>CP136062.1:13734450-14334450 GCA_032622095.1 Siphonodentalium dalli
ACCCTAACCCTAACCCTAACCCTAACCCTAACCCTAACCCTAACCCTAACCCTAACCCTAACCCTAACCCTAACCCTAACCCTAACCCTAACCCTAACCCTAACCCTAACCCTAACCCTAACCCTAACCCTAACCCTAACCCTAACCCTAACCCTAACCCTAACCCTAACCCTAACCCTAACCCTAACCCTAACCCTAACCCTAACCCTAACCCTAACCCTAACCCTAACCCTAACCCTAACCCTAACCCTAACCCTAACCCTAACCCTAACCCTAACCCTAACCCTAACCCTAACCCTAACCCTAACCCTAACCCTAACCCTAACCCTAACCCTAACCCTAACCCTAACCCTAACCCTAACCCTAACCCTAACCCTAACCCTAACCCTAACCCTAACCCTAACCCTAACCCTAACCCTAACCCTAACCCTAACCCTAACCCTAACCCTAACCCTAACCCTAACCCTAACCCTAACCCTAACCCTAACCCTAACCCTAACCCTAACCCTAACCCTAACCCTAACCCTAACCCTAACCCTAACCCTAACCCTAACCCTAACCCTAACCCTAACCCTAACCCTAACCCTAACCCTAACCCTAACCCTAACCCTAACCCTAACCCTAACCCTAACCCTAACCCTAACCCTAACCCTAACCCTAACCCTAACCCTAACCCTAACCCTAACCCTAACCCTAACCCTAACCCTAACCCTAACCCTAACCCTAACCCTAACCCTAACCCTAACCCTAACCCTAACCCTAACCCTAACCCTAACCCTAACCCTAACCCTAACCCTAACCCTAACCCTAACCCTAACCCTAACCCTAACCCTAACCCTAACCCTAACCCTAACCCTAACCCTAACCCTAACCCTAACCCTAACCCTAACCCTAACCCTAACCCTAACCCTAACCCTAACCCTAACCCTAACCCTAACCCTAACCCTAACCCTAACCCTAACCCTAACCCTAACCCTAACCCTAACCCTAACCCTAACCCTAACCCTAACCCTAACCCTAACCCTAACCCTAACCCTAACCCTAACCCTAACCCTAACCCTAACCCTAACCCTAACCCTAACCCTAACCCTAACCCTAACCCTAACCCTAACCCTAACCCTAACCCTAACCCTAACCCTAACCCTAACCCTAACCCTAACCCTAACCCTAACCCTAACCCTAACCCTAACCCTAACCCTAACCCTAACCCTAACCCTAACCCTAACCCTAACCCTAACCCTAACCCTAACCCTAACCCTAACCCTAACCCTAACCCTAACCCTAACCCTAACCCTAACCCTAACCCTAACCCTAACCCTAACCCTAACCCTAACCCTAACCCTAACCCTAACCCTAACCCTAACCCTAACCCTAACCCTAACCCTAACCCTAACCCTAACCCTAACCCTAACCCTAACCCTAACCCTAACCCTAACCCTAACCCTAACCCTAACCCTAACCCTAACCCTAACCCTAACCCTAACCCTAACCCTAACCCTAACCCTAACCCTAACCCTAACCCTAACCCTAACCCTAACCCTAACCCTAACCCTAACCCTAACCCTAACCCTAACCCTAACCCTAACCCTAACCCTAACCCTAACCCTAACCCTAACCCTAACCCTAACCCTAACCCTAACCCTAACCCTAACCCTAACCCTAACCCTAACCCTAACCCTAACCCTAACCCTAACCCTAACCCTAACCCTAACCCTAACCCTAACCCTAACCCTAACCCTAACCCTAACCCTAACCCTAACCCTAACCCTAACCCTAACCCTAACCCTAACCCTAACCCTAACCCTAACCCTAACCCTAACCCTAACCCTAACCCTAACCCTAACCCTAACCCTAACCCTAACCCTAACCCTAACCCTAACCCTAACCCTAACCCTAACCCTAACCCTAACCCTAACCCTAACCCTAACCCTAACCCTAACCCTAACCCTAACCCTAACCCTAACCCTAACCCTAACCCTAACCCTAACCCTAACCCTAACCCTAACCCTAACCCTAACCCTAACCCTAACCCTAACCCTAACCCTAACCCTAACCCTAACCCTAACCCTAACCCTAACCCTAACCCTAACCCTAACCCTAACCCTAACCCTAACCCTAACCCTAACCCTAACCCTAACCCTAACCCTAACCCTAACCCTAACCCTAACCCTAACCCTAACCCTAACCCTAACCCTAACCCTAACCCTAACCCTAACCCTAACCCTAACCCTAACCCTAACCCTAACCCTAACCCTAACCCTAACCCTAACCCTAACCCTAACCCTAACCCTAACCCTAACCCTAACCCTAACCCTAACCCTAACCCTAACCCTAACCCTAACCCTAACCCTAACCCTAACCCTAACCCTAACCCTAACCCTAACCCTAACCCTAACCCTAACCCTAACCCTAACCCTAACCCTAACCCTAACCCTAACCCTAACCCTAACCCTAACCCTAACCCTAACCCTAACCCTAACCCTAACCCTAACCCTAACCCTAACCCTAACCCTAACCCTAACCCTAACCCTAACCCTAACCCTAACCCTAACCCTAACCCTAACCCTAACCCTAACCCTAACCCTAACCCTAACCCTAACCCTAACCCTAACCCTAACCCTAACCCTAACCCTAACCCTAACCCTAACCCTAACCCTAACCCTAACCCTAACCCTAACCCTAACCCTAACCCTAACCCTAACCCTAACCCTAACCCTAACCCTAACCCTAACCCTAACCCTAACCCTAACCCTAACCCTAACCCTAACCCTAACCCTAACCCTAACCCTAACCCTAACCCTAACCCTAACCCTAACCCTAACCCTAACCCTAACCCTAACCCTAACCCTAACCCTAACCCTAACCCTAACCCTAACCCTAACCCTAACCCTAACCCTAACCCTAACCCTAACCCTAACCCTAACCCTAACCCTAACCCTAACCCTAACCCTAACCCTAACCCTAACCCTAACCCTAACCCTAACCCTAACCCTAACCCTAACCCTAACCCTAACCCTAACCCTAACCCTAACCCTAACCCTAACCCTAACCCTAACCCTAACCCTAACCCTAACCCTAACCCTAACCCTAACCCTAACCCTAACCCTAACCCTAACCCTAACCCTAACCCTAACCCTAACCCTAACCCTAACCCTAACCCTAACCCTAACCCTAACCCTAACCCTAACCCTAACCCTAACCCTAACCCTAACCCTAACCCTAACCCTAACCCTAACCCTAACCCTAACCCTAACCCTAACCCTAACCCTAACCCTAACCCTAACCCTAACCCTAACCCTAACCCTAACCCTAACCCTAACCCTAACCCTAACCCTAACCCTAACCCTAACCCTAACCCTAACCCTAACCCTAACCCTAACCCTAACCCTAACCCTAACCCTAACCCTAACCCTAACCCTAACCCTAACCCTAACCCTAACCCTAACCCTAACCCTAACCCTAACCCTAACCCTAACCCTAACCCTAACCCTAACCCTAACCCTAACCCTAACCCTAACCCTAACCCTAACCCTAACCCTAACCCTAACCCTAACCCTATCCCTAACCCTAACCCTAACCCTAACCCTAACCCTAACCCTAACCCTAACCCTAACCCTAACCCTAACCCTAACCCTAACCCTAACCCTAACCCTAACCCTAACCCTAACCCTAACCCTAACCCTAACCCTAACCCTAACCCTAACCCTAACCCTAACCCTAACCCTAACCCTAACCCTAACCCTAACCCTAACCCTAACCCTAACCCTAACCCTAACCCTAACCCTAACCCTAACCCTAACCCTAACCCTAACCCTAACCCTAACCCTAACCCTAACCCTAACCCTAACCCTAACCCTAACCCTAACCCTAACCCTAACCCTAACCCTAACCCTAACCCTAACCCTAACCCTAACCCTAACCCTAACCCTAACCCTAACCCTAACCCTAACCCTAACCCTAACCCTAACCCTAACCCTAACCCTAACCCTAACCCTAACCCTAACCCTAACCCTAACCCTAACCCTAACCCTAACCCTAACCCTAACCCTAACCCTAACCCTAACCCTAACCCTAACCCTAACCCTAACCCTAACCCTAACCCTAACCCTAACCCTAACCCTAACCCTAACCCTAACCCTAACCCTAACCCTAACCCTAACCCTAACCCTAACCCTAACCCTAACCCTAACCCTAACCCTAACCCTAACCCTAACCCTAACCCTAACCCTAACCCTAACCCTAACCCTAACCCTAACCCTAACCCTAACCCTAACCCTAACCCTAACCCTAACCCTAACCCTAACCCTAACCCTAACCCTAACCCTAACCCTAACCCTAACCCTAACCCTAACCCTAACCCTAACCCTAACCCTAACCCTAACCCTAACCCTAACCCTAACCCTAACCCTAACCCTAACCCTAACCCTAACCCTAACCCTAACCCTAACCCTAACCCTAACCCTAACCCTAACCCTAACCCTAACCCTAACCCTAACCCTAACCCTAACCCTAACCCTAACCCTAACCCTAACCCTAACCCTAACCCTAACCCTAACCCTAACCCTAACCCTAACCCTAACCCTAACCCTAACCCTAACCCTAACCCTAACCCTAACCCTAACCCTAACCCTAACCCTAACCCTAACCCTAACCCTAACCCTAACCCTAACCCTAACCCTAACCCTAACCCTAACCCTAACCCTAACCCTAACCCTAACCCTAACCCTAACCCTAACCCTAACCCTAACCCTAACCCTAACCCTAACCCTAACCCTAACCCTAACCCTAACCCTAACCCTAACCCTAACCCTAACCCTAACCCTAACCCTAACCCTAACCCTAACCCTAACCCTAACCCTAACCCTAACCCTAACCCTAACCCTAACCCTAACCCTAACCCTAACCCTAACCCTAACCCTAACCCTAACCCTAACCCTAACCCTAACCCTAACCCTAACCCTAACCCTAACCCTAACCCTAACCCTAACCCTAACCCTAACCCTAACCCTAACCCTAACCCTAACCCTAACCCTAACCCTAACCCTAACCCTAACCCTAACCCTAACCCTAACCCTAACCCTAACCCTAACCCTAACCCTAACCCTAACCCTAACCCTAACCCTAACCCTAACCCTAACCCTAACCCTAACCCTAACCCTAACCCTAACCCTAACCCTAACCCTAACCCTAACCCTAACCCTAACCCTAACCCTAACCCTAACCCTAACCCTAACCCTAACCCTAACCCTAACCCTAACCCTAACCCTAACCCTAACCCTAACCCTAACCCTAACCCTAACCCTAACCCTAACCCTAACCCTAACCCTAACCCTAACCCTAACCCTAACCCTAACCCTAACCCTAACCCTAACCCTAACCCTAACCCTAACCCTAACCCTAACCCTAACCCTAACCCTAACCCTAACCCTAACCCTAACCCTAACCCTAACCCTAACCCTAACCCTAACCCTAACCCTAACCCTAACCCTAACCCTAACCCTAACCCTAACCCTAACCCTAACCCTAACCCTAACCCTAACCCTAACCCTAACCCTAACCCTAACCCTAACCCTAACCCTAACCCTAACCCTAACCCTAACCCTAACCCTAACCCTAACCCTAACCCTAACCCTAACCCTAACCCTAACCCTAACCCTAACCCTAACCCTAACCCTAACCCTAACCCTAACCCTAACCCTAACCCTAACCCTAACCCTAACCCTAACCCTAACCCTAACCCTAACCCTAACCCTAACCCTAACCCTAACCCTAACCCTAACCCTAACCCTAACCCTAACCCTAACCCTAACCCTAACCCTAACCCTAACCCTAACCCTAACCCTAACCCTAACCCTAACCCTAACCCTAACCCTAACCCTAACCCTAACCCTAACCCTAACCCTAACCCTAACCCTAACCCTAACCCTAACCCTAACCCTAACCCTAACCCTAACCCTAACCCTAACCCTAACCCTAACCCTAACCCTAACCCTAACCCTAACCCTAACCCTAACCCTAACCCTAACCCTAACCCTAACCCTAACCCTAACCCTAACCCTAACCCTAACCCTAACCCTAACCCTAACCCTAACCCTAACCCTAACCCTAACCCTAACCCTAACCCTAACCCTAACCCTAACCCTAACCCTAACCCTAACCCTAACCCTAACCCTAACCCTAACCCTAACCCTAACCCTAACCCTAACCCTAACCCTAACCCTAACCCTAACCCTAACCCTAACCCTAACCCTAACCCTAACCCTAACCCTAACCCTAACCCTAACCCTAACCCTAACCCTAACCCTAACCCTAACCCTAACCCTAACCCTAACCCTAACCCTAACCCTAACCCTAACCCTAACCCTAACCCTAACCCTAACCCTAACCCTAACCCTAACCCTAACCCTAACCCTAACCCTAACCCTAACCCTAACCCTAACCCTAACCCTAACCCTAACCCTAACCCTAACCCTAACCCTAACCCTAACCCTAACCCTAACCCTAACCCTAACCCTAACCCTAACCCTAACCCTAACCCTAACCCTAACCCTAACCCTAACCCTAACCCTAACCCTAACCCTAACCCTAACCCTAACCCTAACCCTAACCCTAACCCTAACCCTAACCCTAACCCTAACCCTAACCCTAACCCTAACCCTAACCCTAACCCTAACCCTAACCCTAACCCTAACCCTAACCCTAACCCTAACCCTAACCCTAACCCTAACCCTAACCCTAACCCTAACCCTAACCCTAACCCTAACCCTAACCCTAACCCTAACCCTAACCCTAACCCTAACCCTAACCCTAACCCTAACCCTAACCCTAACCCTAACCCTAACCCTAACCCTAACCCTAACCCTAACCCTAACCCTAACCCTAACCCTAACCCTAACCCTAACCCTAACCCTAACCCTAACCCTAACCCTAACCCTAACCCTAACCCTAACCCTAACCCTAACCCTAACCCTAACCCTAACCCTAACCCTAACCCTAACCCTAACCCTAACCCTAACCCTAACCCTAACCCTAACCCTAACCCTAACCCTAACCCTAACCCTAACCCTAACCCTAACCCTAACCCTAACCCTAACCCTAACCCTAACCCTAACCCTAACCCTAACCCTAACCCTAACCCTAACCCTAACCCTAACCCTAACCCTAACCCTAACCCTAACCCTAACCCTAACCCTAACCCTAACCCTAACCCTAACCCTAACCCTAACCCTAACCCTAACCCTAACCCTAACCCTAACCCTAACCCTAACCCTAACCCTAACCCTAACCCTAACCCTAACCCTAACCCTAACCCTAACCCTAACCCTAACCCTAACCCTAACCCTAACCCTAACCCTAACCCTAACCCTAACCCTAACCCTAACCCTAACCCTAACCCTAACCCTAACCCTAACCCTAACCCTAACCCTAACCCTAACCCTAACCCTAACCCTAACCCTAACCCTAACCCTAACCCTAACCCTAACCCTAACCCTAACCCTAACCCTAACCCTAACCCTAACCCTAACCCTAACCCTAACCCTAACCCTAACCCTAACCCTAACCCTAACCCTAACCCTAACCCTAACCCTAACCCTAACCCTAACCCTAACCCTAACCCTAACCCTAACCCTAACCCTAACCCTAACCCTAACCCTAACCCTAACCCTAACCCTAACCCTAACCCTAACCCTAACCCTAACCCTAACCCTAACCCTAACCCTAACCCTAACCCTAACCCTAACCCTAACCCTAACCCTAACCCTAACCCTAACCCTAACCCTAACCCTAACCCTAACCCTAACCCTAACCCTAACCCTAACCCTAACCCTAACCCTAACCCTAACCCTAACCCTAACCCTAACCCTAACCCTAACCCTAACCCTAACCCTAACCCTAACCCTAACCCTAACCCTAACCCTAACCCTAACCCTAACCCTAACCCTAACCCTAACCCTAACCCTAACCCTAACCCTAACCCTAACCCTAACCCTAACCCTAACCCTAACCCTAACCCTAACCCTAACCCTAACCCTAACCCTAACCCTAACCCTAACCCTAACCCTAACCCTAACCCTAACCCTAACCCTAACCCTAACCCTAACCCTAACCCTAACCCTAACCCTAACCCTAACCCTAACCCTAACCCTAACCCTAACCCTAACCCTAACCCTAACCCTAACCCTAACCCTAACCCTAACCCTAACCCTAACCCTAACCCTAACCCTAACCCTAACCCTAACCCTAACCCTAACCCTAACCCTAACCCTAACCCTAACCCTAACCCTAACCCTAACCCTAACCCTAACCCTAACCCTAACCCTAACCCTAACCCTAACCCTAACCCTAACCCTAACCCTAACCCTAACCCTAACCCTAACCCTAACCCTAACCCTAACCCTAACCCTAACCCTAACCCTAACCCTAACCCTAACCCTAACCCTAACCCTAACCCTAACCCTAACCCTAACCCTAACCCTAACCCTAACCCTAACCCTAACCCTAACCCTAACCCTAACCCTAACCCTAACCCTAACCCTAACCCTAACCCTAACCCTAACCCTAACCCTAACCCTAACCCTAACCCTAACCCTAACCCTAACCCTAACCCTAACCCTAACCCTAACCCTAACCCTAACCCTAACCCTAACCCTAACCCTAACCCTAACCCTAACCCTAACCCTAACCCTAACCCTAACCCTAACCCTAACCCTAACCCTAACCCTAACCCTAACCCTAACCCTAACCCTAACCCTAACCCTAACCCTAACCCTAACCCTAACCCTAACCCTAACCCTAACCCTAACCCTAACCCTAACCCTAACCCTAACCCTAACCCTAACCCTAACCCTAACCCTAACCCTAACCCTAACCCTAACCCTAACCCTAACCCTAACCCTAACCCTAACCCTAACCCTAACCCTAACCCTAACCCTAACCCTAACCCTAACCCTAACCCTAACCCTAACCCTAACCCTAACCCTAACCCTAACCCTAACCCTAACCCTAACCCTAACCCTAACCCTAACCCTAACCCTAACCCTAACCCTAACCCTAACCCTAACCCTAACCCTAACCCTAACCCTAACCCTAACCCTAACCCTAACCCTAACCCTAACCCTAACCCTAACCCTAACCCTAACCCTAACCCTAACCCTAACCCTAACCCTAACCCTAACCCTAACCCTAACCCTAACCCTAACCCTAACCCTAACCCTAACCCTAACCCTAACCCTAACCCTAACCCTAACCCTAACCCTAACCCTAACCCTAACCCTAACCCTAACCCTAACCCTAACCCTAACCCTAACCCTAACCCTAACCCTAACCCTAACCCTAACCCTAACCCTAACCCTAACCCTAACCCTAACCCTAACCCTAACCCTAACCCTAACCCTAACCCTAACCCTAACCCTAACCCTAACCCTAACCCTAACCCTAACCCTAACCCTAACCCTAACCCTAACCCTAACCCTAACCCTAACCCTAACCCTAACCCTAACCCTAACCCTAACCCTAACCCTAACCCTAACCCTAACCCTAACCCTAACCCTAACCCTAACCCTAACCCTAACCCTAACCCTAACCCTAACCCTAACCCTAACCCTAACCCTAACCCTAACCCTAACCCTAACCCTAACCCTAACCCTAACCCTAACCCTAACCCTAACCCTAACCCTAACCCTAACCCTAACCCTAACCCTAACCCTAACCCTAACCCTAACCCTAACCCTAACCCTAACCCTAACCCTAACCCTAACCCTAACCCTAACCCTAACCCTAACCCTAACCCTAACCCTAACCCTAACCCTAACCCTAACCCTAACCCTAACCCTAACCCTAACCCTAACCCTAACCCTAACCCTAACCCTAACCCTAACCCTAACCCTAACCCTAACCCTAACCCTAACCCTAACCCTAACCCTAACCCTAACCCTAACCCTAACCCTAACCCTAACCCTAACCCTAACCCTAACCCTAACCCTAACCCTAACCCTAACCCTAACCCTAACCCTAACCCTAACCCTAACCCTAACCCTAACCCTAACCCTAACCCTAACCCTAACCCTAACCCTAACCCTAACCCTAACCCTAACCCTAACCCTAACCCTAACCCTAACCCTAACCCTAACCCTAACCCTAACCCTAACCCTAACCCTAACCCTAACCCTAACCCTAACCCTAACCCTAACCCTAACCCTAACCCTAACCCTAACCCTAACCCTAACCCTAGCGTGCTTTAATTGCAAATGAAAAAACACTCACTTATGCAATTGATAAACACCACAGTTCTCTGTTGTTATGAAACAGTGGGGTTTATAAAAACAGTGTTTTCGGAAATTATTAGAGAGCTGTGAGAGAATCTCTGCGGGTTGAGTTCTATGTAGTTCTAAGTTTACTGGTGACAGCTGAGCGGTCAATAACTGAGAAAATGTTACCCTCGAGGGTAAAAAGTGATTTACGGCCCGCCATGTGACGCACTCTCAGCCAATCAGAAGAGAGGAAAATGGGATGAAGGATAACAAATTTAATTAGTCCCCCATGTCATATATCTAAATAGTCCCCCAGGTCTTAATTTGTTACATTTTTATCTACAGTAAATTTTGGAAATCGGTCTCAGATTTTACAATTTACGGCAATCTTTTGACGATGGCATAAGCCGCATAACTATGTTAATATGAATCATACGTGACACGTAGTGGAGCAACCACACATGCTGTATTCCGAATTTGCTTTTCATCACCAACGCAGGTCCCATAATTAATGCTGCACCAGCACAGCTGCCGTCATGAAATGGTTAATGCTGCACCAATGCAGCTCCCACCATGGAAGGGTTAATGCTTGACCAGCACAGCAACCCGTCATGAAAGGGTTAATGCTGCACCAGCACAGATCCCATCATAAAATATTTAATGCTGCACCAACGCAGCTCCCGTCATGAAATAATTAATGCTGCACCAGCGCAACTCCCGTCATTAATGAGTTAATGCTGCACCAACGCAGCTCCCGTCATTAAATAATTAATGCTGCACCAGGACAGCTCCCGTCATGAAAGAATTAATGCTGCACCAGCGCAGCTCCCGCCATGAAAGGGTTAATACTGCACCAACACAGCTCCCGTCATAAAAAGGTTAATGCTGCACCAGCACAGCTCCCACCATGAAATAATTAATGCTGCCCAACGCAGCTCCCGTCATGAAAGAATTAATGCTGCCCCAACACAGCTCCCGTCATGAAATAATTAATACTGCACCAGCACAGCTCCCGTCACCAAAGGGTTAACGCTGCACCAACGCAGCTCCCATCATCAAATAATTAATGCTGCACCAACGCAGCTCCCGTCATGAAAGAGTTAATGCTGCATCAACGCAGCTCCCATCATCAAATAATTAATGCTGTACCACGCAGCTCTCGTCATGAAAGAGTTAATGCTGCACCAACGCAGCTCCCGTCATGAATGGGTTAATGCTGCACCAACGCAGCTCCCGTCATGAAATAATTAAAGCTGCACCAGCGCAGCTCCCGTCGTGAAAGAGTTAATGCTGCATCAACGCAGCTCCCATCATCAAATAATTAATGCTGTACCACGCAGCTCTCGTCATGAAAGAGTTAATGCTGCACCAACGTAGCTCCCGTCATGAATGGGTTAATGCTGCACCAACGCAGCTCCCGTCATGAAATAATTAAAGCTGCACCAGCGCATCTCCCGCCATGAAATAATTAATGCTGCACCAACGCGGGCTCCCATCATCAAATAATTAATGCTGCATCAACGCAGCTCCCTTCATGAAATAATTAATGCTGCACCAGCGCAGCTCCGGTCATGAAAGAGTTAATGCTGCACCAACGCAGCTCCCATCATCAAATATTTAATGCTGCACCAACGCAGCTCCCTTCATGAAATAACTAATGCTGCAACAACGCAACTGCCGTCATGGTCCCATCTTGGAAGGGTTAATGCTGGATCAGCAGAGCTACCCGTCATGAAAGGGTTAATGCTGCACCAGCACAGATCCCATCTTAAAATAGTTAATGCTGCACCAACGCAGCTCCCGTCATGAAATAATGAATGCTGCACCAGCGCAGCTCCCGTCATGAATTAGTTAATGCTGCACCAACGCAGCTCCCGTCATTAAATAATTAATGCTGCACCAGCACAGATCCCGTCATGAAAGAATTAATGCTGCATCAGCGCAGCTCCCGTCATGACAGGGTTAATACTGCACCAACACAGCTCCCGTCATAAAAAGGTTAATGCTGCACCAGCACAGCTCCCATCATGAAATAATTAATGCTGCCCAACGCAGCTCCAGTCATGAAAGAATTAATGTTGCCCCAACGCAGCTCCCATCATCAAATAACTAATGCTGCACCAACGCAGCTCCCGTCATGAAATAATTAATGCTGCACCAGCGCAGCTCCCATCATCAAATAAATAATGCTGCACCAACGCAGCTCCCGTCATGAAAGATTTAATGCTGTACCAACGCAGGTCCCATAATCAAATAATTAATGCTGCACTAACGCAGCACCCGTCATGAAAGAGTTAATGCTGCACCAACGCAGCTCCCATCATCAAATAATTAAGCTGCACCAACGCAACTCCCGTCATGAAATGTATTAATACTGCACCAGCGCAGCTCCCGTCATGAAAGAGTCAATGCTGCACCAATGCAGCTCCCGTCATGAAATAAGTAATGCTGCACCAACGCAGCCCCGTCCTGAAATAATCAATGGTGCACCAGCGCAGCTCCGGTTATGAAATAGTTAATGCTGCACCAACGCAACTCCCGTCATCAAATAATTAATGCTGCACCAACGCAGCTCCCGTCATCAAATATTTAATGCTGCACCAGCTCAGCTCCCGCCATGAAAGAGTTAATGCTGCACCAACGCAGCTCCCGTCATCAAATAATTAATGCTGCACCAGCGCAGCTCACGTCATGAGAGAGTTAATGCGGCACCAACGCGTAGCTCACATCATCAACGCAGCTCCCGTCGTGAAATAATTAATGCTGCACCAGCGCAGCTCCCGCCATGAAATAGTTAATGCTGCACCAACTCGTGCTCCCATCATCAAATAATTAATGCTGCACCAACGCAGCTCCCTTCGTGAAATAATTAATGCTGCACCAGCGCAGCTCCCGTCATGAAAGAGTTAATGCTGCACCAACGCAGCTCCCATCATCAAATATTTAATGCTGCACCAACGCAGCTCCCTTCAGGAAATAACTAATCCTGCACCAACTCAACTACCGTCATGGAAGGGTTAATGCTGCTCCAACACAGCTCCCAGTCATGAACGGGTTAATGCTGCCCAGCAGAGCTCCCGTCGTGAAATTGTTAATGCTGCACCAGCACAGCTCCCGTAATAAAAACATTAATGCTGCACTAGCGCGTCTCCCATCGTGAAAGGGTTAATGTTGCACCTACGAAGCCAACATGACGTAAATGACGTCATGAGCCGTGGCATTTCATCTCGTTGTTCCACTTCCGATTCCGCAATTTTAAACAGTTGCTAATCGGAAGTCACGTGTCAATTTCGCTAAATAGCATACACTCTTTCCTGAAAATCGTTCCATCGTATAGAAATATATATAGAAAAATTATAAGACGTCATCATTCACACACGCCTTAGGTATAAACACCCACCGGGGTGGTTGCTATTAGTTACATCTAACAGCATATCTTCACGATTCATGCATATAAATACGTCATTAGAAAAGACATTTTGGCCATTTTTAGAAGTTAACTTGCTTCGATTAAAATGACAAAGGAAGTTACAAATAACGTCCACTGGCATTACAAAATTAGGACTGGTCGCTTGCCAACTGAACGGACAAACTACTAAATATATTGTAAGATCATTACAATTCACCAATAAATCTAGTGATATATTGATACTGCAACAAGTAAAATACATTACATGGTATAGTTTAAGATTAGCCGTATCTTCAGTCGGCAACCCGAATTCGCGAAATAAGTTTGTTAATGCGTAAGCTATAATATATCTAAATAATCCCCCAGGTCATATTATATAGATAATAAATGGCTTGGAGTTGACTATGTCAAAATAGTGGCCCTCGATAAGGGATAGTCCACGAGCCGCAGGCGAGTGGACTATTCCTCCTCGAGGACCACTATTTTGGCATAGTCAACGACAAGACATTCATTATTTATTATAGCATTATTTATTATAGCAACCACCCACTCGCCATTTACGCAGCTATTCTCCGGTCAGTTTGCTGGTAGCATGGTGGGAATCGGTTCACGGAAAGAGGAGTAAAGCAATTTCGAAGTTGAGTAGCCATGCAGCGAAATGTTCGGTTTCGTTCAAATGAGCGTAAAGACGCAGACACACGTGTTAATTTTCAGAACGCTAAAATGTGAGACTAATACGTTGTAGTTGTGCAAAAAGAAATTGACATATGTTACAGATTGTTACGCAACATAAGTGTATTCTTCTGAATCTGAGGAATGTATTGTCGAAAAGAAATAGTCAATTGATAAACAGTAAAGAGTGGCTATTTGATCTGTAGAGCTTATACATAAACGTATTTGTAACGTATGTACATCGTATGTGCAATTGTCTGCAGCACATATCAACCGCATAATAAGGTTTATCTATTTGTCCCACGGTATTTAATATTGATATAAAAAGATCCAACAGGAACATTACACCTTATAACGGATTTGTGTCCGTGATAACACCATTTATTCATAGCGTGCTTTAACTCTTTCGCTGCCACCCGCCACCACCGACGTACCCCCCAGTGCCACGCATCCTGTACATATATCCATGTATTTCAGGTATATATGGGAAATACATTAATCTCAAGCAGTTTCTAATATAATTAGTTGAAACTTCACATGTATATACCCTGTCGAATGCCGCCGTGGACACGCCCACCAAGGTCACGTGACATTGGCGGCCATCTTGGATTAGTGGCTATTTGCCTGTATATGTACAGTTTGTGTGGGTATGAATGGGTGTGTTGTTTGTTTTCTAATTTTCAACCCAATTATACGATGTCCAACAGTAAGGTACACGGGAGTAACCTATATGAACCCACTTTGGACATAACATAGGTCACGTGACCTTGGCGTCCATCTTGGATTTATGCAAGTTGCCACCTATGTGTAGCAAAATGAGATACAATGGCGCACTTTGTTGAGTTCGTGCTTTTGTTGCTTGAATATTCCCTGATAGGTACAATTCCAAATATGCATGTAGATATATATAATATAACCATACCCATATGTATATATACCTGCAGGGGGACATATGACCCTGCTCCGCCCCTTATAAGTCACGTGATCTTGACGGCCATCTTGAATTTCAGGAAAATTGGGTTTTACGATGATTTATGTGAATTATATGGGTCACGCAAGGGCTGTTCAAAACCAGTAAAGGTGTATTATAAATCATAGGTATAAGTATATTATGCGCCGCAGGCGCCCCTCGATCATTAGAGTATAGAGGTTAGTTACCCACCCACCACCCCATCCCGCCACTCATATTATCTTATGTGCCGCAGGCGCCCCTATAGAGGCTACTGCCCACATAAATAATAGGTATAAGTATCTTATGCGCCGCATGCGCCCCTCGATCATTATAGTGTAGAGGTTAGTTACCCATCCACCACCCCATCCCGCCACCCATAGTATCTTATGCGCCGCAGGCGCCCCTATCATAGAGGCTACTGCCCACACAAATAATAGGTATAAGTAACTTATGAGCCACAGGCGGCCCTCGATCAATAGAGTATAGAGGTAATAACAATAACTTCTTCAGTCCTGAGTCTTTTGCGAGCAGCCATTTTCGACTGATAACCACGTGCTAATAACAAAATGTAATCGATATTAAAGTCTCATCCTTTCGGCAACATGGAATTGGTTTTAATTACTTAAATGATTAATATAGTAATTTGCCTTTTATCTGTGATGAAATGAGAAATGGTAATTGTCTTGTTTTGCTAACATTAAATTAAATTACATAAATTAAGTAAAATACAGTGAAATTATTTTTTAATTTTTACCTTTTTGCTCCCTGTTGGCATCTCTCTGAGTGCATTCTAGTTCGTTACTGTCGTCAGTATCACAGTCAGTGTGTCGTCATTCGTGTTTGGTTGTCGTCTGTTGTTTTTCGTCCTTGGTAGTTTGTCGTCGTGTTTATTGTTGGTCGTTCGTTTTCATCCTTTGTTTATTTGTCATCAGTCATGTTTTTCGTGGCAAGTACACCGTGGCCCAACTTTGTTAGCCAGTGGAGCCTCAGTGTACAATGTAGTTGCATTTCGGTCGCGATGGCAATGCTAACAGCACTGTGGTAAGTGGAAACTAGTTTTGTCCAGCAGGGTACATTATATCCCGTAGATTTTCGACTAGGATTGCATAAGCACAAACCAGGCGAACGAAACATACATGTACCATACTAGTAGGTTAATAGGTTACACATAATTTTGAAACCTGCAGGTCTGGGTTGATGTGTTTGTCGTACAGACATTTTTCGTCGTCGATCATTCGACATCGTGTTTGTCGTTGGCCGTTTGTTTTTCGTCATTTATCGGTCATTTGCCACCATTCATCAGCCAGTGTGTTTTTTCGTTAGTTGTTTTTTATCGTCGATCATTTGTTCATTTGTCGTTGGTTGTTTTTCGGAACTTCTGTCTGTGTGTGGGTCCTATAGAATCAAAAACAGCTTAACTATCTATCCCACTCAAATTTAGTATGATCCTGGAAATGGGCGGGTCCAATTTAATGAGTGACCATGTCCTTGATCATGACCTCGCTCATATACATGTAGGTATATGCTCATATACTATTGGCATGTGTCTGGACCTCAACCAATCGATTGGTACATGTATGCAGCCCTTTTAATTCAGATTGTTTGGCTTTGGCATCCGCTGTGTGTTATAGACTCGAAAACTGCACAACTGATCTGACTAAAATTTGGTAATGTACCAAAGGTCTACGGTACATGTACTTTGATCCCGGGAACTATATGGGTAGGTCTAATTTCATGTGCGACTGTGTCCGTGACTGCGACCTCGATATATACTCATACATTGTACATGTATACCGGTAGGCAACGTTGTTCCCTAAATAGGCCGGATGAAGTCAGGCACATCAGCTACTGTACATGTACATATATACATGTAAAAAATAATAATTTAGAAATAACAAAACTTTACCAAATTATGAAAATTTCCTCAAGAATATACTGATATTATTGAATATTGATCCTATTATGAATGCATTATTTTCCACAAAACACTCTGTGTGAGCGGAGCTTTTGTATATATACAGCATGTAAATAGTTAGCGATAAGCAAAACACTTTCAGACAATGTGGTGATTGATTAGGTCGAGAGTGATTCATGGTAACCCATTCAACACCAAAATATGAGAATTAGCTTATTGGCTATACCGGTAATGCAGTATGTTGTAAATAACCGTGGCATTTCTAACAAAAGTTCATATACTGGTACATGTACATGCAGTGGGGGTCTACTCGGTGTTGAGTGTTTTGCTTATCGCATACTCTTTACAACCGGTACATGTAATGTTTGTTTACATAAGATAACGTTTGCTTACAAACAATGTACCACAAAGTACAACATAACATTATGATAACAACATGCTGAAATTAATGTGATACATGTATTTATGATTTGCATAAGAACAAGGTTTGATTATTATAATATTAAAATATGTTTATGGCGGTATTAATGGATCACGGATGTGACTATTTTAACACAATACCCAGCGCCAACACTTACCCGATCTTTCGAAAGATCCTCATGGTCATATATCATAATTTTCTTCAACGTCTGGTGTGACAACGCGCTAATACCTGTAGACCATGGTATCATAACCGAACGGCAGTGACCGTTTCCATACCGCTGTCATCATGTCAATGCCAAGTCATTAAATGCGACACATCACATATTCATTATTAGTTCAACTTACTTTGTAAGTTTGAGCTATTGCCATGGGTTGGCGTCCGTCGTACGTGTGTGTGTGTGTGTGTGTGTGTGAGGGTGTGTCCGTCAACAATTTCCTTTCGCGCGGGCTACAGGTCGTACATTTGGTCTGATCTTTAGGAAATTTGTCAAGAATGTTGACATTGACATGTAGATGGAAATGAGTCATTTTGGGGTCATTCGCCAGCAGCCATCTTGGATTTCAAAATTCAATACGTTAGCATGGGCTTCAGGCCGGATTAAATCAATTGGCGCGGTCTACATGTCGTACTGTTTGTCTGATCATCATGAAATTTGTCATGGATGTTAATAATGACATGTACATGTAGATGGGAATGAGTCATTTTGGGTTCGTTCGGCCGAAAAAACATGGCCGCCAGCAGCCATCTTGGATTTTACTCTTTGCATGACTAAATCCTTTGGCACAGGCTACAGGTCCTTACTTTGGTCAGATTATCATGAAATTTGTCATGATGTTAATACTGATAGGCAGATGGGAATGAGTTATTTTGGGGTAGTTTGGCCAAAAAACATGGCCATCATGAGCATCTTGGATTTTACTCTTTGCATGACTAAATCCTTTGGCGCAGGCTACAGTTCGTAGCTTTGGTCGGATCTTCATGAAATTTGTAATGCCTGTTGACCTTGACATGTAAATGGGAATGGGTCCTTTTGGGTTCATTCGGCCAAAAAACATGGCCGCCAGCAGCCATCTTGGATTTTACTCCTTGCATGACTAAATCCTTTGGCACAGGCTACAGGTCCTTACTTTGGTCAGATCATTATGAAATTTTGTCATGAATGTTGACATTGGCATGTAGATGGGAATGAGTTATTTTGGGGTCATTTGGCAAAAATACATGACCGCTGGCAACCATCTTTGATTTCAAAATTAAATCGATTGGCGCGGTCAACAGGTCGTACTGTTCTTCTGATTATCGTGAAATTTGTCATGGATGTTAATAATGACAGGCTGATGGGAACGAGTCATTTTGGGGTAGTTCGGCCAAAAAACATGGCCGTCATGAGCATCTTGGATTTTACTCTTTGCATGACTAAATCCTTTGGCGCGAGCTACAAGTCGTAGCTTGGTCGGATCTTCATGAAATTTGTCATGGCTGTTGACCTTGACATGTAAATGGGAACGAGTCCTTTTGGGATCATTCGGCCAAAAAACATGGCCGCCAGCAGCCACACGGCACAATCGTTTCGACGATTCTGCGACCAATTCCACGATTCTGCGGCTTGACAACCACGGTGCTGCGGCAATTTAACGATTCTGCGACCAGGCCGAAGCGATAAAAACTATAAAAAAATTAAAGAATGAATAAATCCAGAAATACGGACAGGTATATGTACCATATATTATATTTCTATTAGGTACGGCGATCTTCGATTCGATAATCGATAGAGAGTTCAGCACTAGACAGTTATCACAACAATACATAATCTTTGACACAAATAGACCGGTTGTTCTGGTTTTACACACATCACTGAGTGAAATTCGTCTTCAGAGTTGAGAAAATATATATAATGTCCTGTAAAATTGAGTGGAAACCAAATAATAACATAGCCATACGTCTTTGGTTGATTTTTCACAACTGATGTTAACCTCAGTTCTGTGATTGATGGCGCTGTGTCCATATTTGCGGGGGTATCATCGCATTCAATTGACAACGCCGATGAGTCGAATATGACAACGACGATTGTGCGACTAGCAATTGAAATTTCATTAACTTGTGCTCACGAGAAGTCGTTTTCTAATGAATGGCACGCTCGCTATAGACATGGATACGCATATGAATCACATGACATCAAGCCTACGAGATTAAGACTCTTTTATTTGGAGCCAGCTGGGGAAAATAAAGTAATGTCGAATCGTATATTGCTATACTGTACATGTTTAATTTCCATATCTGTGCACCACACATTACATGATGTAAATTGCCTTTCCGCCTATCCAACTTTCCTTCCGTCTGGCTGTACGCAGTCGACTCACAATGCCTCGGTATTTTCTTATCGCCAACATGTCTTATTCTCAGTTGCGTTGTGGTATCGATGGTGGAGAATGGTCGCCTTAGAAATTAACTCCACACATGAAACTTACCCGATTTCGATGAAACTTCGTATGTGAGGATACTATCGGTCGGGAAGTGGCATAGGCATATTAATTTTCAGATCCGAGGTAAACTTTTCACGTGCCGAGGTCAAATCTGTTTTTACGCTGTGTTACGGGACTTTCATTTGAGTTCGGTGCTTACAAATCGATTCGAAACAGCGCGAATAATAAAATGCCAGTCATAATAATGACACTGTGAGAATCTTTCGTGTTTCCTCTTTCCAACGATATATAATGCGTATGTATCCGTTTTAGTTATCTGCCTCAATTATCAAGAAGAAGTGGTATAATCTTCCATCAGGATAAAAACAATGCGTAACTTCTATGACGTCGTTAGAGGTCATAACGTTAGATTACGTTAACGCTTAACCGGCCGATGAATTTGACTGTTTCAGACGTCTTGGCGATATCTCGGGCACCGATGGTAATTTATCTTTACGTTGAAACTTGATAATTAATGAGCGTGTGTATATGAGGCGCGTTTATATACTTGAGTGGAAATAAAATCGGGTTAAACTGGCGGATTTTTACGGACGAAATTTGATGCATAGGGTATCTCGGTATCCGCTGGGCCGATTTCCCGGTATCCGCTGGGCCGATTTCCACCATTTTTGGGGTGTTGGTGTTTGACCCCACCTGACCTTGACCTTAAAAATTGTCAATTCAAGGTCAAAGCCGGGACGAAGTCGGGTCACCTTCTAGTATATATATATAGGGAGAAAGAGGGGAGGGGAGGGAGATAGCGGAGGGAGAGAGGAGGAGGGGATGGAGAGAGGGGAGAGAGGGAGAGAGGGGAGAGAGATAGGGAAATGGGGGAGGGATAGATACTCTCTAACGTGTTTTTTCAAGCTGACTTTAAAATGGACAAGGTTAATACATTATTTTGCAAATAACTGGGACGAATTTGAAATCCACTTTATCACACAATCATATTTTAAGAAGGAAAACTAGCTAAAAAGACGGATTAACAAAAATAATATTGATTTCCTTACCACAACACAAGAGGAAGTAAAGACACATTCAAGACAAAATAATGTTCCATTTTAAATGTGGTTTTTTTTCTCACTTTGGCAAAGTTGTATATATTGTATCATTAAAAGATCCTAATATTGCATATTTCCTTATATCCACTAATGATGAATATGTGCGTGCTTCACGGGATATTCGGTGATCTCGCTTATTCTAAGATGTGGTGCAGAAAATGATAAAAAATTGGGCGCAATGGATATGAGGGTCATATATTTTAACGCATCGTAAAGCATGACATAGTTACAGAAAGACACACACACTCAGCTTTTATATAGATACTAGAAGGTGACCCGACTTCGTCCGGGCTTTGACCTTGAATTGTCCATTTTGAAGGTCAAGGTCAAGTGGGGTCACGATTTGACCAGTCCAAAAACACTGCCCGGACAAAAGTACCCGACAAACGTGCCCGTCGAAATCCATCCGGTTTTACCCGACTTGACCTTGAATTGATCATTTTGAAGGTCAGGTCGGGGTCACGATTTGACCCGTCCAAAACACTCAGTGGACAAAAGTAACCCAATGTATCAGATTTCGTGAAAATCCCATCAAAATTCTCGATTTGACTTTGAATTGGCCCAATGTCGCACGCATATGGCTGTTTCTATAGTCTATATGAAAGTATATCGAGTACGAAGTAATGATACGGATGAAGATTAGCCGGAATGCGAAAATACAAAATTCGTGTTGTCGATAACTATTTGTACAGTTTTCAAAACAATGTATCAAATAAAATTCATACTATATGCATACTAGTCCAACATACTCATTTATAGTCAATAGGCAGTGGTTGGCTTGTGTTTACGACCCGTATCAACATATATTTTTACACGAGCATGTGTGTCACGCTTTGTCCAATCCACTATATCTCTTATGTGACTTGGTCTCTATAGCTTCACATGTGGGGATCAGTAAATACACAGTACTGTATTGAATCCAGGACATGTGCATTGTACAACGAAGGCACTGTTCCAAACATTTATTGATGCAGCATACACGGGCTTATACACATAAATAAGCTGTCCGATGACAGTGTAGTGACCGATACATCGTATACAAATGAAAATTACCGTTCAACGAGTCGCCCAATCGTCGTTGTCATGGTCGAAGCGGGGCGTTGTCAAATAGTTAACACCGTTACTGCATTTCTGTGTATAGTTTACTCGAATATTGCGTCAACGGGGGTACGAATTTGACAAATAATACATTTATGCTATCAAAGCTTACGTTGGATGTTAATTTTCGCACCGTTAATGTCCCCTTGTAGCCCAAGAAATTACTTTTTGCGATCGGTTCGCGGTTTGATCGGATTATCCAGACTTGACCGAGCCGATTGTGATTCATTTTATGTATAGATCTCATCTTCGTATGTATTCCGTGAATTAACCTGGTGGACCTGCAAAGTCTACTCTACACGATGCATGCAAGAAGAAGCCCACTTTTATCGTACCAATTCAGTAAAAGGACCCTTTATCTATGTTTGTCATAAAATATCACGTATAATAAGGCCGCAGAATCGTTGAACTGCCGCAGCACCGTTGTTGTCAAGCCGCAGAATCGTGGAATTGGTCGTAGAATCGTCGAAACGATTGTGCCGTGTGCCAGCAGCCATCTTGGATTTTACTCTTTGCATGACTAAATCCTTTGGCAACGGCTACATATCCTTACTTTGGTGAGATAATTATGAAATTTGTCGTGGATGTAGACATTGAAATGTAGATGGGAATGTGTCATTTTGGGGTCATTTGGCCAAAAAACATGGCCGCTGGCAGCCATCTTTGATTTCAAAATTAAATTGTTTGGCGCGGTCTACAGGTCGTACTGTTCGTCTTGATTATAATGAAATTTGTCATGGATGTTGATAATGACAGGCAGATGGTAACGAGTCATTTTGGGGTAGTTTGGCCAAAAAACATGGCCATCATGAGCATCTTGGATTTTACTCTTTGCATGACTAAATCCTTTGGCGCGGGTTACAGGTCGTAGCTTTGGTCCGATCTTCATGAAATTTGTCATGGCTGTTGATCTTGACATGTAAATGGGAATGAGTCATTTTGGGGTCATTCGCCAGCAGCCATCTTGGATTTCAAAATTCAATACGTTAGCATGGGCTTCATGCCGGATTAAATCAATTGGCGCGGTCTACAAGTCGTACTGTTTGTCTGATCATCATGAAATTTGTCATGGATGTTAATAATGACATGTACTTGTAGATGGGAATGAGTCATTTTGGGTTCGTTTGGCCGAAAAAAACATGGCCGCCAGCAGCCATCTTGGATTTTACTCTTTGCATGACTAAATCCTTTGGCACAGGCTACAGGTCCTTACTTTGGTCAGATCATCATGAAATTTGTCATGGATGTTAATAATGACATGTACATGTAGATGGGAATGAGTCATTTTGGGTTCGTTCTGCCGAAAAAACATGGCCGCCAGCAGCCATCTTGGATTTTACTCTTTGCATGACTAAATCCTTTGGCACAGGCTACAGGTCCTTACTTTGGTAAGATTATCATGAAATTTGTCATGGATGTTAATAATGATAGGCAGATGGGAATGATTCCTTTTGGGGTCATTCGGCCAAAAAACATGACCACCAGCAGCCATCTTGGATTTTACTCTTTGCATGACTAAATCCTTTGGCACAGGCTACAGGTCCTTACTTTGGTCAGATCATTATGAAATTTGTCATGAATATTGACATTGACATGTAGATGGGAATGAGTCATTTTGGTGTTATTTGGCCAAAAAAAATGGCCGCTGGCAGCCATCTTTGATTTCAAAATTAAATCTATTGGCGTGGTCTACATGTCGTACTGTTCGTCTGATTGTCATGAAATTTGTCATGGATGTTAATAATGACAGGCTGATGGGAATGATTCATTTTGGGGTAGTTCGACCAAAAAACATGGCCGTCATGAGCATCTTGGATTTTTCTCTTTTCATGACTAAATCCTTTGGCACAGGCTCTAGGTCGTACCTTTCGTCAGATCCTTATGATATTTGTCATGGCTATTGACATGTACAATGTAGATGGGAATGAGTCATTTTGGGGTCATTTGGCCAAAAAACATGGCCGCTGGCAGCCATCTTTGATTTCAAAAATAAATCGATTGGCCCGGTCTACAGGTCATACTGTTCGTCTGATTATCATGAAATTTGTCATGGATGTTAATAATGACAGGCAGATGGGAACGAGTCATTTTGGGGTAGTTTGGCCAAAAAACATGGTCGTCATGAGCATCTTGGATTTTACTCTTTGCATGACTAAATCATTTGGCGTGGGCTGCAGGTCGTAGCTTTGGTCAGATCTTCATGAAATTTGTCATGTCTGTTGACCTTGACATGCAAATGGGAATGAGTCCTTTTGGGGTCATTTGGCCTAAAGACATGACCGCCAGCAGTCATCTTGGATTTTACTCTTTGCATGACTAAATCCGTTGGCACAGGCTACACTGCTACAGGTCCTTACTTTGGTCAGATCATTATGAAATTTGTCATGAATGTTGACATTGACATGTAGATGGGAATAAGTCATTTTGGGGTCATTTGGCCAAAAAACATGGCCGCTGGCAGCCATCTTTGATTTCAAAATTAAATCGTTTGGCGCGGTCTACAGGTCGTACTGTTCGTCTTGATTATAATGAAATTTGTCATGGATGTTGATAATGAGAGGCAGATGGGAACGAGTCATTTTGGGGTAGTTTGGCAAAAAAACATGGCCATCATGAGCATCTTGGATTTTCTCTTTGCATGACTAAATCCTTTGGCGCGGGCTACAGGTCGTAGCTTTGGTCCGATCTTCTTGAAATTTGTCATGGCTGTTCATCTTGACATGTAAATGGGAATGAGTCATTTTGGAGTCATTCGCCACAGCCATCTTGGATTTCAAAATTCAATACGTTAGCAAGGGTTTCAGGCCGGATTAAATCAATTGGCGCGGTCACAGGTGTATTGTTTGTCTGATCATCATGAAATTTGTCATGGATGTTAATAATGACATGTACATGTAGATGGGAATGAGTCATTTTGGTTTCGTTCGGCCGAAAAAACATGGCCGCCAGCAGCCATCTTGGATTTTACTCTTTGCATGACTAAATCCTTTGGCACAGGCTACAGGTCCTTACTTTGGTCAGATTATCATGAAATTTGTCATGGATGTTAATAATGATATGCAGATGGGAATGAGTCCTTTTGGGGTCATTCGGCCAAAAAACATGACCGCCAGCAGCCATCTTGGATTTTACTCTTTGCATGACTAAATCCTTTGGCATAGGCCACAGGTCCTTACTTGGTCAGATCATTATGAAATTTGTCATGAATGTTGACATTGACATGTAGATGGGAATGAGTCATTTTGGTGTTATTTGGCCAAAAAAAAAGGGCCGCTGGCAGCCATCTTTGATTTCAAAATTAAATCGATTGGCGTGTTCTACATGTCGTACTGTTCGTCTGATTGTCATGAAATTTGTCATGTATGTTAATAATGACAGGCTGATGGGAATGAGTCGTTTTGGGGTAGTTCGACCAAAAAAACATGGCCGTCATGAGCATCTTGGATTTTTCTCTTTGCATGACTAAATCCTTTGGCACAGGCTCTAGGTCGTACCTTTCGTCAGATCATTATGATATTTGTCATGGCTATGGACATGTACAATGTAGATGGGAATGAGTCATTTTGGGGTCATTTGGCCAAAAACCATGGCCGCTGGCAGCCATCTTTGATTTCAAAATTAAATCGATTGGCGCGGTCTACAGGTCATACTGTTCGTCTGATTATCATGAAATTTGTCATGGATGTTAGTAATGACAGGCAGATGGGAACGAGTCATTTTGGGGTAGTTTGGCCAAAAAAACATGGTCGTCATGAGCATCTTGGATTTTACTCTTTGCATGACTAAATCCTTTTGCGTGGGCCGCAGGTCGTAGCTTTGGTCAGATCTTCATGAAATTTGTCATGGCTGTTGACCTTGACATGCAAATGGGAATGAGTCCTTTGGGGTCATTTGGCCAAAAGACATGACCGCCAGCAGTCATCTTGGATTTTACTCTTTGCATGACTAAATCCGTTGGCACAGGCTACAGGTCCTTACTTTGGTCAGATTATTATGAAATTTGTCATGAATGTTGACATTGACATGTAGATGGGAATGAGTCATTTTGGGGTCATTTGGCCAAAAAACATGGCCGCTGGCAGCCATCTTTGATTTCAAAATTAAATCGTTTGGCGCGGTCTACAGGTCGTACTGTTCATCTTGATTATGATGAAATTTGTCATGGATGTTGATAATGAGAGGCAGATGGGAACGAGTCATTTTGGGGTAGTTTGGCAAAAAAACATGGCCATCATGAGCATCTTGGATTTTACTCTTTGCATGACTAAATCCTTTGGCGCGGGCTACAGGTCGTAGCTTTGGTCCGATCTTCTTGAAATTTGTCATGGCTGTTGATCTTGACATGTAAATGGGAATGAGTCATTTTGGGGTCATTCGCCAGCAGCCATCTTGGATTTCAAAATTCAATACGTTAGCATGGGCTTCAGGCCGGATTAAATCAATTGGCGCGGTCTACAGGTCGTACTGTTTGTCTGATCATCATGACATTTGTCATGGATGTTAATAATGACATGTACATGTAGATGGGAATGAGTCATTTTGGGTTCGTTCGGCCGAAAAAACATGGCCGCCAGCAGCCATCTTGGATTTTACTCTTTGCATGATTAAATCCTTTGGCACAGGCTACAGGTCCTTACTTTGGTCAGCTTATCATGAAATTTGTCATGGATGTTAATAATGATAAGCAGATGGGAATGAGTCCTTTTGGGGTCATTCGGCCAAAAAACATGACCGCCAGCAGCCATCTTGGATTTTACTCTTTGCATGACTAAATCCTTTGGCACAGGCTACAGGTCTTACTTTGGTCAGATCATTATGAAATTTGTCATGAATGTTGACATTGACATGTAGATGGGAATGAGTCATTTTGGGGTTATTTGGCCAAAAAAATGGCCGATGGCAGCCATCTTTGATTTCAAAATTAAATCGATTGGCGTGGTCTACATGCCGTACTGTTCGTCTGATTGTCATGAAATTTGTCATGGATGTTGATAATGACAGGCTGATGGGAATGAGTCATTTTGGGGTAGTTCGACCAATAAACATGGTCGTCATGAGCATCTTGGATTTTTCTCTTTGCATGACTAAATCCTTTGGCACAGGCTCTAGGTCGTACCTTTCGTCAGATCATTATGATATTTGTCATGGCTATTGACATGTACAATGTAGATGGGAATGAGTCATTTTGGGGTCATTTGGCCAAAAAACATGGCCGCTGGCAGCCATCTTTGATTTCAAAATTAAATCGATTGGGGCGGTCTACATGTCGTACTGTTCGTCTGATTATCATGAAATTTGTCATGGATGTTAATAATGACAGGCAGATGGGAACGAGTCATTTTGGGGTAGTTTGGCCAAAAAACATGGTCGTCATGAGCATCTTGGATTTTACTCTTTGCATGACTAAATCCTTTGGCGTGGGCTGCAGGTCGTAGCTTTGGAAATGAGTTATTTTGGGGTAATTTGGCCAAAAAACATGGCCGCTGGCAGCCATCTTTGATTTCAAAATTAAATCGTTTGGCGCGGTCTACAGGTCGTACTGTTCGTCTTGATTGTAATGAAATTTGCCATGGATGTTGATAATGAGAGGCAGATGGGAACGAGTCATTTTGGGGTCGTTTGACCAAAAAACATGGCCGTCAGCGGTCATCTTGGATTTAAAAATTCAATCCATTAGCACGGGCTACAGGTCGTATCTTTTGTCGGATCATTATTAAATTTGGATGTTAAAATTGACATTTAGATGGGAAACGAGTAATTTGGGGGTTGTTCGGCCAAAAATATGGCCGCCAGCAGCCATCTTGGATTATACTCTTTGGTCCAATCATCATGAGTTTTGTCATGGATGTTAACAATTACATGTAGATGGGAAAAGATTCATTTTGAATTCAACCAAGAAACCTGGTCGCCAGCAGCCATCTTGTATTTTACTCTTTACACGACTAAATCCTTTGACACGGGCTACAGGTCGTATCTTTTGTCGTCGGATCATCATGAAATGTGTGACCGATGTTAACAATGACATGTAAATAGGAATGAGTCTTTTTTGGGTCATTTGGCAAAAAAACGATGGCTGTCGCGGCCATCTTGAATTTTAATCTTTGCATAACTAGGCCTTTCAACTTTCCACATTCCTAATCGCCCCATTAACTGTAACACATGAAATTATTCCCTTTCCACGTTGAGCTACAGTGTTATTGACACTTTCATAATTACATTTCAGTCAATTCACATTTTCAGCTGCATATACATGTATACCGGTATATTTACATACACCTGATATCTCTTCCGATTTCCCCATAGCGTTACGGTAGTTACGCTCCCTTATTCAATGCGTTCATAAACATATGAACGTAACGTGACGTCACTTTCATTATCGTTCATAGGTTTATGAACACATTGGTCCCGGAAATCACCGGGGATTGTCGGACATTACCGACTGCTTGAGTATCTAGTCAGCCAATACTCCAAGGATTTGATAGCAAACAATATGTAATCGAGTTTCACGATTGGATGGCTAGTGGCATCTAATCGCGAGCTCGGGTGGCACGAGATGTTCGATTGACTATCAGAATGTTGGTTATCATATAATCCCATATCCCATAATATGTCAAATATAGCGAATTATCGAAATATGAAATACAACGAAAAAGCGAAATATGATAATAGAGCGAAATAGCACAAAAAATCGAAATAGCGAAATAGGGCGAAATATGGAGCGAAATATAGAAATAGGAAATTATTTTTATAAACGAAATAACGGAGATATTTGAAAAAGTGTTTTTGATGAAATAACGGACATATTTGGAGAAGTGTTTTAAAGAGCGTAAGTATATAAATATAGATAATAAACGGCGGATCCAACGTGGTCATGGGTTTTGACCGCGATAAAAAATCAGCAAACTCCGCATAACCCCTTGACCACATTGAAACCGCCGTTCATTTCTTATATGTAAACCAATTTCATCATTAAAGAAACTGCAAATTCATCGTTGATTCCATCATCTCAACATTTCATTAAAGTGAGACTTTATGTTCACACATCGATTCATTCAGGCAACATTTTTTTCCATTTCTACACTGGTCATTGCATTGATCGTCTTCAATGGGGATAATCTATTATTATATATGTATATCATCGTTAACTATTAAAGTTACATTTCTCTTCCACCCAATCGATATTCATATTCATTATACTTTATTCAATAATTTCTGTTTCTACATCACTTGTTGCATTGATTGCCTTCATGTAAGGTAAGCTATGTCCGACTCAAATATTAAAGCGACTCAAATATTAAAGTGATGCATCATATTCACTACACTTCATTCAATAATTTCTTTTTCTACATAGTTTACATGTATTGTATTGATTGCCTGCAGCTAGTATAATCTATGTCCGACTCAAATAATACAAATATTGAAGGCATTCCATTTCCATCCATTAATTCTAAGGAAACTTCTGCTATGATATATATATGTATATATATACATACAGGGTACTACATGTGCTACACCACTCGGAGAAATGTCTGTGTCATCACACTAAAATACCACGTTAGAACTTGAATTGATATATTCGTAATCGTATATAGTCACCAATAGCCAAGTTACTACTGTAGTACCTGACATTGCCCATCTAGTGAACTATTCAAACCCAACATGCCTGGTTGATTTCGCTGTGGGATGATGGTTCACTTCCATCCTCAAGCTAATTATGCCATTTCATGGCATAATTCTGTTCGGACGTGCAGGGGTAGATATGCTTGAGGCCCCACCACAGTTCAATTCACACCAGGTTCTCAGATATTATTATCTTATGTTCGAACTTTACTCATGTTTGGACTGATCATAACCATCATTTTAATGCTGGGTTTGAATAGTTCACTAGATGGGCAATGTCCGTTACTACGGTAGTAACCCGGCTATTGGTGACTATATACGATTGCGAATATATCAATCCAAGTTCTAGCATGGTATTTGTGTGACGACACAGACATTTCTCCGAGTGGTGTAGCACGTGTAGTACCCTGTACGGAACATCCTATAATTATTGTAACATTGAACTTAATGATCAACTTGGTGGTTGCTCCATTACGTGTCACGTACGATCATATTATTATATCGAACATTGGTGCCAATTCTCACACAATATCTCTGTCTGATTTTGTCACATTTTTATTTACCGCGAATTTTGGAAATCGGTCTAAGATTTTACAATTTACGGCAATCTGTTGACGATGGCAGGGGGGCATAACTGTGTTATTAGTTACATCTAACAGCGACCTCTTCGTGATTCATGCATGTATTGCTATAAATACGTCATTAGCAAAGACATTTTTGCGAAATTGTAGAAGTTAACTGGCTTAACTTCGATTAAAACGGAAACTTCCCCTGGCATTACAAAATTAGGACTGGACGCTTGCCAACGAACCGGACAAAGTACTAAATACATTGGCCAGCTATGATCGGACATTTGCAAGATCATTACAATTCACAAATAAATCTAATGATATGCCTATATTGCAACAAGTATCGTACACGGTATAGTTTAAGATTGGCCGTATCTTTAGGCGGCAATCCGATTTCGCGAAATGAGTTTGTTAGTATAAATAGCACAAGAATAGTAGGCATGTAGGAATCCTACTGGGGTACTATTATATAGATAATGCATGGCTTGGAGTTGACTATGCCAAAATAGTGGTCCTCGAGGAGGAATAGTCCACGAGCCGCAGGCGAGTGGACTATTCCTCCTCGAGGACCACTATTTTGGCATAGTCAACGACAAGTCATGCATTATTTATTATATTATATCGAACATTGTGTTTTTTGTTGTGTTTTTGCTGCTGGTATTGTTGTGTTTGTTATTGTGTTTTTTGTTGTATTTTTGGTGGTGGTGTTGTTGTGTTTTTTGTTGTTTTTATTTTGTATTTTGTTGTGTTTTTGGTGGTGGTGATGTTGTGTTTTTTCTTGTGTTTGTTATTGTGTTTTTGGTGGTGGTGTTGTTGTGTTTTTGTTTTGTTTTTTGTTGTCATTTGGATTATCTTCTGCAAAGCTATGATCACTCATTTCGACAGGCAAACTCAATAATTGAAGTAGCTGATAGCAGCCGGTAAGTAAAGTAAACAGTGTCTCAGTATGCACATAGTTAATTCCGGCTACGAAATCGGTCTTGAAAGAATTGAGATACGAAAATATCATCGGAGAAAACAAATTAAATTCGACGAGACATGAGCAAAATCTTGCGTTAACACCCAATTGAGCCAGAGATAAATAAAGTGACGATTATATTACACATGTATATACGTTTATTAACTCACCATACCGAATTTACAGTATATAATCGAGAAAATTTGATCTTGCATCGAATCATGTTTTCTGGATTTCAACACGGAAGTGTCTACAATTATCATGCGTATTTGAAAACGAGGATCGCCCTTCGTCAAACCGGACCGAATGCGATTATCTACCGGGAAATCGGTCTTTCTCGAAGTCTAATGATATACCGATATAGCAAAAACTACGTGTAACGCAGGAAACACACAGGATAGTTTCAGATTGACAGTGTGTTCAGGTGGCAATACGATTGTGCAAACACAAATTATGTTACTATAAATAGAAAAAGAATAGTAGGTGGGCTACTGGGGTACTATCGTAAAATAGTATGGCAGTAGGCAGCCAATCAGAACGCGAGAAAGTTACGTGAGATATAATATCGTAAAATAGTATAGCAGTGTGCAGCCAATCAGAATGCGAGAAAGTCACGTGAATTATCTTCTCTCCTATATATTTTGGTACATTCTGTATTCGAGAGATAACCCACATCCTCCGGACCTCAATTATATGATCGTGAATGAGTATTGATATACCCCACTAAACTTTGACAAACACCAGTAATGGTGTGTAGATAATTTACATATCTCTCCTATATATTTTGATACAATCTATCTAATTTACATATCTCATATATATTTTGAAGACCTCTGTCTGTATGTTTGTTTGTCTGTCTGTCTGTCTGTCTGTCTGTCATTAATACAAATCTACGATTCTCGACCGATCGGGACGAAACTTGGTACGTGTGTGTAGTTTGACCAGGCGGTAAACGTTGTCGTATTGGCGAGCCCGTGCGGTGCCCGCTTCGCGCATGCGCAGACGAGATCTCGGAAACGGGTGGAGCTATCGACTTGAAATTTGCTATGTGAATGTATCTTGACCCGGATACGAATTTTATCGGGTCGCCGAGCCCGTGCGACACCAGCTTCGCGCATGCGCAGACGAGATCTCGGAAACGGGTGGAGCTATCGACTTGAAATTTGCTATGTGAATGTATCTTGCCCCGGATACGAATTTTATCGGGTCGCCGAGTCCGTGCGACGCCAGCTTCGCGCATGCGCAGACCAGATCTCGGAAACGGGTAGAGCTATCGACTTGAAATTTTGTTTTTGAATAGCCCGGACAACGTCGGGCTCATCGGCTAGTCTCCTATATATTTTGAAGACCTCTGTCTGTATGTTTGTTTGTCTGTCTGTCTGTCTGTCATTTATACAAATCTACGATTCTCGACCGATCGGGACGAAACTTGGTACGTGTGTGTAGTTTGACCAGGCGGTGAACGTTGTCGTATTGGCGAGCCCGTGCGGCGCCCGCTTCGCGCATGCGCAGACGAGATCTCGGCAACGGGTGGAGCTATCGACTTGAAATTTGGTATGTGAATGTGTCTTGCCCCGGATACGAATTTTATCGGGTCGCCGAGCCCGTGCGACGCCAGCTTCGCGCATGCGCAGACCAGATCTCGGAAACGGGTGGAGCTATCGACTTGAAATTTGGTTTTTGAATAGCCCGGACAACGTCGGGCTCATCGACGAGATCTCGGAAACGGGTGGAGCTATCGACTTGAAATTTGGTATGAGAATGTATCTTGGCCCGGATACGAATTTTATCGGATCGCCGAGCCCGTGCGACGCCAGCTTCGCGCATGCGCAGACCAGATCTCGGAAACGGGTAGGGCTATCGACTTGATATTTGGTTTTTGAATAGCCCGGACAACGTCGGGCTGGGTAGAGCTATCGACTTGAAATTTGGTTTTTGAATAGCCCGGACAACGTCGGGCTCATCGGCTAGTCTCTCTTATATATTTTGATACAATCTATCTGTTTGTCTGTCTGTCATTTATACAAATCTACGATTCTCCACCGATCGAGACCAAACTTCCTATCTAGGGGTAAAATCCCACGGACACTGTCGTTGTCGTATTGGCGACCCCGTGCGACGCCCGTGCAGCGCATGCACAGACGAGATCTCAGAAACGGATGGAGCTATCGACTTGAATTTTGCTATGTGAATGTATCTTGCCCAGGATACGAATTTTATCGGGTCGCCGAGCCCGTGCGACGCCAGTTTGGCGCATGCGCAGACCAGATCTCGGAAACGGGTGGAGCTATCGACTTGACATTTGGTTTTTGAATAGCTATCGACTTGAAATTTGGTTTTTGAATAGCCCGGACAACGTCGGGCTCATCGGCTAGTCTCATATATATTTTGAAGACCTCTGTATGTTTGGTTGTCTGTATGTTTGTTTGTCATCTATACAAATCTACGATTCTCGACCGATCGGGTCGAAACTTGGTACGTGTGTGTAGTTTGACCAGGCGGTGGTCGTTGTCGTATTGGCGAGCCCGTGCGACGCCCGTGCAGCGCATGCGCAGACGAGATCTCGGAAACGGGTGGAGCTATCGACTTGAAATTTGGTATGTGAATGTACCTTGCCCCGGATACGAATTTTATCTGGTCACCGAGCCCGTGCGACGCCAGCTTCGCGCATGCGCAGACCAGATCTCGGAAACGGGTGGAGCTATCGACTTGAAATTTGGTTTTTGAATAGCCCGGACAACGTTGGGCTCATCGGCTAGTCTATTATATATTTTGGAAGATCTGTTTGTGTGTCTGTGTGTTCGCGATGAACTCGAAAACGGCCGAGCCGATTTCGATGAAACTTGGTACGTGGGGGTATTTTCGGCCGGCGGGTGGCATGGGCCTATTAATTTGTCCGTGCGACGTGACCTTGACCTTGAAATCGGATCATTTCAAGGTCAAACGCCCGAATATCAGGAGATTTCGATGAAACTTGGTATGTGGGGGTACTTTCTTATGGCGAGTCTCATAAGCATATTCATTTGCCCGTGCGACGTGACCTTGACCTTGAAATCGGGTAACTTCAAGGTCAAATCACCAATTTTGATGGGATTTTGACGAAATTTGATACGTGGGGTTACTTTCGTCCACTGATTGTTTTGGACGGGTCCAATCGTGACCCCGACCAGACCTTGACCTTCAAAATGATCAATTCAAGGTCAAATCGGGTAAAACCGGATGGATTTCGACGGGCACGTTTGTCGGGTACTTTTGTCCGGGCTGTGTTTTTGGACTGGTCAAATCGTGACCCCACTTGACCTTGACCTTCAAAATGGACAATTCAAGGTCAAAGCCCGGACGAAGACGGGTCACCTTCTAGTAATATATATAAATAGTCCCCCAGGTCATATATATAAATAGTCCCCCAGGTCATATATTTAGTCCCCAAGTCATATATTTAGTCCCCCAGGTCATATATTTAGTCCCCCAAGTCATATATTTAAACAAAACTAAGCTCAATTATGCCATTTTTATTCATATAAACATATATCATTGTCCTTCATAAATAAAAGAGAGAAAATATTGTTCAGCTTGGTTCATCGTACCGTCAAAATCGGGGTTTCTGTTTTAACTTCAAGTAAACACCTAACAAATAAGTAAGTTACCCCCTGACATATTGTAAGTTACCCCCTGACATATTGTAAGTTACCCCCTGACATATTGTGAGTTACCCGCTGACATATTGTAAGTTACCCCCTGACATATTGTAAGTTACCCCCTGACATATTGTAAGTCCCCCCTGACATATTGTAAGTTATCCCCTGGCATATTGAAAGTTACCCCTGACATATTGTAAGTTACCCTCTGACATATTGTAAGTTACCCCTGACATATTGTAAGTTACCCCCAGACATATTGTAAGTTACCCCCTGACATATTGTAAGTTACCCCCTGACATATTGTAGTTGACAGTGGTTAGCGTTATAATTTGGCAATTAATATAATATATTGCCTCACATATATCAGAGAATACATAGGCCTAACTAACAATATTTACCTTCACCTTGTAAATCAGTGCATTCTCTTATATGCGAGGCTCCCTTTTGGGAGACTCACATATATAAGAGAATGCACTGAAACAGGATATATAATGCTGCACCAGCGCAGATCACATCATGAAAGGGTTAAGTATTCAGTAAAGAAAGGGTTCTCCTGTTTAAACTGCTTATGCAAATGTAATCCATACACCCTGCCCACATCCCTATGTTTTACGTAACTATATAAATGATGATTTGAATGCGATGTAAAAAATCAAGTTTAGAGACATATATATGTGGTGACAATCGATTATAGTATGACAACGACCATTTGAAAACAAATTTCCCATCAGTTTGTGCTTCCCACATGAATACATAGACATGAGCGTTAATATATAAACATGAGCATTAATATATAAACATCAGCGTTAATACATAAACATGAGCATTAATGACATGACAATGATGAACAAATTAACCCTTTCCATACGGAAGGATTCTCCCATCGAGTTATAAAAGTATACATTGGAATAGTCTAATATTCATTTGGAGGGGTGTTCAAGATAAATTACCAGACGAAAAGATAATACAAGTGCTGAAGGGATCATATTCATTGATGGGAAATGTTTAGATTATAATTTCAACAAACAACCTATTTATTGAACTTATTATCTGGACATTTCCTAAGGGATAACTACTGGTCAATGAGTATTTAGTACAGAAAGGGTTAAACTTAATAGTAAGTTTAACCCTTTCATGACGAGATATCTGCTGGTGCAGCATTAAAGATACTGTGCCAGTGCATTCTCTTATATATGTGATTCTCCCATAGGGAGTCCTGCATATATAAGAGAATGCACTGGCTTACCAGGTCAAGGTAAATAGCGTTAGGTCAATCTATTCTCCTCACCATTTGGGAACTTCAATATTGAGTAGTGTTGAAACAATTATCCGACTAATCAACGTCGACGCGATTATTATATTAGTTGACCCCGCGATCTGCTAGTCGGTTAATCGGGGAAAATACTATCTATGTGCTATCATGACAGCAGTGCCATTGCACGGCCATAGTATCACGTAAACTGTAACAGTTAACACATATTAATTACATATTATTATAATGTGGGACAGTATTATCCAGTAGTCAGTCAGCTATGTTCTGTTTCCAAACGAAGTCATTGCATGATAACATAGCAACAGACTATCGTTTTTCTATGATTGGTCTAAGATGACAATTTGACATCGTGATACTATAAATCTGCCATGGTAACACATAATAATGATAATAGTGATATGATCTGGTGAGTTATGATAAAACCTGAGAACAAATACGTCTCCACTCAATGCCTATTTATATGACTCCCAGAAGTTATTCCTCGGCAAATATATAACGGGGCTGTTACAATCGAATAGTGCATGCAATACTTCATTGTCATATCTTGAGGAGCACATACAGCACTGAAGGTTATTAACATATGTTGTCTTGTTCAGAAGAAGCCCTAGATGGCGCATATCGACCTTAGTGTGTGTATTTTGTTTTGAGAATGTCCCAGATCTTCCATGTTGATAGTGGGTGTTTGTGAACATCAGAAAATGTTAACAGGTTTTTGTCCATGCTAACTTCAAACGACCATTCGCGTGCGTAGTAACTTTCCTCGCGAGTTTTAACCATGCGCTTCCACTCAATCATATTTGGGAAAAACCATTATCCAGGAAGTCGAAAAGAAAGTCAGATAGTTCATACTGTTCCAAAATTTTGAGAATGTCCGGAGCGAACCCAGAAACACGTTGTTTGAATAGCCTCAGCTGATACAGTTTTTGGATAAACATTTGCAATGGAACCTGATGTTCCAGTGGCAAGTGAAGAATAGTTTCGAGAAAGTTCAATTTATTGATGTGAAGTTCACGTTCGATTGGAAGCAGACCCAACAATCTAACTGCGAGTTTGGTACGTGTTCGAGTAGGGAGTCCTTCCATATGCTTTATACATGTTCGGAATGCTTGTTCCATTATTAATATATCCACCTTGCTCGGGGAGCACAATAATTCACATCCATACAGGGCCTTAGGTAGGATGACACATGTGAGAATTTTTGTAAGTGTAGTTGGAGAAAACGATCTAAGGATGACTCGACCTGAAATTCCAAAGTAAGTGTTTCGCATTCTCTGTGCTATCTGTTCGGCTCGATGTGTGCTATTTGAAGATTGGAATTGCATGCTACCAAGATGGGTGCGTTTTGTAGTTTCGGTTAGTTGACTCTCTCATGTACTCCACGATCTGTTTATATTATTAGGCTGTCCAGCCGGCTCATTGAATACGACAATGACACTTTTTGTTATTGAGAAATTAAATCTCCACCGTATACTGTAATTGAAACAACTTGTGAGTAGTTCGTCGAGGCCTGTTTTAGTGTGTGAAATTAGGGTTATGTCGTCGGCCGTAGTGGGTGCTGTACATTTGGTAGATCCTATGGAGAACCCTCTCTCATTCTCCCTCAGAATATTCAATAGCTCGTCAATGTATACCAAGTAGAAAAACCGTGACGTCACTGCCCCTTATCTTGTTCCTTGGTCAACCTTGAACGATTCCGACATACTAGCATTACACAAAACATGACTGAAGTAGTCCTCGTACGTGTTACGGATTAGCCTCAAAATTGTCCCACGGAAACCGAGTGTATGTAGTTTTACAAGGAGAACTGTGTGCCACACTCGGTCGAAGGCTTTTTGCGAATCCAGGAAGCACACGTACGCCTTCGAGCCAGCGTCTCGGGTGTAGGTCACAGCTTCTTGAAGCACAAAATATGTCATGTTGCACCCGATGCCTTTTTGAAATCCATGTTGCAGGATGTTTGGGAACTTCAACAAGATCGAGTTTCTGAGAAATCTGTCCATGAGCGTGTGATCGAAAACTTTGTACAGTACTGGTAAAAGAGTTATTGCACGATAACTGTCAGGTACATTTCGTGGTTTGGTTTTCTCCTTCGTAGAGCGGAATGATGATGCCGGTTTTCATGTATACAGGAATAAATTCGAATTTCAACATTAAGTTGTAGAAGGAGCACAATAATGTTATAATAGAGTTTGGAGCATTTAAAATGTGTTCTGCAACTATTTGGTCTCTGTTCTTCTTAATGCGCTTTAATGCGGAACGCAGGTCCAGTTGAGTGATTTGCTTATGCAAAGGTAATTCATACACCCTGCCCCGATCCCTATGTTTTACGTAACTATATAAATGATGATTTGAATGCGATGTAAAAAATCAAGTTTACAGACATATGTATGTGGTGACAATTGGTTATAGTATGACGACCATTTGAAAACAAATTTCCCATCAGTTTGTGTTTCCCACATGAATAAATAGACATGAGCATTAATATATAAACATGAGTATTAATACATAAACATGAGCTTTAATACATAAACATGAGCATTAATGAGATGACAATGGTGAACAAATTAACCCTTTCCATACGGAATGGATTCTCCCATTCAATTATAAAAGTATACATTGGAATAGTCTAATATTCATTTGGAGGGGTGTTCAAGATAAATTACCAGACGAAAAGATAATACAAGTGCTAAAGGAATCATATTCATTGATAGGAAATGTTTAGATAATAATTTCAACAAACAACCTATTTATTGAACTTATTATCTGGACATTTCCTAAAGGATAACTACTCGTCAATGAGTATTTAGTACAGAAAGGGTTAAACTTAATAGTAAGTTTAACCCTTTCATGACGGGATATCTGCCGGTGCAGCATTAAAGATCATGTGCCAGTGCATTCTCGTATACGTGTGACTCTCCCATAGGGAGTCCTGCATATATAAGAGAATGCAATGGCTTACCAGATCAAGATAAATAGCGTTAGGTCAATGTATTCTCCTCTCCATTAATTTGGGAACTTTAATATTGAGTAGTGTTGAAACAATAATTCGACTAATCAACGTCGACGCGATTATTATATTAGTTGACCCCGCAATCTGCTAGTCGGTTAATCTGGAAAAACACTACCTATGTGCTATCATGACAGCAGTGCCATTGCACGGCCATAGTATCACGTAAACTGTAACAGTTAACACATATTAATTACATATTATTATAATGTGGGACAGTATTATCCAGTAGTCAGTCAGCTATGTTCTGTTTCCAAACGAAGTCATTGCATGATAACATAGCAACAGACTATCGTTTTTCTATGATTGGTCTAAAATGACAATTTGACATCATGTTACTATAAATATGTCATGATAACACATAATAATGATAATAGTGATATGATCTGGTGAGTCATTATACAACTTCAGTACAAAAATTATTAAAATATTTTTGGAACACATTTTAATGAAAGACATTTTCGTCTTCAAAATGGAAGATATAGCAGCATTAGTAACAGGTGAAAAAACTGGAACATACATTAATGTAAAATGCCTGCTGATTAGATAAGCAAGCACTAACAATCCTGATCATTGGATCTACAATAACAGACCAGCTGATTGGACAATATTAACAGTAATGGAATGATTAATCAAATAATAATTACAGATCTATAACTAAGAGATAACCCTCTTGTGGTTCCCAGATTGGATACAATTCTGTAACAAGGATTTCGATTTGATTTGATAAAGGTAAAACAATCTTTATTATTATTTATTGTAACAAGGCTTATGATTGGATTGAAGTTTGTAACAATTTGGCTTATGATTGGATAACACTATGCAACAATTTAAGCCTTAGGATTGGATATAACTCTGTAACAAGCCTTATTGGATCAAACAATGCAACAAGATTTATGATTGGATATAACTCTGTAACAAGCATTTTAGTTGGATACACCTCCGTAACAAGACTTATGATTGGATGAAAGTCTCTTGTGATTCTCAGAACAAGCTAGAATCACGTCGCTGAGATCAAGTTGCTCTCTTCTGAGCCACTCTTTGTTTCATTGTATAACGGATCTGTTCCAGAGACATGACTCATCGTATCATATATAACAGGTCTGTTTGTCTCATTTATATAATGGATCTTCTTCCAAAATGACCTGAGGTCTCTTTATTGCAAACTGAAAGCAACAAACACAATCAACTTTTAGTGAACGTTCTGACGACGTGATTCAATCGTAAGTGGAGGAATTGGGCCCAACGAAATCGTGGATAGTTTGCTTACACTATTGCGATCTTGTCACATATGAGGATATAGTGAGTTATCTAAAAATGTTATGCACACACAATAACCGTAAACTCAAACTTCAATCTTAAATAATATCTTATTGGGCATCTGTCTTATCTGAATGCATGTCAGCTGTATTAATCTTTCCTCTTCTCATCATAAGTGTGTATACATAAGTAGGTAGATATTTGCCTTCTCAAGACAAATGCTTTGTATCCATTCTGTTATCCGTCCTTAAACTGCTTTATTATCATTTCTTATAATATCATATAATAATATTATGCATGTTATTTTTCCATTTGCGTTCATCTGCGTATAGTTGTTTGATTATGCACTACATTTTACCCCTCGGGGTCCTTTATGGTATTAAATTCTATTCAATTATATTCTAAATTAAAAAATATATTTAGCGAATGGTTGTCAGAGGGATTAATTAGAACCTAATAAACCAAAACAGGTTACCAAGCCTGCAATTAGCGTGTCTGTCATTTGTAGAATGAGGTCCCCCGAGGGTGAATTTAGTGATGCTATCCCGCACAGTGGGCTAGCATCACTAAATGCACCTTCTGGGGGCCTCATTCTGTTAAGGCCCTTAACTGCTATGGCAGATCTAGGATCAGATTGAAGTTCCCCAGTTGAAGTTGGTAATGTTCACCAATTGGGCACCTCAATTATGAATTTTATCTTCTGCAAATTAGGGGATATAGAAACTTCCTAGAAGGGAAATGTAACTAAAACAATGGGTAAACATCATCAACTTCAACTGGGGAACTTCAATCTGATCCTAGATCTACCATAGCAGTTGATGGCCTTAGCATAATGAGGTTCCCAGAGGGTGAATTTGGTACTGCCAGACGTACAGAAGCACAATAAGACTAAGCAAGAAAACGTACTATTGTGATATATTGGAACAAAACAAGAGAGATATAAAGGCTACCTGGAGGATATTGAATGGAGCGATCAATAAAACTTCTAATGCATACTCAATTCCTTCTATATTTGTAGATAACCAGATAAAAATCACTCATATAACCGATATAGCAGAAAAGTTTAATGATTATTTTTCAAGTATTGGTCAACAAACAAATGAAAGAGTCATACACGAACATTGTGCAAATTACACAGATTATCTTCTTTACAGGGAATCAGATGTATTAAAATTAGCCCCCCACTAATGAACAAGAAATCATACTGATTTGCCTAAATTTTAAAAGCAAAAATAGCAAAGAGGTGCATGGTTTAACGAGTAAGACAATGAAGGCACGGTAGAAGAGATAGCAATCGCCCTAAAACATATATTCAATTTATCACTCAAATATGGCATATTTCCCCAAAAAATGAAATTGTCCCGAGTTGTCCCGATCTACAAAAGCGGTAATAACGGTGAATTCAGTAATTATAGACCCATTAGTATATTGCCTTGTTTCTCAAAAATATTGGAAAAAATAATATCTAAAAGATTGGTAGATTTCTTAAATGATAACGATACCCTGTATGAACATCAGTATGGTTTCAGAAAAAGTCACTCAACAATACATCCCGTTATGCACTTTCTTGAAGATGTAGTCGAACAAAATGATGAACCCACTCGAGACTCCACCTTAGCCATTTTCATTGAACTTTCAAAAGCTTTTGATACAATTAGTCATGATATCCTACTAAGTAAAATGGATCACTATGCAACGTGGCATTGCGAATGATTGGTTCAGAGACTATCTGTCCGAAAGACGACAGTTTACTGACTGCAATGGTAGTATTTCTAGTCTTAAGTGTATCCTCAACGGAGTGCCCCAGGGCTCCATACTCGGTCCGACAATTTTCCTCATTTACGTGAATGATATGTCTGCTGCAACTTCATTGAAATTGTTATCATTCGCCGATGATACTACGCTATACACATCCGGCAATAACGGCCATCTTATTGAAAACATCGTGAACAATGAGCTAAAAGATGTCTACAAATGGTGTTGTTGTAACTGCCTATCCATAAACAAAACTAAAAGTAAATATATGCTTCTTCATCCAAAAAACAATGACGACAAATGGAATTTTCTAAAGATATACATAAACGACGTAGAACTCAAGCGTGCTGGAAACAAAGGTGATGAAAGATCCCTAAAATTGCTCGGAATTACAATCGATGAAAACCTCACGTTTAAAGACCATACCTCGGCGATATGTTCTAAAATGGCAAGAGCCCTATATGGTATGAACAAGATGAGGAATTTATTTCCAGGAGATGCCCTTCGAACGCTATATTATGCCTTAATTCAAAGCCGTCTGGTCTATGGAATTCAAATTTGGGGGCACTCAGTGTCATACAATAACCCCTTCCTACTACAAAAGAGAGCTATCAGAACAATAAGCTATGCCAAATACAACAGCCACACTGAACCCTTATTAAAAAAAAAGAAATATTTTGAAATTCAGAGATTTGCATGCCTGTCATGTTAGTCTGTTTATGTATGATTGGACACATTTTAACCTACCGGCATCATTTCTAACATCATTTGACAACAAAATATCAATCACAAGACAATCTGGATGCATTAGGGAAATTAAATCACGAACGAAATTCTCAGAGGTTTTACCCAAACATTCATTCCATGATTATGGAATGAAACTGACAAAAAACTAAAATCAATTGAAAGCCGACAAAACTTTAAATATCAAATGAAGGTCAAGGTTATCAATGCGTATGATGCAACCTTTAAATGTAAAAACCAAAACTTGCAGAGAATGTTTTCCTCCAAAAAGCTCATATTAAACTACCCGGTCGTGAGTGCTGATTACCCTGAAAACTCACCCTTATTGGACCCTGCTAACACGATTTAAATATCACATACGCATTATCATTGTTACTTAAGCAGGGTCTAACTTACTATTAGAAAGTGTTCTTTAAATTGCCGTGAAAACGCCTACATAGCCATAACTATACGGTACAATGTACTTAATACAATATTTTGATATTATAAATTACAGTATTTTCTTATTAACAAATCAACGTGGGATTATGCCATTGATATATTAGTTATTATATTGACAACGGGGGTGACAGGAAGACAGCCAATCCTGGTTATGCCACACCCACACAATAATTACACTTGATTTTTGATATATTATTGTTGATTTGTTGTAAACTAATTATTGTGTGAATAAAACATCTACATCTACAACATATATGTCGTTCCACTCGCGAACCGTACGGCGACATATATGTCGTTCTACTTGCCAAAGGGTTAAAGACCCTGTGCCAGTGCAATATCTTATATATGCAAGTTGCCCATAGGGAGCCTTGCATATATAATAGAATGCACTGACTTACAAGATCAAAGTAACTATTGTTAGGCCAATGCATTCTCTTATAAATACGAGGCACCCTATGGGGAAAATTACATTTCAATGACCCATTGACCAGTCTATTTTGATCAAATTGGACAATATAAATCACCTCGTAATATAAAAATCTAAATCACCTCGTAACTTCTTCAATGTTTAGAACTGTCTATAACAGTTTATGTTAGGAAGAATAAGATATAAAACATAAAATTTGCCCTCCCGCCCCATTTTTCTAAAAAAATAATTGGAATGTAAATCAAGTCATTTATTTATATTGGCCTAATAGTCATTTGCAGAATGAGGTCCCCAGAGGGTGAATTTAGAGATGCTATCACACATAGCGGGCTAGCATTACTAAATTCACCCTCTGGGGACCTCATTCTGCTAAGGCCCTCAACTGCTGTTGAAGTTGGTGATGTTCACCCATTGGGCACCTCAATTATGAATTTTATCTTCGGCAAATTAGGGGATATAGAAACTTCCTAGAAAGGAAATGTAACTAAAATCAACAGGTATCTTTGTATATTATATGAATGTCTTGTTTGTCTTGATTAAATTTCATATGACATCCGATATATCTTACCTTATCCTTTGGTTCGACATAATCTTTGACGAAATCCCACGAAAAATCGGCATTCTTTGGCTTCGGTGCAGAATCTGGAATCGATTGAATGCCAAATAAGTAACAAATACCTCAATGGAGTATCATTGATTTAGATGGTGTAAAATTGATGGCTTATAGTTTGTATTCGGACAGCAAGTCATTTGCAGAATGAGGTCCCCAGTTGGTGAATTTAGTGATGCTACCGCGTACAGAATGCTAGCATCACCAAATTACCATATGGGAACCTCATTCTACTTAGGCACAATATCAACAGCATTCTAAGAATACAAGTTCAGACAAAGAATCATCCCAGGATGTACGATTCTATGTCTCAGGATGTACGATTCTATGTCTCAGGATGTACGATTCTATGTCTCAGGATGTACGATTCTATGTCTCAGGATGTACGATTCTATGTCTCAGGATGTACGATTCTATGTCTCAGGATGTACGATTCTATGTCTCAGGATGTATGATTCTATACCCAGGATGTACGATTCTATGTCTCAGGATGTACGATTCTATGTCCCAGGATGTACGATTATATGTCTCAGGATGTATGATTATATGTCACAGGATGTATGATTCGATGTCTCATGATGTACGATTCTATGTCTCAGGATGTACGATTCTATGTCTCAGGATGTACGATTCTATGTCTCAGGATGTACGATTGTATGTCTCAGGATGTACGATTCTATGTCCCAGGATGTACGATTATATGTCTCAGGATGTACGATTCTATGTCTCAGGATGTACGATTCTATTTCCCAGGATGTATGATTCTATGTCTCAGGATGTACGATTCTATGTCTCAGGATGTATAATTCTATGACTCAGGATATACGATTCTATGTCTCAGGATGTACGATTATATGTCTCAGGATGTATGCTTCTATGTCTCAGGATGTACGATTCTATGTCTCAGGATGTATGATTCTATGTCTCAGGATGTACGATTATATGTCCCAGGATGTACGATTCTATGTCTCAGGATGTACGATTCTATATCCCAGGATGTAAGATTATATGTCCCAGGATGTACGATTCTATGTCTCAGGGTGTAAGATTATATGTCCCAGGATGTACGATTCTATGTCCCAGGATGTATGATTATATGTCCCAGGATGTATGCTTCTATGTCTCAGGATGTACGATTCTATGTCTCAGGATGTATGATTCTATGTCTCATGATGTAAGATTCTATGACTCAGGATGTATGATTCTATGTCTCATGGTGTATGAATCTATATCTCAGTATGTATGATTCTATGTCCCAGGATGTATGATTCTATGTCTCAGGATGTACGATTCTATGTCTCAGGATGTATGATTCTATGTCTCAGGATGTATGATTCTGTGAATCAGGATGTGTGATTCTATGTCTCAGGATGTACGATTCTATGTCTCAGGATGTATGATTCTATGTCCCAGGATGTATGATTCTATGTCTCAGGATGTACGATTCTATGTCCCAGGATGTACGATTCTATGACTCAGGATGTACGATTCTATGTCTCAGGATGTACGATTCTATGTCTCAGGATATACGATTCTATGTCTCAGGATGTACGATTCTATGTCTCAGGATGTACGATTCTATGTCCCAGGATGTACGATTCTATGTCCCAGGATGTATGATTATATGTCACAGGATGTAAGATTATATGTCCCAGGATGTACGATTCTATGTCTCAGGATGTACGATTCTATGTACAAGGATGTATGATTCTATTTCCCAGGATGTATGATTCTATGTCTCAGGATGTACGATTCTATGTCCAAGGATGTACGATTCTATGTCTCAGGATGTACGATTCTATATCCCAGGATGTAAGATTATATGTCCCAGGATGTACGATTCTATGTCCCAGGATGTATGATTATATGTCCCAGGATGTATGCTTCTATGTCTCAGGATGTACGATTCTATGTCTCAGGATGTATGATTCTATGTCTCAGGATGTATGATTCTATGACTCAGGATGTATGATTCTATGTCTCAGGATGTACGATTCTATGTCTCAGGATGTATGATTATATGTCCCAGGATGTATGATTCTATGTCTCAGGATGTACGATTCTATGTCCCAGGATGTACGATTCTATGACTCAGGATGTACGATTCTATGTCTCAGGATGTACGATTCTATGTCTCAGGATATACGATTCTATGTCTCAGGATGTACGATTCTATGTCTCAGGATGTACGATTCTATGTCCCAGGATGTACGATTCTATGTCCCAGGATGTATGATTATATGTCACAGGATGTAAGATTGTATGTCCCAGGATGTACGATTCTATGTCTCAGGATGTACGATTCTATGTACAAGGATGTACGATTCTATTTCCCAGGATGTATGATTCTATGTCTCAGGATGTACGATTCTATGTCTAAGGATGTACGATTCTATGTCCCAGGATGTATGATTCTATGTCCCAGGATGTACGATTCTATGTCCCAGGATGTATGATTATATGTCCAAGGATGTACGATTCTATGTCTCAGGATGTATGATTCTATGTCCCAGGATGTACGATTCCATGTCCCAGGATGTATGATTCTATGTCCCAGGATGTACGATTCTATGTCTCAGGATGTACGATTCTATGTCCAAGGATGTACGATTCTATGTCCCAGGATGTATGATTCTATGTCTCAGGATGTACGATTCTATGTCCCAGGATGTACGATTCTATGTCCAAGGATGTATGATTCTATGTCTCAGGATGTACGATTCTATGTCCCAGGATGTATGATTCTATACCCAGGATGTACGATTCTATGTCCAAGGATGTATGATTCTATGTCTCAGGATGTAAGATTCTATGTCCCAGGATGTATGATTCTATACCCAGGATGTACGATTCTATGTCCAAGGATGTATGATTCTATGTCTCAGGATGTAAGATTCTATGTCCCAGGATGTACGATTCTATTTCCCAGGATGTATGATTCTATACCCAGGATGTACGATTCTATGTCCAAGGATGTATGATTCTATGTCTCAGGATGTAAGATTCTATGTCCCAGGATGTACGATTCAATTTCCAAGGATGTATGATTCTATGCCTCAGGATGTAAGATTCTATGTCTCAGGATGTACGATTCTATTTCCCAGGATGTATGATTCTATACCCAGGATGTACGATTCTATGTCCAAGGATGTATGATTCTATGTCGCAGGATGTAAGATTCTCTGTCTCAGGGTGTACGATTGTATGTCTCAGGATGTACGATTATATGTCCCAGGATGTACGATTCTATGTCCCAGGATGTATGATTCTATACCCAGGATGTACGATTCTATGTCCAAGGATGTATGATTCTATGTCCCAGGATGTTTGATTCTATGTCCCAGGATGTATGATTCTATACCCAGGATGTACGATTCTATGTCTCAGGATGTATGATTCTATGTCCCAGGATGTACGATTCTATGTCCCAGGATGTATGATTCTATACCCAGGATGTACGATTATATGTCCAAGGATGTATGATTCTATGTCTCAGGATGTAAGATTGTATGTCCCAGGATGTACGATTCTATGTCCCAGGATGTATGATTCTATACCCAGGATGTACGATTCTATGTCCAAGGATGTATGATTCTATGTCGCAGGATGTAAGATTCTATGTCTCAGAATGTACGATTGTATGTCTCAGGATGTACGATTATATGTCCCAGGATGTACGATTCTATGTCCAAGGATGTATAATTCTATCTACCAGGATGTATGATTATATGTCCCAAGATGTATGATTCTATACCCAGGATGTACGATTCTATGTCTCAGGATGTATGATTCTATGTCCCAGGATGTACGATTCTATGTCCCAGGATGTACGATTCTATGTCCCAGGATGTATGATTCTATTTCCCAGGATGTACGATTCTATGTCTCAGGATGTACGATTCTATGTCTCAGTATGTACGATTCTATGTCTCAGGATGTACGATTCTATGTCCCAGGATGTATGATTCTATGTCTCAGGATGTATGATTCTATGTCTCAGGATGTACGATTCTATGTTCCAGGATGTATGATTCTATGTCTCAGGATGTATGATTCTATGTCTCAGGATGTATGATTCTATGTCTCAGAATGTACGATTCTATGTCTCAGGATGTACGATTCTATGTCTCAGGATGTACGATTCTATGTCTCAGGATGTACGATTCTATGTCTCAGGATGTACGATTCTATGTCTCAGGATGTATGATTCCATGTCCCAGGATGTACGATTCTATATCTCAGGATGTACGATTCTATGACTCAGGATGTATGATGCTTTGTCCCAGGATGTAAGATTGTATGTCTCAGGATGTATGATTCTATTCCCAGGATGTACGATTCTATACCCAGGATGTACGATTCTATGTCCAATGATGTATGATTCTATGTCTCAGGATGTAAGATTGTATGTCCCAGGATGTACGATTGTATGTCCCAGGATGTATGATTCTATACCCAGGATGTACGATTCTATGTCCAAGGATGTATGATTCTATGTCGCAGGATGTAATATTCTATGTCTCAGGATGTACGATTGTATATCCCAGGATGTACGATTATATGTCCCAGGATGTACGATTCTATGTCCAAGGATGTATAATTCTATCTCCCAGGATGTATGATTCTATGTCCCAGGATGTATGATTCTATGTCCCAGGATGTATGATTCTATACCCAGGATGTAAGATTCTATGTCCCAGGATGTATGATTCTATTTCCCAGGATGTATGATTTTATACCCAGGATGTACGATTCTATGTCCAAGGATGTATGATTCTATGTCTCAGGATGTACGATTCTATTTCCCAGGATGTATGATTTTATACCCAGGATGTACGATTCTATGTCCAAGGATGTATGATTCTATGTCTCAGGATGTACGATTGTATGTCCCAGGATGTACGATTGTATGTCCCAGGATGTACGATTCTATTTCCCAGGATGTACGATTCTATGTCTCAGGATGTACGATTCTATGTCTCAGGATGTACGATTCTATGTCTCAGGATGTACGATTCTATGTCCCAGGATGTATGATTCTATGTCTCAGGATGTACGATTCTATGTCTCAGGATGTACGATTCTATGTCTCAGGATGTACGATTCTATGTCTCAGGATGTACGATTCTATGTCTCAGGATGTACGATTCTATGTCTCAGGATGTACGATTCTATGTCTCAGGATGTGCGATTATATGTCTCAGGATGTATGATTATATGTCCCAGGATGTACGATTGCATGTCTCAGGATGTACGATTCTATGTCCCAGGATGTATGAATCTATTTCCCAGGATGTACGATTCTATGTCCCAGGATGTATGATTCTATGTCCCAGGATGTATGATTCCATGTCTCAGGATGTACGGTTCAATGTCTCAGGATGTAAGATTATATGTCCCAGGATGTATGATTCTATGTCTCAGGATGTACGATTTTATGTCTCAGGATGTATGATTATATTTCCCAGGATGTACGATTCTATGTCTCAGGATGTATGATTCCATGTCCCAGGATGTATGATTCTATTTCCCAGGATGTACGATTCTATGTCTCAGGATGTATGATTCCATGTCCCAGGATGTACGATTCTATGACTCAGGATATACGATTCTATGACTCAGGATGTATGATTCTATGTCTCAGGATGTATGATTCTATGTCCCAGGATGTACGATTCTATGTCCCAGGATGTACGATTCTATGTCCCAGGATGTATGATTATATACCCAGGATGTAAGATTCTATGTCCCACGATGTATGATTCTATACCCAGGATGTACGATTCTATGTCCAAGGATGTATGATTCTATGTCTCAGGATGTAAGATTCTATGTCCCAGGATGTACGATTATATGTCTCAGGATGCATGATTATATGTCCCAGGATGTACGATTCCATGTCTCAGGATGTACGATTCTATGTCCCAGGATGTATGAATCTATTTCCCAGGATGTACGATTCTATGTCCCAGGATGTATGATTCTATGTCCCAGGATGTATGATTCCATGTCTCAGGATGTACGGTTCAATGTCTCAGGATGTAAGATTATATGTCCCAGGATGTATGATTCTATGTCTCAGGATGTACGATTTTATGTCTCAGGATGTATGATTCTATTTCCCAGGATGTACGATTCTATGTCTCAGGATGTATGATTCCATGTCCCAGGATGTACGATTCTATGTCTCAGGATGTATGATTCCATGTCCCAGGATGTATGATGCTATGTCCCAGGATGTACGATTCTATGTCCCAGGATGTATTATTCTATGTCTCAGGATGTACGATTCTATGTCTCAGGATGTACGATTCTATGTCTCAGGATGTACGATTCTATGTCTCAGGATGTACGATTCTATGTCTCAGGATGTACGATTCTATGTCTCAGGATGTACGATTCTATGTCTCAGGATGTACGATTCTATGTCTCAGGATGTACGATTCTATGTCCCAGGATGTATGATTCTATGTCACAGGATGTATGATTCTATGTCTCAGGATGTATGATTCTATGTCTCAGGATGTACGATTCTATGTCTCAGGATGTATGATTCTATGTCTCAGGATGTATGATTCTATGTCTCAGGGTGTACTATTCTATGTCCCAGGATGTATGATTCTATGTCACAGGATGTATGATTCTATGTCTCAGGATGTATGATTCTATGTCTCAGGATGTACGATTCTATGTCTCAGGATGTACGATTCTATGTCTCAGGATGTACGATTCTATGTCTCAGGATGTATGAATCATGTTTCAGGATGTATGATTCTATGAATCAGGATGTATAATTATATGACTCAGGATATACGATTCTATGTCTCAGGATGTACGATTCTATGTCTCAGGATGTACGATTCTATGGCTCAGTATGTACGATTCTATGTCTCAGGTTGTACGATTCTATGTCTCAGGATGTACGATTCTATGTCTCAGGATGTACGATTCTATGTCTCAGGATGTACGATTATATGCTGAGATGTATGATTATATGTCCCAGGATGTACGATTCCATGTCTCAGGATGTACGATTCTATGTCCCAGGATGTATGATTCTATTTCCCAGGATGTACGATTCTATTTCCCAGGATGTATGATTCTATGTCCCAGGATGTATGATTCCATGTCTCAGGATGTACGGTTCAATGTCTCAGGATGTAAGATTATATGTCCCAGGATGTATGATTCTATGTCTCAGGATGTACGAATTTATGTCTCAGGATGTATGATTCTATTTCCCAGGATGTACGATTTTATGTCTCAGGATGTATGATTCTATGACTCAGGATGTATGATTCTATGTTCCAGGATGTATGATTCTATGGCTCAGTATGTACGATTCTATGATTTAGTATGTACGATTCTATGTCCCAGGATGTACGATTCTATGTCTCAGGATGTACGATTATATGTCTCAGGATGTACGATTCTATGTCCCAGGATGTACGATTCTATGTCCCAGGATGTACGATTCTAAGTCTCAGGATGTACGATTCTATGACTCAGGATGTACGAGTCTATGACTCATTATGTACGATTCTATGTCCCAGGATGTACGATTCTATGACTCAGGATGTACGATTCTATGACTCAGTATGTACGATTCTATGTCTCAGGATGTTCGATTCTATGTCTCAGGATGTACGATTCTATGTCTCAGGATGTACGATTCTATGTTACAGGATGTATGATTATATGTCACAGGATGTATGATTCTATGTCTCAGGATGTATGATTCTATGTCTCAGGATGTACGATTCTATGTCTCAGGATGTATGATTCTATGTCTCAGGATGTATGATACTATGTCTCAGGATGTACGATTCTATGTCCCAGGATGTATGATTCTATGTCACAGGATGTATGATTCTATGTCTCAGGATGTATGATTCTATATCTCAGGATGTAAGATTATATGTCTCAGGATGTACGATTCTATTTCCCAGGATGTATGATTCTATACCCAGGATGTACGATTCTATGTCCAAGGATGTATGATTCTATGTCGCAGGATGTAAGATTCTATGTCTCAGGATGTACGATTGTATGTCTCAGGATGTACGATTATATGTCCCAGGATGTACGATTCTATGTCCCAGGATGTATGATTCTATACCCAGGATGTACGATTCTATGTCCAAGGATGTATGATTCTATGTCCCAGGATGTTTGATTCTATGTCCCAGGATGTATGATTCTATACCCAGGATGTACGATTCTATGTCTCAGGATGTATGATTCTATGTCCCAGGATGTACGATTCTATGTCCCAGGATGTATGATTCTATACCCAGGATGTACGATTCTATGTCCAAGGATGTATGATTCTATGTCTCAGGATGTAAGATTGCTTGTCCCAGGATGTACGATTCTATGTCCCAGGATGTATGATTCTATACCCAGGATGTACGATTCTATGTCCAAGGATGTATGATTCTATGTCGCAGGATGTAAGATTCTATGTCTCAGAATGTACGATTGTATGTCTGAGGATGTACGATTATATGTCCCAGGATGTACGATTCTATTCCAAGGATGTATAATTCTATCTACCAGGATGTATGATTCTATGTCCCAGGATGTATGATTCTATACCCAGGATGTACGATTATATGTCTCAGGATGTATGATTCTATGTCCCAGGATGTACGATTCTATGTCCCAGGATGTACGATTCTATGTCCCAGGATGTATGATTCTATACCCAGGATGTAAGATTCTATGTCCCAGGATGTATGATTCTATACCCAGGATGTACGATTCTATGTCCAATGATGTATGATTCTATGTCTCAGGATGTAAGATTCTATGTCCCAGGATGTACGATTCTATTTCCCAGGATGTATGATTTTATACCCAGGATGTACGATTCTATGTCCAAGGATGTATGATTCTATGTCTCAGGATGTACGATTGTATGTCCCAGGATGTACGATTCTATCTCCCAGGATGTATGATTCTATTTCCCAGGATGTACAATTCTATGTCTCAGGATGTACGATTCTATGTCTCAGGATGTACGATTCTATGTCTCAGGATGTACGATTCTATGTCCCAGGATGTATGATTCTATGTCTCAGGATGTATGATTTTATGTCTCAGGATGTACGATTCTATGTTCCAGGATGTATGATTCTATGTCTCAGGATGTATGATTCTATGTCTCAGGATGTACGATTCTATGTCTCAGAATGTACGATTCTATGTCTCAGGATGTACGATTCTATGTCTCAGGATGTACGATTCTATGTCTCAGGATGTACGATTCTATGTCTCAGGATGTATGATTCCATGTCCCAGGATGTACGATTCTATGTCTCAGGATGTACGATTCTATGACTCAGGATGTATGATGCTTTGTCCCAGGATGTAAGATTGTTTGTCCCAGGATGTATGATTCTATGTCTCAGGATGTATGATTCTATGTCTCAGGATGTAAGATTGTATGTCCCAGGATGTACGATTGTATGTCCCAGGATGTATGATTCTATACCCAGGATGTACGATTCTATGTCCAAGGATGTATGATTCTATGTCGCAGGATGTAATATTCTATGTCTCGGGATGTACGATTGTATATCCCAGGATGTACGATTATATGTCCCAGGATGTACGATTCTATGTCCAAGGATGTATAATTCTATCTCCCAGGATGTATGATTCTATGTCCCAGGATGTATGATTCTATACCCAGGATGTAAGATTCTATGTCCCAGGATGTATGATTCTATACCGAGGATGTACGATTCTATGTCCAAGGATGTATGATTCTATGTCTCAGGATGTAAGATTATATGTCCCAGGATGTACGATTCTATGACTCAGGATGTATGATTCTATGTCTCAGGATGTACGATTCTATGTCTCAGGATGTATGATTCTATGTCCCAGGATGTATGATTCTATGTCCCAGGATGTATGATTCTATGTCTCAGGATGTACGATTCTATGTCTCAGGATGTATGATTCTATGTCCCAGAATGTATGATTCTATGTCTCAGGATGTATGAATCTATGTCTCAGGATGTACGATTCTATGTCTCAGGATGTACGATTCTATGTCTCAGGATGTACGATTCTATGTCTCAGGATGTACGATTCTATGTCTCAGGATGTACGATTCTATGTCTCAGTATGTACGATTCTATGACCCAGGATGTACGATTCTATGTCTCATTATGTACGATTCTATGTCTCAGGATGTACGATTATGTCTCAGGATGTACGATTCTATGTCTCAGGATGTACGATTCTATGTCCCAGGATGTACGATTATATGTCTCAGGATGTATGATTCTATGTCCCAGGATGTACGATTCTATGTCACATGATGTAAGATTATATGTCCCAGGATGTACGATTCTATGTCTCAGGATGTACGATTCTATGTACAAGGATGTACGATTCTATTTCCCAGGATCTATGATTCTATGTCTCAGGATGTACGATTCTATGTCCAAGGATGTATGATTCTATGTCTCAGGATGTACGATTCTATGTCTCAGGATGTATGATTCTATGTCCCAGGATGTATGATTCTATGTCCCAGGATGTATGATTCTATGTCTCAGGATGTACGATTCTATGTCTCAGGATGTATGATTCTATGTCCCAGAATGTATGATTCTATGTCTCAGGATGTATGAATCTATGTCTCAGGATGTACGATTCTATGTCTCAGGATGTACGATTCTATGTCTCAGGATGTACGATTCTATGTCTCAGGATGTACGATTCTATGTCTCAGGATGTACGATTCTATGTCTCAGTATGTACGATTCTATGACCCAGGATGTACGATTCTATGTCTCATTATGTACGATTCTATGTCTCAGGATGTACGATTCTATGTCTCAGGATGTACGATTCTATGTCCCAGGATGTACGATTATATGTCTCAGGATGTATGATTCTATGTCCCAGGATGTACGATTCTATGTCACATGATGTAAGATTATATGTCCCAGGATGTACGATTCTATGTCTCAGGATGTACGATTCTATGTACAAGGATGTACGATTCTATTTCCCAGGATCTATGATTCTATGTCTCAGGATGTACGATTCTATGTCCAAGGATGTACGATTCTATGTCTCATGATGTACGATTCTATGTCCAAGTATGTACGATTCTATGTCCCAGGATGTATGATTCTATGTCCCAGGATGTACGATTCTATGTCCCAGAATGTATGATTCTATGTCACAGGATGTACGATTCTATGTCTCAGGATGTACGATTCTATGTCCAATGATGTACGATTCTATGTCCCAGGATGTATGATTCTATGTCTCAGGATGTACGATTCTATGTCCCAGGATGTACGATTCTATGTCTCAGGATGTACGATTCTATATCTAAGGATGTACGATTCTATGTCCCAGGATGTATGATTCTATGTCCCAGGATGTACGATTCTATGTCCAAGGATGTATGATTCTATGTCTCAGGATGTAAGATTCTATGTCCCAGGATGTATGATTCTATACCCAGGATGTACGATTCTATTTCCCAGGATGTATGATCCTATGTCTCAGGATGTAAGATTCTATGTCTCAGGATGTACGATTCTATTTCCCAGAATGTATGATTCTATACCCAGGATGTACGATTCTATGTCCAAGGATGTATGATTCTATGTCGCAGGATGTAAGATTCTATGTCTCAGGATGTACGATTGTATGTCTCAGGATGTACGATTCTATGTCCCAGGATGTATGATTCTATACCCAGGATGTACGATTCTATGTCCAAGGATGTATGATTCTATGTCCCAGGATGTTTGATTCTATGTCCCAGGATGTATGATTCTATACCCAGGATGTACGATTCTATGTCTCAGGAAGTATGATTCTATGTCCCAGAATGTACGATTCTATGTCCCAGGATGTATGATTCTATACCCAGGATGTACGATTCTATGTCCAAGGATGTATGATTCTATGTCTCAGGATGTATGATTCTATGTCCCAGGATGTACGATTCTATGTCTCAGGATGTACGATTCTATGTCTAAGGATGTACGATTCTATGCCCCAGGATGTATGATTCTATGTCCCAGGATGTACGATTCTATGTCCAAGGATGTATGATTCTATGTCTCAGGATGTAAGATTCTATGTCCAAGGATGTATGATTCTATACCCAGGATGTACGATTGTATGTCTCAGGATGTACGATTATATGTCCCAGGATGTACGATTCTATGTCCCAGGATGTTTGATTCTATGTCCCAGGATGTATGATTCTATACCCAGGATGTACGATTCTATGTCTCAGGATGTATGATTCTATGTCCCAGGATGTACGATTCTATGTCCCAGGATGTATGATTCTATACCCAGGATGTACGATTCTATGTCCAAGGATGTATGATTCTATGTCTCAGGATGTAAGATTGTATGTCCCAGGATGTACGATTCTATGTCCCAGGATGTATGATTCTATACCCAGGATGTACGATTGTATGTCTCAGGATGTACGATTATATGTCCCAGGATGTACGATTCTATGTCCCAGGATGTTTGATTCTATGTCCCAGGATGTATGATTCTATACCCAGGATGTACGATTCTATATCTCAGGATGTATGATTCTATGTCCCAGGATGTACGATTCTATGTCCCAGGATGTATGATTCTATACCCAGGATGTACGATTCTATGTCCAAGGATGTATGATTCTATGTCTCAGGATGTAAGATTGTATGTCCCAGGATGTACGATTCTATGTCCCAGGATGTATGATTCTATACCCAGGATGTACGATTCTATGTCCAAGGATGTATGATTCTATGTCGCAGGATGTAAGATTCTATGTCTCAGGATGTACGATTGTATGTCTCAGGATGTACGATTCTATGTCCCAGGATGTACGATTCTATGTCCCAGGATGTATGATTCTATACCCAGGATGTAAGATTCTATGTCCCAGGATGTATGATTCTATACCCAGGATGTACGATTCTATGTCCAAGGATGTATGATTCTATGTCTCAGGATGTAAGATTCTATGTCCCAGGATGTACGATTATATGTCTCAGGATGTATGATTATATGTCCCAGGATGTACGATTCCATGTCTCAGGATGTACGATTCTATGTCCCAGGATGTATGAATCTATTTCCCAGGATGTACGATTCTATGTCCCAGGATGTATGATTCTATGTCCCAGGATGTATGATTCCTTGTCTCAGGATGTACGGTTCAATGTCTCAGGATGTAAGATTATATGTCCCAGGATGTATGATTCTATGTCTCAGGATGTACGATTTTATGTCTCAGGATGTATGATTCTATTTCCCAGGATGTACGATTCTATGTCTCAGGATGTATGATTCCATGTCCCAGGATGTACGATTCTATGTCTCAGGATGTACGATTCCATGTCCCAGGATGTATGGTGCTATGTCCCAGGATGTACGATTCTATGTCCCAGGATGTACGATTCTATGTCTCAGGATGTACGATTCTATGTCTCAGGATGTACGATTCTATGTCTCAGGATGTACGATTCTATGTCTCAGGATGTACGATTCTATGTCTCAGGATGTACGATTCTATGTCTCAGGATGTACGATTCTATGTCTCAGGATGTACGATTCTATGTCTCAGAATGTACGATTCTATGTCCCAGGATGTATGATTCTATGTCACAGGATGTATGATTCTATGTCTCAGGATGTATGATTCTATGTCTCAGGATGTACGATTCTATGTCTCAGGATGTAAGATTGTATGTCCCAGGATGTACGATTGTATGTCCCAGGATGTATGATTCTATTTCCCAGGATGTACGATTCTATGTCTCAGGATGTAATATTCTATGTCTCAGGATGTACGATTGTATATCCCAGGATGTACGATTATATGTCCCAGGATGTACGATTCTATGTCCAAGGATGTATAATTCTATCTCCCAGGATGTATGATTCTATGTCCCAGGATGTATGATTCTATACCCAGGATGTAAGATTCTATGTCCCAGGATGTATGATTCTATACCCAGGATGTACAATTCTATGTCCAAGGATGTATGATTCTATGTCTCAGGATGTAAGATTCTATGTCCCAGGATGTACGATTCTATTTCCAAGGATGTATGATTTTATACCCAGGATGTACGATTCTATGTCCAAGGATGTATGATTCTATGTCTCAGGATGTACGATTGTATGTCCCAGGATGTACGATTCTATGTCCCAGGATGTACGATTCTATTTCCCAGGATGTACGATTCTATGTCTCAGGATGTATGATTCTATGTCTCAGGATGTACGATTCTATGTCTCAGGATGTACGATTCTATGTCCCAGGATGTATGATTCTATGTCTCAGGATGTACGATTCCATGTCTCAGGATGTACGATTCTATGTCCCAGGATGTATGATTCCATGTCCCAGGATGTATGATTCTATTTCCCAGGATGTACGATTCTATGTCTCAGGATGTATGATTCCATGTCCCAGGATGTACGATTCTATGACTCAGGATATACGATTCTATGACTCAGGATGTATGATTCTATGTCTCAGAATGTACGATTCTATGTCTCAGGATGTATGATTCTATGTCCCAGGATGTATGATTCTATGTCTCAGGATGTATGATTCTATGTCTCAGGATGTACGATTCTATGTCTCAGGATGTATGATTCTATGTCCCAGGATGTATGATTCTATGTCTCAGGATGTATGAATCTATGTCTCAGGATGTACGATTCTATGTCTCAGGATGTACGATTCTATGTCTCAGGATGTACGATTCTATGTCTCAGGATGTACGATTCTATGTCTCAGGATGTACGATTCTATGACCCAGAATGTACGATTCTATGTCTCAGTATGTACGATTCTATGTCTCAGGATGTACGATTCTATGTCTCAGGTTGTACGATTCTATGTCTCAGGATGTACGATTCTATGTCCCAGGATGTACGATTATATGTCTCAGGATGTATGATTCTATGTCCCAGGATGTACGATTCTATGTCTCAGGATGTACGATTCTATGTCCAATGATGTACGATTCTATGTCCCAGGATGTATGATTCTATGTCTCAGGATGTACGATTCTATGTCCCAGGATGTACGATTCTATGTATCAGGATGTACGATTCTATGTATAAGGATGTACGATTCTATGTCCCAGGATGTACGATTCTATGTCTCAGGATGTACGATTCTATGTCTCAGGATGTACGATTCTATGTCCCAGGATGTATGATTCTATGTCACAGGATGTATGATTCTATGTCTCAGGATGTATGATTCTATGTCTCAGGATGTACGATTCTATGTCTCAGGATGTATGATTATATGTCTCAGGATGTATGATTCTATGTCTCAGGATGTACTATTCTATGTCCCAGGATGTATGATTCTATGTCACAGGATGTATGATTCTATGTCTCAGGATGTATGATTCTATGTCTCAGGATGTACGATTCTATGTCTCAGGATGTACGATTCTATGTCTCAGGATGTACGATTCTATGTCTCAGGATGTATGAATCATGTTTCAGGATGTATGATTCTATGAATCAGGATGTATAATTATATGACTCAGGATATACGATTCTATGTCTCAGGATGTACGATTCTATGTCTCAGGATGTACGATTCTATGGCTCAGTATGTACGATTCTATGTCTCAGGTTGTACGATTCTATGTCTCAGGATGTACGATTCTATGTCACAGGATGTACGATTCTATGTCTCAGGATGTACGATTATATGCTGAGATGTATGATTATATGTCCCAGGATGTACGATTCCATGTCTCAGGATGTACGATTCTATGTCCCAGGATGTATGATTCTATTTCCCAGGATGTACGATTCTATTTCCCAGGATGTATGATTCTATGTCCCAGGATGTATGATTCCATGTCTCAGGATGTACGGTTCAATGTCTCAGGATGTAAGATTATATGTCCCAGGATGTATGATTCTATGTCTCAGAATGTACGATTTTATGTCTCAGGATGTATGATTCTATTTCCCAGGATGTACGATTTTATGTCTCAGGATGTATGATTCTATGACTCAGGATGTATGATTCTATGTCCCAGGATGTATGATTCTATGGCTCAGTATGTACGATTCTATGATTTAGTATGTACGATTCTATGTCCCAGGATGTACGATTCTATGTCTCAGGATGTACGATTATATGTCCCAGGATGTACGATTCTATGTCCCAGGATGTACGATTCAATGTCTCAGGATGTACGATTCTATGTTTCAGGATGTACGATTCTATGTCTCAGGATGTACGATTCTATGACTCAGGATCTACGATTCTATGTCTCAGGATGTATGATTCTATGACTCAGGATGTACGATTCTATGTCTCAGGATGTATGATTCTATGACTCAGGATGTATGATTCTATGTCTCAGGATGTACGATTATATGTCTCAGGATGTAAGATTGTATGTCTCAGGATGTACGATTCTATGTCCCAGGATGTACGATTCTATGTCTCAGGATGTATGATTTTATGTCTCAGGATGTATGATTTTATGTCTCAGGATGTACGATTCTATGTCCCAGGATGTACGATTCTATGTCTCAGGATGTATGATTTTATGTCTCAGGATGTAAGATTGTATGTCTCAGGATGTACGATTCTATGTCCCAGGATGTACGATTCTATGTCCCAGGATGTATGATTCTATGTCTCAGGATGTAAGATTATATGTCCCAGGATGTACGATTCTATGTCCCAGGATGTACGATTCTATGTCCCAGGATGTACGATTCTATGACTCAGGATGTATGATTCTATGTCTCAGGATGTACGATTCTATGTCTCAGGATGTACGATTCTATGTCTCAGGATGTGCGATTCTATTTCCCAGGATGTACGGTTATATGTCCCAGGATGTATGATTCTATGTCTCAGGATGTAAGATTGTATGTCCCAGGATGTACGATTCTATGTCTCAGGATGTACGATTCTATGTCCCAGGATGTATGATTCTATGTCTCAGGATGTACGATTCTATGTCCCAGAATGTACGATTCTATGTCTCAGGATGTACGATTCTATGACTCAGGATGTACGATTCTATGTCCAAGGATGTATGATTCTATGTCTCAGGATGTACGATTCTATGTCCCAGGATGTATGATTCTATGTCCCAGGATGTATGATTCTATGTCCCAGTATGTATGATTCTATGTCCCTGGATGTATGATTCTATGTCCCAGGATGTAATATTCTATGTCTCAGGATGTACGATTATACGTCCCAGGATGTATGATGCTATGTCCCAGGATGTAAGATTGTATGTCCCAGGATGTAAGATTCTATGTCTCAGGATGTATGATTCTATGTCTCAGGATGTACGATTCTATGTCTCAGGATGTAAGATTCTATGTCTCAGGATGTATGATTCTATGTCTCAGGATGTATGATTCTATGTATCAGGATGTATGATTCTATGTCTCAGGATGTACGATTCCATGTCCAAGGATGTATGATTCTATGTCTCAGGATGTACGATTCTATGTCCCAGGATGTATGATTCTATGTCCCAGGATGTATGAATTCTATGTCCCAGGATGTATGATTCTATGTCCCAGGATGTAATATTCTATGTATCAGGATGTACGATTATATGTCCCAGGATGTATGATGCTATGTCCCAGGAAGTAAGATTGTATGTCCCAGGATGTACGATTCTATGTCTCATGATGTATGATTCTATGTCTCAGGATGTACGATTATATGTCTCAGGATGTAAGATTCTATGTCTCAGGATGTATGATTCTATGTATCAGGATGTATGATTCTATGTCTCAGGATGTATGATTCTATGTCTCAGGATGTACGATTCTATGACTCAGGATGTACGATTCTATGTCTCAGGATGTATGATTCTATGTCTCAGGATGTATGCTTCTATGTCTCAGGATGTATGATTCTATGTCTCAGGATGTAAGATTGTATGTCCCAGGATGTATGATTCTATGTCTCAGGATGTATGTTTCTATGTATCAGGATGTATGATTCTATGTCTCAGGATGTATGATGCTATGTCTCAGGATGTATGCTTCTATGTCTCAGGATGTACGATTCTATGTCCCGGGTTGTTAGATTCTATGTCCCCAGGATGTATGATTCTATGGCTCAGTATGTACGATTCTATGACTCAGTATGTACGATTCTATGTCCCAGGATGTACGATTCTATGTCTCAGGATGTACGATTATATGTCCCAGGATGTACGATTCTATGTCCCAGGATGTACGATTCTATGTCCCAGAATGTACGATTCTATGTCTCGGGATGTACGATTCTATGACTCAGGATGTACGAGTCTATGACTCAGTATGTACGATTCTATGTCCCAGGATGTACGATTCTATGACTCTGGATGTACGATTCTATGACTCAGTATGTACGATTCTATGTTCCAGGATGTACGATTCTATGTCTCAGGATGTATGATTCTATGTCTCAGGATGTACGATTCTATGTTCCAGGATGTATGATTCTATGTCTCAGGATGTATGATTCTATGTCTCAGGATGTACGATTCTATGTCTCAGATTGTACGATTCTATGTCTCAGGATGTACGATTCTATGTCTCAGGATGTACGATTCTATGTCTCAGGATGTACGATTCTATGTCTCAGGATGTACGATTCTATGTCTCAGGATGTATGATTCCATGTCCCAGGATGTACTATTCTATGTCTCAGGATGTACGTTTCTATGACTCAGGATGTATGATGCTTTGTCCCAGGATGTAAGATTGTATGTCCCAGGATGTACGATTCTATGTCTCAGGATGTATGATTCTATGTCTCAGGATGTAAGATTGTATGTCCCAGGATGTACGATTGTATGTCCCAGGATGTATGATTCTATACCCAGGATGTACGATTCTATGTCCAAGGATGTATGATTCTATGTCGCAGGATGTAATATTCTATGTCTCAGGATGTACGATTGTATATCCCAGGATGTACGATTATATGTCCCAGGATGTACGATTCTATGTCCAAGGATGTATAATTCTATCTCCCAGGATGTATGATTCTATGTCCCAGGATGTATGATTATATACCCAGGATGTAAGATTCTATGTCCCAGGATGTATGATTCTATACCCAGGATGTACAATTCTATGTCCAAGGATGTATGATTCTATGTCTCAGGATGTAAGATTCTATGTCCCAGGATGTACGATTCTATTTCCAAGGATGTATGATTTTATACCCAGGATGTACGATTCTATGTCCAAGGATGTATGATTCTATGTCTCAGGATGTACGATTGTATGTCCCAGGATGTACGATTCTATGTCCCAGGATGTACGATTCTATTTCCCAGGATGTACGATTCTATGTCTCAGGATGTATGATTCTATGTCTCAGGATGTACGATTCTATGTCTCAGGATGTACGATTCTATGTCCCAGGATGTATGATTCTATGTCTCAGGATGTACGATTCCATGTCTCAGGATGTACGATTCTATGTCCCAGGATGTATGATTCCATGTCCCATGATGTATGATTCTATTTCCCAGGATGTACGATTCTATGTCTCAGGATGTATGATTCCATGTCCCAGGATGTACGATTCTATGACTCAGGATATACGATTCTATGACTCAGGATGTATGATTCTATGTCTCAGAATGTATGATTCTATGTCTCAGGATGTATGATTCTATGTCCCAGGATGTATGATTCTATGTCTCAGGATGTATGATTCTATGTCTCAGGATGTACGATTCTATGTCTCAGGATGTATGATTCTATGTCCCAGGATGTATGATTCTATGTCTCAGGATGTATGAATCTATGTCTCAGGATGTACGATTCTATGTCTCAGGATGTACGATTCTATGTCTCAGGATGTACGATTCTATGTCTCAGGATGTACGATTCTATGTCTCAGGATGTACGATTCTATGACCCAGAATGTACGATTCTATGTCTCAGTATGTACGATTCTATGTCTCAGGATGTACGATTCTATGTCTCAGGATGTACGATTCTATGTCTCAGGATGTACGATTCTATGTCCCAGGATGTACGATTATATGTCTCAGGATGTATGATTCTATGTCCCAGGATGTACGATTCTATGTCACATGATGTAAGATTATATGTCCCAGGATGTACGATTCTATGTCTCAGGATGTACGATTCTATGTACAAGGATGTACGATTCTATTTCCCAGGATCTATGATTCTATTTCTCAGGATGTACGATTCTATGTCCAAGGATGTACGATTCTATGTCTCATGATGTATGATTCTATGTCCCAGGATGTACGATTCTATGTCCCAGGATGTATGATTCTATGTCACAGGATGTACGATTCTATGTCTGAGGATGTACGATTCTATGTCCAATGATGTACGATTCTATGTCCCAGGATGTATGATTCTATGTCTCAGGATGTACGATTCTATGTCCCAGGATGTACGATTCTATGTATCAGGATGTACGATTCTATGTATAAGGATCTACGATTCTATGTCCCAGGATGTACGATTCTATGTCTCAGGATGTACGATTCTATGTCTCAGGATGTACGATTCTATGTCCCAGGATGTATGATTCTATGTCACAGGATGTATGATTCTATGTCTCAGGATGTATGATTCTATGTCTCAGGATGTACGATTCTATGTCTCAGGATGTATGATTATATGTCTCAGGATGTATGATTCTATGTCTCAGGATGTACTATTCTATGTCCCAGGATGTATGATTCTATGTCACAGGATGTATGATTCTATGTCTCAGGATGTATGATTCTATGTCTCAGGATGTACGATTCTATGTCTCAGGATGTACGATTCTATGTCTCAGGATGTACGATTCTATGTCTCAGGATGTATGAATCATGTTTCAGGATGTATGATTCTATGAATCAGGATGTATAATTATATGACTCAGGATATACGATTCTATGTCTCAGGATGTACGATTCTATGTCTCAGGATGTACGATTCTATGGCTCAGTATGTACGATTCTATGTCTCAGGTTGTACGATTCTATGTCTCAGGATGTACGATTCTATGTCACAGGATGTACGATTCTATGTCTCAGGATGTACGATTATATGCTGAGATGTATGATTATATGTCCCAGGATGTACGATTCCATGTCTCAGGATGTACGATTCTATGTCCCAGGATGTATGATTCTATTTCCCAGGATGTACGATTCTATTTCCCAGGATGTATGATTCTATGTCCCAGGATGTATGATTCCATGTCTCAGGATGTACGGTTCAATGTCTCAGGATGTAAGATTATATGTCCCAGGATGTATGATTCTATGTCTCAGGATGTACGATTTTATGTCTCAGGATGTATGATTCTATTTCCCAGGATGTACGATTTTATGTCTCAGGATGTATGATTCTATGACTCAGGATGTATGATTCTATGTCCCAGGATGTATGATTCTATGGCTCAGTATGTACGATTCTATGATTTAGTATGTACGATTCTATGTCCCAGGATGTACGATTCTATGTCTCAGGATGTACGATTATATGTCCCAGGATGTACGATTCTATGTCCCAGGATGTACGATTCAATGTCTCAGGATGTACGATTCTATGTTTCAGGATGTACGATTCTATGTCTCAGGATGTACGATTCTATGACTCAGGATCTACGATTCTATGTCTCAGGATGTATGATTCTATGACTCAGGATGTACGATTCTATGTCTCAGGATGTATGATTCTATGACTCAGGATGTATGATTCTATGTCTCAGGATGTACGATTATATGTCTCAGGATGTAAGATTGTATGTCTCAGGATGTACGATTCTATGTCCCAGGATGTACGATTCTATGTCTCAGGATGTATGATTTTATGTCTCAGGATGTATGATTTTATGTCTCAGGATGTACGATTCAATGTCCCAGGATGTACGATTCTATGTCTCAGGATGTATGATTTTATGTCTCAGGATGTAAGATTGTATGTCTCAGGATGTACGATTCTATGTCCCAGGATGTACGATTCTATGTCCCAGGATGTATGATTCTATGTCGCAGGATGTAAGATTATATGTCCCAGGATGTACGATTCTATGTCCCAGGATGTACGATTCTATGTCCCAGGATGTACGATTCTATGACTCAGGATGTATGATTCTATGTCTCAGGATGTACGATTCTATGTCTCAGGATGTACGATTCTATGTCTCAGGATGTGCGATTCTATTTCCCAGGATGTACGGTTATATGTCCCAGGATGTATGATTCTATGTCTCAGGATGTAAGATTGTATGTCCCAGGAAGTACGATTCTATGTCTCAGGATGTACGATTCTATGTCCCAGGATGTATGATTCTATGTCTCAGGATGTACGATTCTATGTCCCAGGATGTACGATTCTATGTCTCAGGATGTACGATTCTATGACTCAGGATGTACGATTCTATGTCCAAGGATGTATGATTCTATGTCTCAGGATGTACGATTCTATGTCCCAGGATGTATGATTCTATGTCCCAGGATGTATGATTCTATGTCCCAGTATGTATGATTCTATGTCCCTGGATGTATGATTCTATGTCCCAGGATGTAATATTCTATGTCTCAGGATGTACGATTATACGTCCCAGGATGTATGATGCTATGTCCCAGGATGTAAGATTGTATGTCCCAGGATGTAAGATTCTATGTCTCAGGATGTATGATTCTATGTCTCAGGATGTACGATTCTATGTCTCAGGATGTAAGATTCTATGTCTCAGGATGTATGATTCTATGTCTCAGGATGTATGATTCTATGTATCAGGATGTATGATTCTATGTCTCAGGATGTACGATTCTATGACTCAGGATGTACGATTCCATGTCCAAGGATGTATGATTCTATGTCTCAGGATGTACGATTCTATGTCCCAGGATGTATGATTCTATGTACCAGGATGTATGATTCTATGTCCCAGGATGTATGATTCTATGTCCCAGGATGTAATATTCTATGTATCAGGATGTACGATTATATGTCCCAGGATGTATGATGCTATGTCCCAGGAAGTAAGATTGTATGTCCCAGGATGTACGATTCTATGTCTCATGATGTATGATTCTATGTCTCAGGATGTACGATTCTATGTCTCAGGATGTAAGATTCTATGTCTCAGGATGTATGATTCTATGTCTCAGGATGTATGATTCTATGTATCAGGATGTATGATTCTATGTCTCAGGATGTACGATTCTATGACTCAGGATGTACGATTCTATGTCTCAGGATGTATGATTCTATGTCTCAGGATGTATGCTTCTATGTCTCAGGATGTATGATTCTATGTCTCAGGATGTAAGATTGTATGTCCCAGGATGTATGATTCTATGTCTCAGGATGTATGCTTCTATGTCTCAGGATGTATGATTCTATGTCTCAGGATGTATGATGCTATGTCTCAGGATGTATGCTTCTATGTCTCAGGATGTACGATTCTATGTCCCAGGTTGTATGATTCTATGTCCCAGGATGTATGATTCTATGGCTCAGTATGTACGATTCTATGACTCAGTATGTACGATTCTATGTCCCAGGATGTACGATTCTATGTCTCAGGATGTACGATTATATGTCCCAGGATGTACGATTCTATGTCCCAGGATGTACGATTCTATGTCCCAGAATGTACGATTCTATGTCTCGGGATGTACGATTCTATGACTCAGGATGTACGAGTCTATGACTCAGTATGTACGATTCTATGTCCCAGGATGTACGATTCTATGACTCTGGATGTACGATTCTATGACTCAGTATGTACGATTCTATGTCTCAGGATGTACGATTCTATGTCTCAGGATGTACGATTCTATGTCTCAGGATGTACGATTCTATGTCCCAGGATGTATGATTCTATGTCACAGGATGTATGATTCTATGTCTCAGGATGTATGATTCTATGTCTCAGGATGTACGATTCTATGTCTCAGGATGTATGATTCTATGTCTCAGGATGTATGATTCTATGTCTCATGATGTACGATTCTATGTCTCAGGATGTACGGTTCAATGTCTCAGGATGTACGATTCTATGGCTCAGTATGTACGATTCTATGTCTCAGGATGTACGATTCTATGTCTCAGGATGTACGATTCTATGTCTCAGGATGTACGATTCTATGTCCCAGGATGTATGATTCTATGTCACATGATGTATGATTCTATGTCTCAGGATGTATGATTCTATGTCTCAGGATGTACGATTCTATGTCTCAGGATGTATGATTCTATGTCTCAGGATGTATGATTCTATGTCTCAGGATGTACGATTCTATGTCCCAGGATGTATGATTCTATGTCACAGGATGTATGATTCTATGTCTCAGGATGTATGATTCTATGTCTCAGGATGTTCGATTCTATGTCTCAGGATGTACGATTCTATGTCTCAGGATGTACGATTCTATGTCTCAGGATGTATGAATCATGTTTAAGGATGTATGATTCTATGACTCAGGATGTATAATTCTATGACTCAGGATATACGATTCTATGTCTCAGGATGTACGATTCTATGTCTCAGGATGTACGATTCTATGGCTCAGTATGTACGATTCTATGTCTCAGGTTGTACGATTCTATGTCTCAAGATGTACGATTCTATGTCTCAGGATGTGCGATTCTATGTCTCAGGATGTACGATTATATGTCCCAGGATGTATGATTCTATGTCTCAGGATGTATGATTCTATGTCTCAGGATGTACGATTCTATGTTCCAGGATGTATGATTCTATGTCTCAGGATGTATGATTCTATGTCTCAGGATGTATGATTCTATGTCTCAGAATGTACGATTCTATGTCTCAGGATGTACGATTCTATGTCTCAGGATGTACGATTCTATGTCTCAGGATGTACGATTCTATGTCTCAGGATGTACGATTCTATGTCTCAGGATGTATGATTCCATGTCCCAGGATGTACGATTCTATATCTCAGGATGTACGATTCTATGACTCAGGATGTATGATGCTTTGTCCCAGGATGTAAGATTGTATGTCTCAGGATGTATGATTCTATTCCCAGGATGTACGATTCTATACCCAGGATGTACGATTCTATGTCCAATGATGTATGATTCTATGTCTCAGGATGTAAGATTGTATGTCCCAGGATGTACGATTGTATGTCCCAGGATGTATGATTCTATACCCAGGATGTACGATTCTATGTCCAAGGATGTATGATTCTATGTCGCAGGATGTAATATTCTATGTCTCAGGATGTACGATTGTATATCCCAGGATGTACGATTATATGTCCCAGGATGTACGATTCTATGTCCAAGGATGTATAATTCTATCTCCCAGGATGTATGATTCTATGTCCCAGGATGTATGATTCTATGTCCCAGGATGTATGATTCTATACCCAGGATGTAAGATTCTATGTCCCAGGATGTATGATTCTATTTCCCAGGATGTATGATTTTATACCCAGGATGTACGATTCTATGTCCAAGGATGTATGATTCTATGTCTCAGGATGTACGATTCTATTTCCCAGGATGTATGATTTTATACCCAGGATGTACGATTCTATGTCCAAGGATGTATGATTCTATGTCTCAGGATGTACGATTGTATGTCCCAGGATGTACGATTGTATGTCCCAGGATGTACGATTCTATTTCCCAGGATGTACGATTCTATGTCTCAGGATGTACGATTCTATGTCTCAGGATGTACGATTCTATGTCTCAGGATGTACGATTCTATGTCCCAGGATGTATGATTCTATGTCTCAGGATGTACGATTCTATGTCTCAGGATGTACGATTCTATGTCTCAGGATGTACGATTCTATGTCTCAGGATGTACGATTCTATGTCTCAGGATGTACGATTCTATGTCTCAGGATGTACGATTCTATGTCTCAGGATGTGCGATTATATGTCTCAGGATGTATGATTATATGTCCCAGGATGTACGATTGCATGTCTCAGGATGTACGATTCTATGTCCCAGGATGTATGAATCTATTTCCCAGGATGTACGATTCTATGTCCCAGGATGTATGATTCTATGTCCCAGGATGTATGATTCCATGTCTCAGGATGTACGGTTCAATGTCTCAGGATGTAAGATTATATGTCCCAGGATGTATGATTCTATGTCTCAGGATGTACGATTTTATGTCTCAGGATGTATGATTATATTTCCCAGGATGTACGATTCTATGTCTCAGGATGTATGATTCCATGTCCCAGGATGTATGATTCTATTTCCCAGGATGTACGATTCTATGTCTCAGGATGTATGATTCCATGTCCCAGGATGTACGATTCTATGACTCAGGATATACGATTCTATGACTCAGGATGTATGATTCTATGTCTCAGGATGTATGATTCTATGTCCCAGGATGTACGATTCTATGTCCCAGGATGTACGATTCTATGTCCCAGGATGTATGATTATATACCCAGGATGTAAGATTCTATGTCCCACGATGTATGATTCTATACCCAGGATGTACGATTCTATGTCCAAGGATGTATGATTCTATGTCTCAGGATGTAAGATTCTATGTCCCAGGATGTACGATTATATGTCTCAGGATGCATGATTATATGTCCCAGGATGTACGATTCCATGTCTCAGGATGTACGATTCTATGTCCCAGGATGTATGAATCTATTTCCCAGGATGTACGATTCTATGTCCCAGGATGTATGATTCTATGTCCCAGGATGTATGATTCCATGTCTCAGGATGTACGGTTCAATGTCTCAGGATGTAAGATTATATGTCCCAGGATGTATGATTCTATGTCTCAGGATGTACGATTTTATGTCTCAGGATGTATGATTCTATTTCCCAGGATGTACGATTCTATGTCTCAGGATGTATGATTCCATGTCCCAGGATGTACGATTCTATGTCTCAGGATGTATGATTCCATGTCCCAGGATGTATGATGCTATGTCCCAGGATGTACGATTCTATGTCCCAGGATGTATTATTCTATGTCTCAGGATGTACGATTCTATGTCTCAGGATGTACGATTCTATGTCTCAGGATGTACGATTCTATGTCTCAGGATGTACGATTCTATGTCTCAGGATGTACGATTCTATGTCTCAGGATGTACGATTCTATGTCTCAGGATGTACGATTCTATGTCTCAGGATGTACGATTCTATGTCTCAGGATGTACGATTCTATGTCCCAGGATGTATGATTCTATGTCACAGGATGTATGATTCTATGTCTCAGGATGTATGATTCTATGTCTCAGGATGTACGATTCTATGTCTCAGGATGTATGATTCTATGTCTCAGGATGTATGATTCTATGTCTCAGGGTGTACTATTCTATGTCCCAGGATGTATGATTCTATGTCACAGGATGTATGATTCTATGTCTCAGGATGTATGATTCTATGTCTCAGGATGTACGATTCTATGTCTCAGGATGTACGATTCTATGTCTCAGGATGTACGATTCTATGTCTCAGGATGTATGAATCATGTTTCAGGATGTATGATTCTATGAATCAGGATGTATAATTATATGACTCAGGATATACGATTCTATGTCTCAGGATGTACGATTCTATGTCTCAGGATGTACGATTCTATGGCTCAGTATGTACGATTCTATGTCTCAGGTTGTACGATTCTATGTCTCAGGATGTACGATTCTATGTCTCAGGATGTACGATTCTATGTCTCAGGATGTACGATTATATGCTGAGATGTATGATTATATGTCCCAGGATGTACGATTCCATGTCTCAGGATGTACGATTCTATGTCCCAGGATGTATGATTCTATTTCCCAGGATGTACGATTCTATTTCCCAGGATGTATGATTCTATGTCCCAGGATGTATGATTCCATGTCTCAGGATGTACGGTTCAATGTCTCAGGATGTAAGATTATATGTCCCAGGATGTATGATTCTATGTCTCAGGATGTACGAATTTATGTCTCAGGATGTATGATTCTATTTCCCAGGATGTACGATTTTATGTCTCAGGATGTATGATTCTATGACTCAGGATGTATGATTCTATGTTCCAGGATGTATGATTCTATGGCTCAGTATGTACGATTCTATGATTTAGTATGTACGATTCTATGTCCCAGGATGTACGATTCTATGTCTCAGGATGTACGATTATATGTCTCAGGATGTACGATTCTATGTCCCAGGATGTACGATTCTATGTCCCAGGATGTACGATTCTAAGTCTCAGGATGTACGATTCTATGACTCAGGATGTACGAGTCTATGACTCATTATGTACGATTCTATGTCCCAGGATGTACGATTCTATGACTCAGGATGTACGATTCTATGACTCAGTATGTACGATTCTATGTCTCAGGATGTTCGATTCTATGTCTCAGGATGTACGATTCTATGTCTCAGGATGTACGATTCTATGTTACAGGATGTATGATTATATGTCACAGGATGTATGATTCTATGTCTCAGGATGTATGATTCTATGTCTCAGGATGTACGATTCTATGTCTCAGGATGTATGATTCTATGTCTCAGGATGTATGATACTATGTCTCAGGATGTACGATTCTATGTCCCAGGATGTATGATTCTATGTCACAGGATGTATGATTCTATGTCTCAGGATGTATGATTCTATATCTCAGGATGTAAGATTATATGTCTCAGGATGTACGATTCTATTTCCCAGGATGTATGATTCTATACCCAGGATGTACGATTCTATGTCCAAGGATGTATGATTCTATGTCGCAGGATGTAAGATTCTATGTCTCAGGATGTACGATTGTATGTCTCAGGATGTACGATTATATGTCCCAGGATGTACGATTCTATGTCCCAGGATGTATGATTCTATACCCAGGATGTACGATTCTATGTCCAAGGATGTATGATTCTATGTCCCAGGATGTTTGATTCTATGTCCCAGGATGTATGATTCTATACCCAGGATGTACGATTCTATGTCTCAGGATGTATGATTCTATGTCCCAGGATGTACGATTCTATGTCCCAGGATGTATGATTCTATACCCAGGATGTACGATTCTATGTCCAAGGATGTATGATTCTATGTCTCAGGATGTAAGATTGCTTGTCCCAGGATGTACGATTCTATGTCCCAGGATGTATGATTCTATACCCAGGATGTACGATTCTATGTCCAAGGATGTATGATTCTATGTCGCAGGATGTAAGATTCTATGTCTCAGAATGTACGATTGTATGTCTGAGGATGTACGATTATATGTCCCAGGATGTACGATTCTATTCCAAGGATGTATAATTCTATCTACCAGGATGTATGATTCTATGTCCCAGGATGTATGATTCTATACCCAGGATGTACGATTATATGTCTCAGGATGTATGATTCTATGTCCCAGGATGTACGATTCTATGTCCCAGGATGTACGATTCTATGTCCCAGGATGTATGATTCTATACCCAGGATGTAAGATTCTATGTCCCAGGATGTATGATTCTATACCCAGGATGTACGATTCTATGTCCAATGATGTATGATTCTATGTCTCAGGATGTAAGATTCTATGTCCCAGGATGTACGATTCTATTTCCCAGGATGTATGATTTTATACCCAGGATGTACGATTCTATGTCCAAGGATGTATGATTCTATGTCTCAGGATGTACGATTGTATGTCCCAGGATGTACGATTCTATCTCCCAGGATGTATGATTCTATTTCCCAGGATGTACAATTCTATGTCTCAGGATGTACGATTCTATGTCTCAGGATGTACGATTCTATGTCTCAGGATGTACGATTCTATGTCCCAGGATGTATGATTCTATGTCTCAGGATGTATGATTTTATGTCTCAGGATGTACGATTCTATGTTCCAGGATGTATGATTCTATGTCTCAGGATGTATGATTCTATGTCTCAGGATGTACGATTCTATGTCTCAGAATGTACGATTCTATGTCTCAGGATGTACGATTCTATGTCTCAGGATGTACGATTCTATGTCTCAGGATGTACGATTCTATGTCTCAGGATGTATGATTCCATGTCCCAGGATGTACGATTCTATGTCTCAGGATGTACGATTCTATGACTCAGGATGTATGATGCTTTGTCCCAGGATGTAAGATTGTTTGTCCCAGGATGTATGATTCTATGTCTCAGGATGTATGATTCTATGTCTCAGGATGTAAGATTGTATGTCCCAGGATGTACGATTGTATGTCCCAGGATGTATGATTCTATACCCAGGATGTACGATTCTATGTCCAAGGATGTATGATTCTATGTCGCAGGATGTAATATTCTATGTCTCGGGATGTACGATTGTATATCCCAGGATGTACGATTATATGTCCCAGGATGTACGATTCTATGTCCAAGGATGTATAATTCTATCTCCCAGGATGTATGATTCTATGTCCCAGGATGTATGATTCTATACCCAGGATGTAAGATTCTATGTCCCAGGATGTATGATTCTATACCGAGGATGTACGATTCTATGTCCAAGGATGTATGATTCTATGTCTCAGGATGTAAGATTATATGTCCCAGGATGTACGATTCTATGACTCAGGATGTATGATTCTATGTCTCAGGATGTACGATTCTATGTCTCAGGATGTATGATTCTATGTCCCAGGATGTATGATTCTATGTCCCAGGATGTATGATTCTATGTCTCAGGATGTACGATTCTATGTCTCAGGATGTATGATTCTATGTCCCAGAATGTATGATTCTATGTCTCAGGATGTATGAATCTATGTCTCAGGATGTACGATTCTATGTCTCAGGATGTACGATTCTATGTCTCAGGATGTACGATTCTATGTCTCAGGATGTACGATTCTATGTCTCAGGATGTACGATTCTATGTCTCAGTATGTACGATTCTATGACCCAGGATGTACGATTCTATGTCTCATTATGTACGATTCTATGTCTCAGGATGTACGATTATGTCTCAGGATGTACGATTCTATGTCTCAGGATGTACGATTCTATGTCCCAGGATGTACGATTATATGTCTCAGGATGTATGATTCTATGTCCCAGGATGTACGATTCTATGTCACATGATGTAAGATTATATGTCCCAGGATGTACGATTCTATGTCTCAGGATGTACGATTCTATGTACAAGGATGTACGATTCTATTTCCCAGGATCTATGATTCTATGTCTCAGGATGTACGATTCTATGTCCAAGGATGTATGATTCTATGTCTCAGGATGTACGATTCTATGTCTCAGGATGTATGATTCTATGTCCCAGGATGTATGATTCTATGTCCCAGGATGTATGATTCTATGTCTCAGGATGTACGATTCTATGTCTCAGGATGTATGATTCTATGTCCCAGAATGTATGATTCTATGTCTCAGGATGTATGAATCTATGTCTCAGGATGTACGATTCTATGTCTCAGGATGTACGATTCTATGTCTCAGGATGTACGATTCTATGTCTCAGGATGTACGATTCTATGTCTCAGGATGTACGATTCTATGTCTCAGTATGTACGATTCTATGACCCAGGATGTACGATTCTATGTCTCATTATGTACGATTCTATGTCTCAGGATGTACGATTCTATGTCTCAGGATGTACGATTCTATGTCCCAGGATGTACGATTATATGTCTCAGGATGTATGATTCTATGTCCCAGGATGTACGATTCTATGTCACATGATGTAAGATTATATGTCCCAGGATGTACGATTCTATGTCTCAGGATGTACGATTCTATGTACAAGGATGTACGATTCTATTTCCCAGGATCTATGATTCTATGTCTCAGGATGTACGATTCTATGTCCAAGGATGTACGATTCTATGTCTCATGATGTACGATTCTATGTCCAAGTATGTACGATTCTATGTCCCAGGATGTATGATTCTATGTCCCAGGATGTACGATTCTATGTCCCAGAATGTATGATTCTATGTCACAGGATGTACGATTCTATGTCTCAGGATGTACGATTCTATGTCCAATGATGTACGATTCTATGTCCCAGGATGTATGATTCTATGTCTCAGGATGTACGATTCTATGTCCCAGGATGTACGATTCTATGTCTCAGGATGTACGATTCTATATCTAAGGATGTACGATTCTATGTCCCAGGATGTATGATTCTATGTCCCAGGATGTACGATTCTATGTCCAAGGATGTATGATTCTATGTCTCAGGATGTAAGATTCTATGTCCCAGGATGTATGATTCTATACCCAGGATGTACGATTCTATTTCCCAGGATGTATGATCCTATGTCTCAGGATGTAAGATTCTATGTCTCAGGATGTACGATTCTATTTCCCAGAATGTATGATTCTATACCCAGGATGTACGATTCTATGTCCAAGGATGTATGATTCTATGTCGCAGGATGTAAGATTCTATGTCTCAGGATGTACGATTGTATGTCTCAGGATGTACGATTCTATGTCCCAGGATGTATGATTCTATACCCAGGATGTACGATTCTATGTCCAAGGATGTATGATTCTATGTCCCAGGATGTTTGATTCTATGTCCCAGGATGTATGATTCTATACCCAGGATGTACGATTCTATGTCTCAGGAAGTATGATTCTATGTCCCAGAATGTACGATTCTATGTCCCAGGATGTATGATTCTATACCCAGGATGTACGATTCTATGTCCAAGGATGTATGATTCTATGTCTCAGGATGTATGATTCTATGTCCCAGGATGTACGATTCTATGTCTCAGGATGTACGATTCTATGTCTAAGGATGTACGATTCTATGCCCCAGGATGTATGATTCTATGTCCCAGGATGTACGATTCTATGTCCAAGGATGTATGATTCTATGTCTCAGGATGTAAGATTCTATGTCCAAGGATGTATGATTCTATACCCAGGATGTACGATTGTATGTCTCAGGATGTACGATTATATGTCCCAGGATGTACGATTCTATGTCCCAGGATGTTTGATTCTATGTCCCAGGATGTATGATTCTATACCCAGGATGTACGATTCTATGTCTCAGGATGTATGATTCTATGTCCCAGGATGTACGATTCTATGTCCCAGGATGTATGATTCTATACCCAGGATGTACGATTCTATGTCCAAGGATGTATGATTCTATGTCTCAGGATGTAAGATTGTATGTCCCAGGATGTACGATTCTATGTCCCAGGATGTATGATTCTATACCCAGGATGTACGATTGTATGTCTCAGGATGTACGATTATATGTCCCAGGATGTACGATTCTATGTCCCAGGATGTTTGATTCTATGTCCCAGGATGTATGATTCTATACCCAGGATGTACGATTCTATATCTCAGGATGTATGATTCTATGTCCCAGGATGTACGATTCTATGTCCCAGGATGTATGATTCTATACCCAGGATGTACGATTCTATGTCCAAGGATGTATGATTCTATGTCTCAGGATGTAAGATTGTATGTCCCAGGATGTACGATTCTATGTCCCAGGATGTATGATTCTATACCCAGGATGTACGATTCTATGTCCAAGGATGTATGATTCTATGTCGCAGGATGTAAGATTCTATGTCTCAGGATGTACGATTGTATGTCTCAGGATGTACGATTCTATGTCCCAGGATGTACGATTCTATGTCCCAGGATGTATGATTCTATACCCAGGATGTAAGATTCTATGTCCCAGGATGTATGATTCTATACCCAGGATGTACGATTCTATGTCCAAGGATGTATGATTCTATGTCTCAGGATGTAAGATTCTATGTCCCAGGATGTACGATTATATGTCTCAGGATGTATGATTATATGTCCCAGGATGTACGATTCCATGTCTCAGGATGTACGATTCTATGTCCCAGGATGTATGAATCTATTTCCCAGGATGTACGATTCTATGTCCCAGGATGTATGATTCTATGTCCCAGGATGTATGATTCCTTGTCTCAGGATGTACGGTTCAATGTCTCAGGATGTAAGATTATATGTCCCAGGATGTATGATTCTATGTCTCAGGATGTACGATTTTATGTCTCAGGATGTATGATTCTATTTCCCAGGATGTACGATTCTATGTCTCAGGATGTATGATTCCATGTCCCAGGATGTACGATTCTATGTCTCAGGATGTATGATTCCATGTCCCAGGATGTATGGTGCTATGTCCCAGGATGTACGATTCTATGTCCCAGGATGTACGATTCTATGTCTCAGGATGTACGATTCTATGTCTCAGGATGTACGATTCTATGTCTCAGGATGTACGATTCTATGTCTCAGGATGTACGATTCTATGTCTCAGGATGTACGATTCTATGTCTCAGGATGTACGATTCTATGTCTCAGGATGTACGATTCTATGTCTCAGAATGTACGATTCTATGTCCCAGGATGTATGATTCTATGTCACAGGATGTATGATTCTATGTCTCAGGATGTATGATTCTATGTCTCAGGATGTACGATTCTATGTCTCAGGATGTAAGATTGTATGTCCCAGGATGTACGATTGTATGTCCCAGGATGTATGATTCTATTTCCCAGGATGTACGATTCTATGTCTCAGGATGTAATATTCTATGTCTCAGGATGTACGATTGTATATCCCAGGATGTACGATTATATGTCCCAGGATGTACGATTCTATGTCCAAGGATGTATAATTCTATCTCCCAGGATGTATGATTCTATGTCCCAGGATGTATGATTCTATACCCAGGATGTAAGATTCTATGTCCCAGGATGTATGATTCTATACCCAGGATGTACAATTCTATGTCCAAGGATGTATGATTCTATGTCTCAGGATGTAAGATTCTATGTCCCAGGATGTACGATTCTATTTCCAAGGATGTATGATTTTATACCCAGGATGTACGATTCTATGTCCAAGGATGTATGATTCTATGTCTCAGGATGGACGATTGTATGTCCCAGGATGTACGATTCTATGTCCCAGGATGTACGATTCTATTTCCCAGGATGTACGATTCTATGTCTCAGGATGTATGATTCTATGTCTCAGGATGTACGATTCTATGTCTCAGGATGTACGATTCTATGTCCCAGGATGTATGATTCTATGTCTCAGGATGTACGATTCCATGTCTCAGGATGTACGATTCTATGTCCCAGGATGTATGATTCCATGTCCCAGGATGTATGATTCTATTTCCCAGGATGTACGATTCTATGTCTCAGGATGTATGATTCCATGTCCCAGGATGTACGATTCTATGACTCAGGATATACGATTCTATGACTCAGGATGTATGATTCTATGTCTCAGAATGTACGATTCTATGTCTCAGGATGTATGATTCTATGTCCCAGGATGTATGATTCTATGTCTCAGGATGTATGATTCTATGTCTCAGGATGTACGATTCTATGTCTCAGGATGTATGATTCTATGTCCCAGGATGTATGATTCTATGTCTCAGGATGTATGAATCTATGTCTCAGGATGTACGATTCTATGTCTCAGGATGTACGATTCTATGTCTCAGGATGTACGATTCTATGTCTCAGGATGTACGATTCTATGTCTCAGGATGTACGATTCTATGACCCAGAATGTACGATTCTATGTCTCAGTATGTACGATTCTATGTCTCAGGATGTACGATTCTATGTCTCAGGATGTACGATTCTATGTCTCAGGATGTACGATTCTATGTCCCAGGATGTACGATTATATGTCTCAGGATGTATGATTCTATGTCCCAGGATGTACGATTCTATGTCTCAGGATGTACGATTCTATGTCCAATGATGTACGATTCTATGTCCCAGGATGTATGATTCTATGTCTCAGGATGTACGATTCTATGTCCCAGGATGTACGATTCTATGTATCAGGATGTACGATTCTATGTATAAGGATGTACGATTCTATGTCCCAGGATGTACGATTCTATGTCTCAGGATGTACGATTCTATGTCTCAGGATGTACGATTCTATGTCCCAGGATGTATGATTCTATGTCACAGGATGTATGATTCTATGTCTCAGGATGTATGATTCTATGTCTCAGGATGTACGATTCTATGTCTCAGGATGTATGATTATATGTCACAGGATGTATGATTCTATGTCTCAGGATGTACTATTCTATGTCCCAGGATGTATGATTCTATGTCACAGGATGTATGATTCTATGTCTCAGGATGTATGATTCTATGTCTCAGGATGTACGATTCTATGTCTCAGGATGTACGATTCTATGTCTCAGGATGTACGATTCTATGTCTCAGGATGTATGAATCATGTTTCAGGATGTATGATTCTATGAATCAGGATGTATAATTATATGACTCAGGATATACGATTCTATGTCTCAGGATGTACGATTCTATGTCTCAGGATGTACGATTCTATGGCTCAGTATGTACGATTCTATGTCTCAGGTTGTACGATTCTATGTCTCAGGATGTACGATTCTATGTCACAGGATGTACGATTCTATGTCTCAGGATGTACGATTATATGCTGAGATGTATGATTATATGTCCCAGGATGTACGATTCCATGTCTCAGGATGTACGATTCTATGTCCCAGGATGTATGATTCTATTTCCCAGGATGTACGATTCTATTTCCCAGGATGTATGATTCTATGTCCCAGGATGTATGATTCCATGTCTCAGGATGTACGGTTCAATGTCTCAGGATGTAAGATTATATGTCCCAGGATGTATGATTCTATGTCTCAGAATGTACGATTTTATGTCTCAGGATGTATGATTCTATTTCCCAGGATGTACGATTTTATGTCTCAGGATGTATGATTCTATGACTCAGGATGTATGATTCTATGTCCCAGGATGTATGATTCTATGGCTCAGTATGTACGATTCTATGATTTAGTATGTACGATTCTATGTCCCAGGATGTACGATTCTATGTCTCAGGATGTACGATTATATGTCCCAGGATGTACGATTCTATGTCCCAGGATGTACGATTCAATGTCTCAGGATGTACGATTCTATGTTTCAGGATGTACGATTCTATGTCTCAGGATGTACGATTCTATGACTCAGGATCTACGATTCTATGTCTCAGGATGTATGATTCTATGACTCAGGATGTACGATTCTATGTCTCAGGATGTATGATTCTATGACTCAGGATGTATGATTCTATGTCTCAGGATGTACGATTATATGTCTCAGGATGTAAGATTGTATGTCTCAGGATGTACGATTCTATGTCCCAGGATGTACGATTCTATGTCTCAGGATGTATGATTTTATGTCTCAGGATGTATGATTTTATGTCTCAGGATGTACGATTCTATGTCCCAGGATGTACGATTCTATGTCTCAGGATGTATGATTTTATGTCTCAGGATGTAAGATTGTATGTCTCAGGATGTACGATTCTATGTCCCAGGATGTACGATTCTATGTCCCAGGATGTATGATTCTATGTCTCAGGATGTAAGATTATATGTCCCAGGATGTACGATTCTATGTCCCAGGATGTACGATTCTATGTCCCAGGATGTACGATTCTATGACTCAGGATGTATGATTCTATGTCTCAGGATGTACGATTCTATGTCTCAGGATGTACGATTCTATGTCTCAGGATGTGCGATTCTATTTCCCAGGATGTACGGTTATATGTCCCAGGATGTATGATTCTATGTCTCAGGATGTAAGATTGTATGTCCCAGGATGTACGATTCTATGTCTCAGGATGTACGATTCTATGTCCCAGGATGTATGATTCTATGTCTCAGGATGTACGATTCTATGTCCCAGAATGTACGATTCTATGTCTCAGGATGTACGATTCTATGACTCAGGATGTACGATTCTATGTCCAAGGATGTATGATTCTATGTCTCAGGATGTACGATTCTATGTCCCAGGATGTATGATTCTATGTCCCAGGATGTATGATTCTATGTCCCAGTATGTATGATTCTATGTCCCTGGATGTATGATTCTATGTCCCAGGATGTAATATTCTATGTCTCAGGATGTACGATTATACGTCCCAGGATGTATGATGCTATGTCCCAGGATGTAAGATTGTATGTCCCAGGATGTAAGATTCTATGTCTCAGGATGTATGATTCTATGTCTCAGGATGTACGATTCTATGTCTCAGGATGTAAGATTCTATGTCTCAGGATGTATGATTCTATGTCTCAGGATGTATGATTCTATGTATCAGGATGTATGATTCTATGTCTCAGGATGTACGATTCCATGTCCAAGGATGTATGATTCTATGTCTCAGGATGTACGATTCTATGTCCCAGGATGTATGATTCTATGTCCCAGGATGTATGATTCTATGTCCCAGGATGTATGATTCTATGTCCCAGGATGTAATATTCTATGTATCAGGATGTACGATTATATGTCCCAGGATGTATGATGCTATGTCCCAGGAAGTAAGATTGTATGTCCCAGGATGTACGATTCTATGTCTCATGATGTATGATTCTATGTCTCAGGATGTACGATTCTATGTCTCAGGATGTAAGATTCTATGTCTCAGGATGTATGATTCTATGTATCAGGATGTATGATTCTATGTATCAGGATGTATGATTCTATGTCTCAGGATGTACGATTCTATGACTCAGGATGTACGATTCTATGTCTCAGGATGTATGATTCTATGTCTCAGGATGTATGCTTCTATGTCTCAGGATGTATGATTCTATGTCTCAGGATGTAAGATTGTATGTCCCAGGATGTATGATTCTATGTCTCAGGATGTATGTTTCTATGTATCAGGATGTATGATTCTATGTCTCAGGATGTATGATGCTATGTCTCAGGATGTATGCTTCTATGTCTCAGGATGTACGATTCTATGTCCCGGGTTGTTAGATTCTATGTCCCAGGATGTATGATTCTATGGCTCAGTATGTACGATTCTATGACTCAGTATGTACGATTCTATGTCCCAGGATGTACGATTCTATGTCTCAGGATGTACGATTATATGTCCCAGGATGTACGATTCTATGTCCCAGGATGTACGATTCTATGTCCCAGAATGTACGATTCTATGTCTCGGGATGTACGATTCTATGACTCAGGATGTACGAGTCTATGACTCAGTATGTACGATTCTATGTCCCAGGATGTACGATTCTATGACTCTGGATGTACGATTCTATGACTCAGTATGTACGATTCTATGTTCCAGGATGTACGATTCTATGTCTCAGGATGTATGATTCTATGTCTCAGGATGTACGATTCTATGTTCCAGGATGTATGATTCTATGTCTCAGGATGTATGATTCTATGTCTCAGGATGTACGATTCTATGTCTCAGATTGTACGATTCTATGTCTCAGGATGTACGATTCTATGTCTCAGGATGTACGATTCTATGTCTCAGGATGTACGATTCTATGTCTCAGGATGTACGATTCTATGTCTCAGGATGTATGATTCCATGTCCCAGGATGTACTATTCTATGTCTCAGGATGTACGTTTCTATGACTCAGGATGTATGATGCTTTGTCCCAGGATGTAAGATTGTATGTCCCAGGATGTACGATTCTATGTCTCAGGATGTATGATTCTATGTCTCAGGATGTAAGATTGTATGTCCCAGGATGTACGATTGTATGTCCCAGGATGTATGATTCTATACCCAGGATGTACGATTCTATGTCCAAGGATGTATGATTCTATGTCGCAGGATGTAATATTCTATGTCTCAGGATGTACGATTGTATATCCCAGGATGTACGATTATATGTCCCAGGATGTACGATTCTATGTCCAAGGATGTATAATTCTATCTCCCAGGATGTATGATTCTATGTCCCAGGATGTATGATTATATACCCAGGATGTAAGATTCTATGTCCCAGGATGTATGATTCTATACCCAGGATGTACAATTCTATGTCCAAGGATGTATGATTCTATGTCTCAGGATGTAAGATTCTATGTCCCAGGATGTACGATTCTATTTCCAAGGATGTATGATTTTATACCCAGGATGTACGATTCTATGTCCAAGGATGTATGATTCTATGTCTCAGGATGTACGATTGTATGTCCCAGGATGTACGATTCTATGTCCCAGGATGTACGATTCTATTTCCCAGGATGTACGATTCTATGTCTCAGGATGTATGATTCTATGTCTCAGGATGTACGATTCTATGTCTCAGGATGTACGATTCTATGTCCCAGGATGTATGATTCTATGTCTCAGGATGTACGATTCCATGTCTCAGGATGTACGATTCTATGTCCCAGGATGTATGATTCCATGTCCCATGATGTATGATTCTATTTCCCAGGATGTACGATTCTATGTCTCAGGATGTATGATTCCATGTCCCAGGATGTACGATTCTATGACTCAGGATATACGATTCTATGACTCAGGATGTATGATTCTATGTCTCAGAATGTATGATTCTATGTCTCAGGATGTATGATTCTATGTCCCAGGATGTATGATTCTATGTCTCAGGATGTATGATTCTATGTCTCAGGATGTACGATTCTATGTCTCAGGATGTATGATTCTATGTCCCAGGATGTATGATTCTATGTCTCAGGATGTATGAATCTATGTCTCAGGATGTACGATTCTATGTCTCAGGATGTACGATTCTATGTCTCAGGATGTACGATTCTATGTCTCAGGATGTACGATTCTATGTCTCAGGATGTACGATTCTATGACCCAGAATGTACGATTCTATGTCTCAGTATGTACGATTCTATGTCTCAGGATGTACGATTCTATGTCTCAGGATGTACGATTCTATGTCTCAGGATGTACGATTCTATGTCCCAGGATGTACGATTATATGTCTCAGGATGTATGATTCTATGTCCCAGGATGTACGATTCTATGTCACATGATGTAAGATTATATGTCCCAGGATGTACGATTCTATGTCTCAGGATGTACGATTCTATGTACAAGGATGTACGATTCTATTTCCCAGGATCTATGATTCTATTTCTCAGGATGTACGATTCTATGTCCAAGGATGTACGATTCTATGTCTCATGATGTATGATTCTATGTCCCAGGATGTACGATTCTATGTCCCAGGATGTATGATTCTATGTCACAGGATGTACGATTCTATGTCTGAGGATGTACGATTCTATGTCCAATGATGTACGATTCTATGTCCCAGGATGTATGATTGTATGTCTCAGGATGTACGATTCTATGTCCCAGGATGTACGATTCTATGTATCAGGATGTACGATTCTATGTATAAGGATCTACGATTCTATGTCCCAGGATGTACGATTCTATGTCTCAGGATGTACGATTCTATGTCTCAGGATGTACGATTCTATGTCCCAGGATGTATGATTCTATGTCACAGGATGTATGATTCTATGTCTCAGGATGTATGATTCTATGTCTCAGGATGTACGATTCTATGTCTCAGGATGTATGATTATATGTCTCAGGATGTATGATTCTATGTCTCAGGATGTACTATTCTATGTCCCAGGATGTATGATTCTATGTCACAGGATGTATGATTCTATGTCTCAGGATGTATGATTCTATGTCTCAGGATGTACGATTCTATGTCTCAGGATGTACGATTCTATGTCTCAGGATGTACGATTCTATGTCTCAGGATGTATGAATCATGTTTCAGGATGTATGATTCTATGAATCAGGATGTATAATTATATGACTCAGGATATACGATTCTATGTCTCAGGATGTACGATTCTATGTCTCAGGATGTACGATTCTATGGCTCAGTATGTACGATTCTATGTCTCAGGTTGTACGATTCTATGTCTCAGGATGTACGATTCTATGTCACAGGATGTACGATTCTATGTCTCAGGATGTACGATTATATGCTGAGATGTATGATTATATGTCCCAGGATGTACGATTCCATGTCTCAGGATGTACGATTCTATGTCCCAGGATGTATGATTCTATTTCCCAGGATGTACGATTCTATTTCCCAGGATGTATGATTCTATGTCCCAGGATGTATGATTCCATGTCTCAGGATGTACGGTTCAATGTCTCAGGATGTAAGATTATATGTCCCAGGATGTATGATTCTATGTCTCAGGATGTACGATTTTATGTCTCAGGATGTATGATTCTATTTCCCAGGATGTACGATTTTATGTCTCAGGATGTATGATTCTATGACTCAGGATGTATGATTCTATGTCCCAGGATGTATGATTCTATGGCTCAGTATGTACGATTCTATGATTTAGTATGTACGATTCTATGTCCCAGGATGTACGATTCTATGTCTCAGGATGTACGATTATATGTCCCAGGATGTACGATTCTATGTCCCAGGATGTACGATTCAATGTCTCAGGATGTACGATTCTATGTTTCAGGATGTACGATTCTATGTCTCAGGATGTACGATTCTATGACTCAGGATCTACGATTCTATGTCTCAGGATGTATGATTCTATGACTCAGGATGTACGATTCTATGTCTCAGGATGTATGATTCTATGACTCAGGATGTATGATTCTATGTCTCAGGATGTACGATTATATGTCTCAGGATGTAAGATTGTATGTCTCAGGATGTACGATTCTATGTCCCAGGATGTACGATTCTATGTCTCAGGATGTATGATTTTATGTCTCAGGATGTATGATTTTATGTCTCAGGATGTACGATTCAATGTCCCAGGATGTACGATTCTATGTCTCAGGATGTATGATTTTATGTCTCAGGATGTAAGATTGTATGTCTCAGGATGTACGATTCTATGTCCCAGGATGTACGATTCTATGTCCCAGGATGTATGATTCTATGTCGCAGGATGTAAGATTATATGTCCCAGGATGTACGATTCTATGTCCCAGGATGTACGATTCTATGTCCCAGGATGTACGATTCTATGACTCAGGATGTATGATTCTATGTCTCAGGATGTACGATTCTATGTCTCAGGATGTACGATTCTATGTCTCAGGATGTGCGATTCTATTTCCCAGGATGTACGGTTATATGTCCCAGGATGTATGATTCTATGTCTCAGGATGTAAGATTGTATGTCCCAGGAAGTACGATTCTATGTCTCAGGATGTACGATTCTATGTCCCAGGATGTATGATTCTATGTCTCAGGATGTACGATTCTATGTCCCAGGATGTACGATTCTATGTCTCAGGATGTACGATTCTATGACTCAGGATGTACGATTCTATGTCCAAGGATGTATGATTCTATGTCTCAGGATGTACGATTCTATGTCCCAGGATGTATGATTCTATGTCCCAGGATGTATGATTCTATGTCCCAGTATGTATGATTCTATGTCCCTGGATGTATGATTCTATGTCCCAGGATGTAATATTCTATGTCTCAGGATGTACGATTATACGTCCCAGGATGTATGATGCTATGTCCCAGGATGTAAGATTGTATGTCCCAGGATGTAAGATTCTATGTCTCAGGATGTATGATTCTATGTCTCAGGATGTACGATTCTATGTCTCAGGATGTAAGATTCTATGTCTCAGGATGTATGATTCTATGTCTCAGGATGTATGATTCTATGTATCAGGATGTATGATTCTATGTCTCAGGATGTACGATTCTATGACTCAGGATGTACGATTCCATGTCCAAGGATGTATGATTCTATGTCTCAGGATGTACGATTCTATGTCCCAGGATGTATGATTCTATGTACCAGGATGTATGATTCTATGTCCCAGGATGTATGATTCTATGTCCCAGGATGTAATATTCTATGTATCAGGATGTACGATTATATGTCCCAGGATGTATGATGCTATGTCCCAGGAAGTAAGATTGTATGTCCCAGGATGTACGATTCTATGTCTCATGATGTATGATTCTATGTCTCAGGATGTACGATTCTATGTCTCAGGATGTAAGATTCTATGTCTCAGGATGTATGATTCTATGTCTCAGGATGTATGATTCTATGTATCAGGATGTATGATTCTATGTCTCAGGATGTACGATTCTATGACTCAGGATGTACGATTCTATGTCTCAGGATGTATGATTCTATGTCTCAGGATGTATGCTTCTATGTCTCAGGATGTATGATTCTATGTCTCAGGATGTAAGATTGTATGTCCCAGGATGTATGATTCTATGTCTCAGGATGTATGCTTCTATGTCTCAGGATGTATGATTCTATGTCTCAGGATGTATGATGCTATGTCTCAGGATGTATGCTTCTATGTCTCAGGATGTACGATTCTATGTCCCAGGTTGTATGATTCTATGTCCCAGGATGTATGATTCTATGGCTCAGTATGTACGATTCTATGACTCAGTATGTACGATTCTATGTCCCAGGATGTACGATTCTATGTCTCAGGATGTACGATTATATGTCCCAGGATGTACGATTCTATGTCCCAGGATGTACGATTCTATGTCCCAGAATGTACGATTCTATGTCTCGGGATGTACGATTCTATGACTCAGGATGTACGAGTCTATGACTCAGTATGTACGATTCTATGTCCCAGGATGTACGATTCTATGACTCTGGATGTACGATTCTATGACTCAGTATGTACGATTCTATGTCTCAGGATGTACGATTCTATGTCTCAGGATGTACGATTCTATGTCTCAGGATGTACGATTCTATGTCCCAGGATGTATGATTCTATGTCACAGGATGTATGATTCTATGTCTCAGGATGTATGATTCTATGTCTCAGGATGTACGATTCTATGTCTCAGGATGTATGATTCTATGTCTCAGGATGTATGATTCTATGTCTCATGATGTACGATTCTATGTCTCAGGATGTACGGTTCAATGTCTCAGGATGTACGATTCTATGGCTCAGTATGTACGATTCTATGTCTCAGGATGTACGATTCTATGTCTCAGGATGTACGATTCTATGTCTCAGGATGTACGATTCTATGTCCCAGGATGTATGATTCTATGTCACATGATGTATGATTCTATGTCTCAGGATGTATGATTCTATGTCTCAGGATGTACGATTCTATGTCTCAGGATGTATGATTCTATGTCTCAGGATGTATGATTCTATGTCTCAGGATGTACGATTCTATGTCCCAGGATGTATGATTCTATGTCACAGGATGTATGATTCTATGTCTCAGGATGTATGATTCTATGTCTCAGGATGTTCGATTCTATGTCTCAGGATGTACGATTCTATGTCTCAGGATGTACGATTCTATGTCTCAGGATGTATGAATCATGTTTAAGGATGTATGATTCTATGACTCAGGATGTATAATTCTATGACTCAGGATATACGATTCTATGTCTCAGGATGTACGATTCTATGTCTCAGGATGTACGATTCTATGGCTCAGTATGTACGATTCTATGTCTCAGGTTGTACGATTCTATGTCTCAAGATGTACGATTCTATGTCTCAGGATGTGCGATTCTATGTCTCAGGATGTACGATTATATGTCTCAGGATGTATGATTATATGTCCCAGGATGTACGATTCCATGTCCCAGGATGTATGATTCTATTTCCCAGGATGTACGATTCTATGTCCCAGGATGTATGATTCTATGTCCCAGGATGTATGATTCCATGTCTCAGGATGTACGGTTCAATGTCTCAGGATGTAAGATTATATGTCCCAGGATGTATGATTCTATGTCTCAGGATGTACGATTTTATGTCTCAGGATGTATGATTCTAGTTCCCAGGATGTACGATTCTATGTCTCAGGATGTATGATTCTATGACTCAGGATGTATGATTCTATGTCTCATGATGTACGATTCTATGTCTCAGGATGTATGATTACGAGTCGAAACGGAATGTGGCATATGCTTAGTATACCACAAGTCAGCAAACTGCAACTGATGATGACCCTATCAAAAACTTTGGCACCTTTTCCAAAACATCAACCTATTAGTAACATATAAAACCAAATTCCACCTTTGGCATAAATAAATTATCTTTAGGGGGTACGTTCTAAAACATTTTCAAAATTATTTTAAACCGCTCCAGAAATATACTCTCCATTTCTAAATTTGGTTATGAGAACAGGGAACAAATTGTCTGCAAAAAATTGGGACCCTGACCATAAAAACATGCCTATTCATTAATATGCTTAGCAGACAACCTCCCCTTTCTCATACCTAAAAACCTTTTAATGAATGTAATCCCCTTATACCAAACCATATACCACTTAAGAGATATATATGCATGTAGAACATTAATTGATGTCTACAAATAAACAATGTTTATAATGTACAATGGCTATATGTTATGTATGTCTGTCTGTCTGTTTGTTTAGCTGTCTGTCCACCACCACGATAATTTATGTGCATTAGTATGCCTGGTTTGAACGCTGGCACCCAGCATAGTACTACTAACTATAGGGTACTAGAACATAATATTATTAAGGGGTATAGGACAATACCTTGGAATATTCACATAATTGCCTTAATTATTATAAGGAGATACTATATTAAATGCCAAATCCTATATTAATTTTAACGGGCATAGTTATAAGCACAAATAAAATGGACTTAATCATGTTTAAAGGATATTTAAGAAAAGGAACTTTACAATTATATAATACTATAATTTAATATGTATATACATGTATAAGATACACAAGAGATTGTTATAAATATAATCCATTAAAACATTCATACCCCTTTTATGGCATACCCCTATAACGGCATAACCTTTATAGCAATACTGTGCTGCTAGAAACCAAAAACTATATTATACACTATTATAATATTAATATAATAATTATATTTATTCATAATTATATAGGGTTTGATACTCACTGCACATAATTGATAATCAACGGAATCTCATTAAGAAGGATTTGAGGGAAGTTTTATTTTAATAAAATATAAAACATATATGTATAAATGTAATTCAAAACAATTCGATCAAAAAGCAGACTATAGACCCATTATTATCAGACTATACTTTGTGTATAAACTAAAACCAGATACCTCATTATTGTACCTACAACATATTATTGACTTTACTTTTGACCTATATAGGCTTGTTGACCAACTTTGGTTATAATTTAAAGGGATGCATACTAACAATTTTTTATAATTACCTACGACAATTTTAAGTTAACTTTTTATAAATGCATTCAATTATAACCATAGTGAATACTATGATTGTTACATAACAATAGTAACAAATAATTCAACCTAAATACAATATTGATAATTAAAAGATATTTGACTGACTTCCAGGTTGCTCTATAATTTTATCTTTTACTTCTGCCTTTTTACTTTTGACTGGCTAAAACTGCTCCTACGGCAGACTATCTGTTCATCATTAGCATAATACATCTTCCGGTGAGCAAGGCAGGGTACCTTTTTTGTGGGCCCAGGACACTGCGGCATCCCCCATTGCTCACTATGAATGTGGGCACCATAAAACTATGATTCTATGTCCCAGGATGTACGATTTTATGTCTCAGGATGTATGATTCTATACCCAGGATGTACGATTCTATGTCTCAGGATGTATGATTCTATGTCCCAGTATGTACGATTTTATGTCTCAGGATGTAAGATTATATGTCCCAGGATGTACGATTCTATGTCTCAGGATGTACGATTCTATGTCTAAGGATGTACGATTCTATGTCCCAGTATGTACGATTCTATGTCTCAGGATGTACGATTCTATTTCCCAGGATGTATGATTCTATGTCTCAGGATGTACGATTCTATGTCTCAGGATGTACGATTCTATGTCCCATGATGTACGATTCAATGTCTCAGGATGTACGATTCTATGTTTCAGGATGTACGATTATATTTCCCATGATGTACGATTCTATGTCTCAGGATGTACGATTATATGTCTCAGGATGTACGATTCTATGTCCCATGATGTACGATTCAATCTCTCAGGATGTACGATTCTATGTTTCAGGATGTACGATTCTATGTCTCAGGATGTACGATTCTATGACTCAGGATCTACGATTCTATGTCTCAGGATGTATGATTCTATGACTCAGGATGTACGATTCTATGTCTCAGGATGTATGATTCTATGACTCAGGATGTATGATTCTATGTCTCAGGATGTACGATTATATGTCTCAGGATGTAAGATTGTATGTCCCAGGATGTACGATTCTATGTCTCAGGATGTATGATTTTATGTCTCAGGATGTATGATTCTATACCCAGGATGTACGATTCTATGTCTCAGGATGTATGATTCTATGTCCCAGTATGTACGATTTTATGTCTCAGGATGTAAGATTATATGTCCCAGGATGTACGATTCTATGTCTCAGGATGTATGATTTTATGTCTCAGGATGTATGATTTTATGTCTCAGGATGTACGATTCTATGTCCCAGGATGTACGATTCTATGTCTCAGGATGTATGATTTTATGTCTCAGGATGTAAGATTGTATGTCTCAGGATGTACGATTCTATGTCCCAGGATGTACGATTCTATGTCCCAGGATGTATGATTCTATGTATCATGATGTAAGATTATATGTCCCAGGATGTACGATTCTATGTCCCAGAATGTACGATTCTATGTCCCAGGATGTACGATCCTATGACTCAGGATGTATGATTCTATGTCTCAGGATGTACGATTCTATGTCTCAGGATGTACGATTCTATGTCTCAGGATGTGCGATTCTATTTCCCAGGATGTACGGTTATATGTCCCAGGATGTATGATTCTGTCTCAGGATGTAAGATTGTATGTCCCAGGATGTACGATTCTATGCCTCAGGATGTACGATTCTATGTCCCAGGATGTATGATTCTATGTCTCAGGATGTACGATTCTATGTCCCAGGATGTACGATTCTATGTCTCAGGATGTACGATTCTATGACTCAGGATGTACGATTCTATGTCCAAGGATGTATGATTCTATGTCTCAGGATGTACGATTCTATGTCCCAGGATGTATGATTCTATGTCCCAGGATGTATGATTCTATGTCCCAGTATGTATGATTCTATGTCCCTGGATGTATGATTCTATGTCCCAGGATGTAATATTCTATGTCTCAGGATGTACGATTATACGTCCCAGGATGTATGATGCTATGTCCCAGGATGTAAGGTTGTATGTCCCAGGATGTAAGATTCTATGTCTCAGGATGTATGATTCTATGTCTCAGGATGTACGATTCTATGTCTCAGGATGTAAGATTCTATGTCTCAGGATGTATGATTCTATGTCTCATGATGTACGATTCTATGTCTCAGGATGTACGGTTCAATGTCTCAGGATGTACGATTCTATGGCTCAGTATGTACGATTCTATGTCTCAGGATGTACGATTCTATGTCTCAGGATGTACGATTCTATGTCTCAGGATGTACGATTCTATGTCCCAGGATGTATGATTCTATGTCACAGGATGTATGATTCTATGTCTCAGGATGTATGATTCTATGTCTCAGGATGTACGATTCTATGTCTCAGGATGTATGATTCTATGTCTCAGGATGTATGATTCTATGTCTCGGGATGTACGATTCTATGTCCCAGGATGTATGATTCTATGTCACAGGATGTATGATTCTATGTCTCAGGATGTATGATTCTATGTCTCAGGATGTACGATTCTATGTCTCAGGATGTACGATTCTATGTCTCAGGATGTACGATTCTATGTCTCAGGATGTATGAATCATGTTACAGGATGTATGATTCTATGACTCAGGATGTATAATTCTATGACTCAGGATATACGATTCTATGTCTCAGGATGTACGATTCTATGTCTCAGGATGTACGATTCTATGGCTCAGTATGTACGATTCTATGTCTCAGGTTGTACGATTCTATGTCTCAGGATGTACGATTCTATGTCTCAGGATGTACGATTCTATGTCTCAGGATGTACGATTATATGTCTCAGGATGTATGATTATATGTCCCAGGATGTACGATTCCATGTCTCAGGATGTACGATTCTATGTCCCAGGATGTATGATTCTATTTCCCAGGATGTACGATTCTATGTCCCAGGATGTATGATTATATGTACCAGGACGTATGATTCCATGTCTCAGGATGTACGGTTCAATGTCTCAGGATGTAAGATTATATGTCCCAGGATGTATGATTCTATGTCTCAGGATGTACGATTTTATGTCTCAGGATGTATGATTCTATTTCCCAGGATGTACGATTCTATGTCTCAGGATGTATGATTCTATGACTCATGATGTATGATTCTATGTCTCATGATGTACGATTATATGTCTCAGGATGTATCATTACGAGTCGAAACGGAATGTGGCATATGCTTAGTATACCACAAGTCAGCAATCTGCAACTGATGATGACCCTATCAAAAACTTTGGCACCTTTTCCAAAACATCAACCTATTAGTAACATATAAAACCAAATTCCACCTTTGGCATAAATAAATTATCTTTAGGGGGTACGTTCTAAAACATTTTCAAAATTATTTTAAACCGCTCCAGAAATATACTCTCCATTTCTAAATTTGGTTATGAGAACAGGGAACAAATTGTCTGCAAAAAATTGGGACCCTGACCATAAAAACATGCCTATTCATTAATATGCTTAGCAGACAACCTCCCCTTTCTCATACCTAAAAACCTTTTAATGAATGTAATCCCCTTATACCAAACCATATACCACTTAAGAGATATATATGCATGTAGAACATTAATTGATGTCTACAAATAAACAATGTTTATAATGTACAATGGCTATATGTTATGTATGTCTGTCTGTCTGTTTGTTTAGCTGTCTGTCCACCACCACGATAATTTATGTGCATTAGTATGCCTGGTTTGAACGCTGGCACCCAGCATAGTACTACTAACTATAGGGTACTAGAACATAATATTATTAAGGGGTATAGGACAATACCTTGGAATATTCACATAATTGCCTTAATTATTATAAGGAGATACTATATTAAATGCCAAATCCTATATTAATTTTAACGGGCATAGTTATAAGCACAAATAAAATGGACTTAATCATGTTAAAGGATATTTAAGAAAAGGAACTTTACAATTATATAATACTATAATTTAATATGTATATACATGTATAAGATACACAAGAGATTGTTATAAATATAATCCATTAAAACATTCATACCCCTTTTATGGCATACCCCTATAACGGCATAACCTTTATAGCAATACTGTGCTGCTAGAAACCAAAAACTATATTATACACTATTATAATATTAATATAATAATTATATTTATTCATAATTATATAGGGTTTGATACTCACTGCACATAATTGATAATCAACGGAATCTCATTAAGAAGAATTTGAGGGAAGTTTTATTTTAATAAAATATAAAACATATATGTATAAATGTAATTCAAAACAATTCGATCAAAAAGCAGACTATAGACCCATTATTATCAGACTATACTTTGTGTATAAACTAAAACCAGATACCTCATTATTGTACCTACAACATATTATTGACTTTACTTTTTACCTATATAGGCTTGTTGACCAACTTTGGTTATAATTTAAAGGGATGCATACTAACAATTTTTTATAATTACCTACGACAATTTTAAGTTAACTTTTTATAAATGCATTCAATTATAACCATAGTGAATACTATGATTGTTACATAACAATAGTAACAAATAATTCAACCTAAATACAATATTGATAATTAAAAGATATTTGACTGACTTCCAGGTTGCTCTATAATTTTATCTTTTACTTCTGCCTTTTTACTTTTGACTGGCTAAAACTGCTCCTACGACAGACTATCTGTTCATCATTAGCATAATACATCTTCCGGTGAGCAAGGCAGGGTACCTTTTTTGTGGGCCCAGGACACTGCGGCATCCCCCATTGCTCACTATGAATGTGGGCACCACAAAACTATGATTCTATGTCCCAGGATGTACGATTTTATGTCTCAGGATGTATGATTCTATACCCAGGATGTACGATTCTATGTCTCAGGATGTATGATTCTATGTCCCAGGATGTACGATTTTATGTCTCAGGATGTAAGATTATATGTCCCAGGATGTACGATTCTATGTCTCAGGATGTACGATTCTATGTCTCAGGATGTACGATTCTATGTCCCAGGATGTACGATTCTATGTCTCAGGATGTACGATTCTATTTCCCAGGATGTATGATTCTATGTCTCAGGATGTACGATTCTATGTCTCAGGATGTACGATTCTATGTCCCATGATGTACGATTCAATGTCTCAGGATGTACGATACTATGTTTCAGGATGTACGATTATATTTCCCAGGATGTACGATTCTATGTCTCAGGATGTACGATTATATGTCTCAGGATGTACGATTCTATGTCCCATGATGTACGATTCAATGTCTCAGGATGTACGATTCTATGTTTCAGAATGTACGATTCTATGTCTCAGGATGTACGATTCTATGACTCAGGATCTACGATTCTATGTCTCAGGATGTATGATTCTATGACTCAGGATATACGATTCTATGTCTCAGGATGTATGATTCTATGACTCAGGATGTATGATTCTATGTCTCAGGATGTACGATTATATGTCTCAGGATGTAAGATTGTATGTCTCAGGATGTACGATTCTATGTCCCAGGATGTACGATTCTATGTCTCAGGATGTATGTTTTTATGTCTCAGGATGTAAGATTGTATGTCTCAGGATGTACGATTCTATGTCCCAGGATGTACGATTCTATGTCCCAGGATGTATGACTCTATGTCTCAGGATGTAAGATTATATGTCCCGGGATGTACGATTCTATGTCCCAGGATGTACGATTCTATGACTCAGGATGTATGATTCTATGTCTCAGGATGTACGATTCTATGTCTCAGGATGTACGATTCTATGTCTCAGGATGTGCGATTCTATTTCCCAGGATGTACGATTATATGTCCCAGGATGTATGATTCTATGTCTCAGGATGTAAGATTGTATGTCCCAGGATGTACGATTCTATGTCTCAGGATGTACGATTATATGTCCCAGGATGTATGATTCTATGTCTCAGGATGTACGATTCTATGTCCCAGGATGTACGATTCTATGACTCAGGATGTACGATTCTATGACTCAGGATGTACGATTCCATGTTCCAGGATGTATTATTCTATGTCCCAGGATGTATGATTCTATGTCCCAGTATGTATGATTCTATGTCCCAGGATGTATGATTCTATGTCCCAGGATGTAATATTCTATGTCTCAGGATGTACGATTATACGTCCCAGGATGTATGATTCTATGTCCCAGGATGTAATATTCTATGTCTCAGGATGTACGATTATACGTCCCAGGATGTATGATGCTATGTACCAGGATGTAAGATTGTATGTCCCAGGATGTAAGATTCTATGTCTCAGGATGTATGATTCTATGTCTCAGGATGTACGATTCTATGTTTCAGGATGTAAGATTCTGTCTCAGGATGTATGATTCTATGTCTCAGGATGTATGATTCTATGTATCAGGATGTATGATTCTATGTCTCAGGATGTACGATTCTATGACTCAGGATGTTCGATTCCTTGTCCAAGGATGTATGATTCTATGTCTCAGGATGTATGCTTCTATGTCTCAGGATGTATGATTCTATGTCTCAGGATGTATGATGCTATGTCTCAGGATGTATGCTTCTATGTCTCAGGATGTACGATTCTATGTCCCAGGATGTATGATTCTATGTTCCAGGATGTATGATTCTATGGCTCAGTATGTACGATTCTATGACTCAGTATGTACGATTCTATGTCCCAGGATGTACGATTCTATGTCTCAGGATGTACGATTATATGTCCCAGGATGTATGATTCTATGTCACAGGATGTAAGATTCTATGTCTCAGGATGTATGATTCTATGTCTCAGGATGTACGATTCTATGTCTCAGGATGTATGATTCTATTCTCAGGATGTATGATTCTATGTCTCATGATGTACGATTCTATGTCTCAGGATGTACGGTTCAATGTCTCAGGATGTACGATTCTATGGCTCAGTATGTACGATTCTATGTCTCAGGATGTACGATTCTATGTCTCAGGATGTACGATTCTATGTCTCAGTATGTACGATTCTATGTCCCAGGATGTATGATTCTATGTCACAGGATGTATGATTCTATGTCTCAGGATGTGTGATTCTATGTCTCAGGATGTACGATTCTATGTCCCAGGATGTATGATTCTATGTCACAGGATGTATGATTCTATGTCTCAGGATGTATGATTCTATGTCTCAGGATGTACGATTCTATGTCTCAGGATGTACGATTCTATGTCTCAGGATGTACGATTCTATGTCTCATGATGTATGAATCATGTTTCAGGATGTATGATTCTATGACTCAGGATGTATAATTCTATGACTCAGGATATACGATTCTATGTCTCAGGATGTACGATTCTATGTCTCAGGATGTACGATTCTATGGCTCAGTAATGTACGATTCTATGTCTCAGGATGTACGATTCTATGTCTCAGGATGTACGATTCTATGTCTCAGGATGTACGATTATATGTCTCAGGATGTATGATTATATGTCCCAGGATGTACGATTCCATGTCTCAGGATGTACGATTCTATGTCCCAGGATGTATGATTCTATTTCCCAGGATGTACGATTCTATGTCCCAGGATGTATGATTCTATGTCCCAGGATGTATGATTCCATGTCTCAGGATGTACGGTTCAATGTCTCAGGATGTAAGATTATATGTCCCAGGATGTGTGATTCTATGTCTCAGGATGTACGATTTTATGTCTCAGGATGTATGATTCTATTTCCCAGGATGTACGATTCTATGTCTCAGTATGTACGATTCTATGTCCCAGGATGTATGATTCTATGTCACAGGATGTATGATTCTATGTCTCAGGATGTGTGATTCTATGTCTCAGGATGTACGATTCTATGTCCCAGGATGTATGATTCTATGTCACAGGATGTATGATTCTATGTCTCAGGATGTATGATTCTATGTCTCAGGATGTACGATTCTATGTCTCAGGATGTACGATTCTATGTCTCAGGATGTACGATTCTATGTCTCATGATGTATGAATCATGTTTCAGGATGTATGATTCTATGACTCAGGATGTATAATTCTATGACTCAGGATATACGATTATATGTCTCAGGATGTACGATTCTATGTCTCAGGATGTACGATTCTATGGCTCAGTAATGTACGATTCTATGTCTCAGGATGTACGATTCTATGTCTCAGGATGTACGATTCTATGTCTCAGGATGTACGATTATATGTCTCAGGATGTATGATTATATGTCCCAGGATGTACGATTCCATGTCTCAGGATGTACGATTCTATGTCCCAGGATGTATGATTCTATTTCCCAGGATGTACGATTCTATGTCCCAGGATGTATGATTCTATGTCCCAGAATGTATGATTCCATGTCTCAGGATGTACGGTTCAATGTCTCAGGATGTAAGATTATATGTCCCAGGATGTATGATTCTATGTCTCAGGATGTACGATTTTATGTCTCAGGATGTATGATTCTATTTCCCAGGATGTACGATTCTATGTCTCAGGATGTATGATTCTATGACTCAGGATGTATGATTCTATGTCTCATGATGTACGATTCTATGTCTCAGGATGTATGATTACGAGTCGAAACGGAATGTGGCATATGCTTAGTATACCACAAGTCAGCAATCTGCAACTGATGAAGACCCTATCAAAAACTTTGGCACCTTTTCCAAAACATCAACCTATTAGTAACATATAAAACCAAATTCCACCTTTGGCATAAATAAATTATCTTTAGGGGGTACGTTCTAAAACATTTTCAAAATTATTTTAAACCGCTCCAGAAATATACTCTCCATTTCTAAATTTGGTTATGAGAACAGGGAACAAATTGTCTGCAAAAAATTGGGACCCTGACCATAAAAACATGCCTATTCATTAATATGCTTAGCAGACAACCTCCCCTTTCTCATACCTAAAAACCTTTTAATGAATGTAATCCCCTTATACCAAACCATATACCACTTAAGAGATATATATGCATGTAGAACATTAATTGATGTCTACAAATAAACAATGTTTATAATGTACAATGGCTATATGTTATGTATGTCTGTCTGTCTGTTTGTTTAGCTGTCTGTCCACCACCACGATAATTTATGTGCATTAGTATGCCTGGTTTGAACGCTGGCACCCAGCATAGTACTACTAACTATAGGGTACTAGAACATAATATTATTAAGGGGTATAGGACAATACCTTGGAATATTCACATAATTGCCTTAATTATTATAAGGAGATACTATATTAAATGCCAAATCCTATATTAATTTTAACGGGCATAGTTATAAGCACAAATAAAATGGACTTAATCATGTTAAAGGATATTTAAGAAAAGGAACTTTACAATTATATAATACTATAATTTAATATGTATATACATGTATAAGATACACAAGAGATTGTTATAAATATAATCCATTAAAACATTCATACCCCTTTTATGGCATACCCCTATAACGGCATAACCTTTATAGCAATACTGTGCTGCTAGAAACCAAAAACTATATTATACACTATTATAATATTAATATAATAATTAGATTTATTCATAATTATATAGGGTTTGATACTCACTGCACATAATTGATAATCAACGGAATCTCATTAAGAAGGATTTGAGGGAAGTTTTATTTTAATAAAATATAAAACATATATGTATAAATGTAATTCAAAACAATTCGATCAAAAAGCAGACTATAGACCCATTATTATCAGACTATACTTTGTGTATAAACTAAAACCAGATACCTCATTATTGTACCTACAACATATTATTGACTTTACTTTTGACCTATATAGGCTTGTTGACCAACTTTGGTTATAATTTAAAGGGATGCACACTAATAATTTTTTATAATTACCTACGACAATTTTAAGTTAACTTTTTATAAATGCATTCAATTATAACCATAGTGAATACTATGATTGTTACATAACAATAGTAACAAATAATTCAACCTAAATACAATATTGATAATTAAAAGATATTTGACTGACTTCCAGGTTGCTCTATAATTTTATCTTTTACTTCTGCCTTTTTACTTTTGACTGGCTAAAACTGCTCCTACGGCAGACTATCTGTTCATCATTAGCATAATACAGCTTCCGGTGAGCAAGGCAGGGTACCTTTTTTGTGGGCCCAGGACACTGCGGCATCCCCCATTGCTCACTATGAATGTGGGCACCATAAAACTATGATTCTATGTCCCAGGATGTACGATTTGATGTCTCAGGATGTATGATTCTATACCCAGGATGTACGATTCTATGTCTCAGGATGTAAGATTATATGTCCCAGGATGTACGATTCTATGTCTCAGGATGTACGATTCTATGTCTCAGGATGTACGATTCTATGTCCCAGGATGTACGATTCTATGTCTCAGGATGTACGATTCTATTTCCCAGGATGTATGATTCTATGTCTCAGGATGTACGATTCTATGTCTCAGGATGTACGATTCTATGTCCCTTGATGTACGATTCAATGTCTCAGGATGTACGATTCTATGTTTCAGGATGTACGATTATATTTCCCAGGATGTACGATTCTATGTCTCAGGATGTACGACTATATGTCTCAGGATGTGCGATTCTATGTCCCATGATGTACGATTCAATGTCTCAGGATGTACGATTCTATGTTTCAGGATGTACGATTCTAATTCTCAGGATGTACGATTCTATGACTCAGGATCTACGATTCTGTCTCAGGATGTATGATTCTATGACTCAGGATGTACGATTCTATGTCTCAGGATGTATGATTCTATGACCCAGGATGTATGATTCTATGTCTCAGGATGTACGATTATATGTCTGAGGATGTAAGATTGTATGTCTCAGGATGTACGATTCTATGTCCCAGGATGTACGATTCTATGTCTCAGGATGTATGATTTTATGTCTCAGGATGTAAGATTGTATGTCTCAGGATGTACGATTCTATGTCCCATGAAGTACGATTCTATGTCCCAGGATGTATGATTCTATGTCTCAGAAAGTAAGATTATATGTACCAGGATGTACGATTCTATGTCCCAGGATGTACGATTCTATGTCCCAGGATGTACGATTCTATGACTCAGGATGTATGATTCTATGTCTCAGGATGTACGATTCTATGTCTCAGGATGTATGATTCTATGACTCAGGATGTATGATTCTATGTCTCACGATGTACGATTCTATGTCTCAGGATGTACGATTCTATGTCTCAGTATGTGCGATTCTATTTCCCAGGATGTACGATTATATGTCCCAGGATGTATGATTCTATGTCTCAGGATGTAAGATTGTATGTCCCAGGATGTACGATTCTATGTCTCAGGATGTACGATTCTATGTCCCAGGATGTATGATTCTATGTCTCAGGATGTACGATTCTATGTCTCAGGATGTAAGATTGTATGTCTCAGGATGTACGATTCTATGTCCCAGGATGTATGATTCTATGTCCCAGGATGTATGATTCTATGTCTCAGGATGTAAGATTATATGTCCCAGGATGTACGATTCTATGTCCCAGGATGTAAGATTCTATTTCCCAGGATGTACGATTATATGTCCCAGGATGTACGATTCTATGTCTCAGGATGTACCCAGATGTACGATTCTATGTCTCAGGATGTACGATTCTATGTCCCAGGATGTATGATTCTATGTCCCAGGATGTATGATTCTATGTCTCAGGATGTAAGATTATATGTCCCAGGATGTACGATTCTATGTCCCAGGATGTACGATTCTATTTCCCAGGATGTACGATTATATGTCCCAGGATGTACGATTCTATGTCCCAGGATGTACGATTCTATGTCCCAGGATGTACGATTCTATGTCCCAGGATGTATGATTCTATGTCCCAGGATGTATGATTCTATGTCTCAGGATGTAAGGTTATATGTCCCAGGATGTACGATTCTATGTCCCAGGGTGTACGATTCTATTTCCCAGGATGTACGATTCTATGTCCCAGGATGTACGATTATATGTCCCAGGATGTACGATTGTATGTCTCAGTATGTACGATTGTATGTCCCAGGATGTACGATTATATGTCCCAGGATGTACGATTGTATGTCTCAGGATGTACGATTGTATGTCCCAGGATGTACGATTCTATGTCCCTGGATGTACGATCATATGTCCCAGGATGTACGATTCTATGTCTCATGATATATGATTCTATGTCTCAGGATGTACGATTGTATGTCTCAGGATGTACGATTATATGTCTCAGGATGTACGATTCTATGTCTCAGGATGTACGATTCTATGTCTCAGGATGTACGATTCTATGTCCCAGGATGTACGATTCTATGTCCCAGGATGTGTGTTTCTATTTCCCAGGACGTATGATTCTATGTCTCAGGATGTATGAATCTATGTCTCAGGATGTATGATTCTATGACTCAGGATGTACGATTCTATGTCTCAGGATGTATGATTCTATGACTCATGATGTATGATTCTATGTCTCAGGATGTATAATTCTATGCCTCAGGATGTATGATTCTATGACTCATGATGTATGATTCCATAACTCAGGATGTATGATTCTATGTCCCAGGATGTACGATTCTATGTCTCAGGATGTATGATTCTATGTCTCAGGGTGTATGATTCTATGTCTCAGGATGTATTATTCTATGTTCCAGGATGTATGATTCTATGACTCAGGATGTATCATACTATGTCCCAGGATGTATGATTCTATGACTCAGGATGTATGATTCTATGTCACAGGATGTATGATTCTATTTCCCAGGATGTATGATACTATGTCAAAGGATGTCTGATTCTATGTCTCAGGATGTTCGATTATATATCTCAGGGTGTATGGTTCTATGTCCCAGGATGTACGATTCTATCTATGTCTCAGGATGTATGATTCTATGTCCCAGGATGTATGATTCTATGACTCAGGATGTATGATTCTCTGTCCCAGGACGTATGCTTCTATGTCACATGATGTATGATACTATGTCTCAGGTTGTATGATAATATGTCTCAAGATGTACGATTCTATGGCACAGGATGTATGATTCTATAACTCAGGATGTATGATTCTATGTCCCATGATGTACGATTCTATGTCTCAGGATGTATGATTCTATGTCTCAGGATGTATGATTCTATTTCTCAGGATGTATGATTATATGTCACATGATGTATGATTCTATGTCTCAGGAAGTATGATTCTATGTCTCAGGATGTACGATTCTATGTCTCAGGATGTACGATTCTCTGTCTCAGGATGTATGATTCTATGTCGAAAAATGGCAATAACTCCGCCAAAATGACATCAAAATCGCAGGTGTGCAAGTTCCCATGATGGTTGACATCTGTGCCAAGGTTAAAACAAATTGACTGGAAAATGACAGAATACAATCTCAGACAAAAGATGCGTCCCAAAATGTACGATTCTATGTTGAAAAAGGGCAATAACTCCGCCGAAATGTGTCCGATTGAACTCAAAATGGCAGGTGCGCAAGTTCCCATGCTGGTTCAACCTGGTTGATATGTGTACCAAGTTTAAACAAATTTAACCAGAAAATGACTGAATACAGGCGGCGAACTGACGCACACACGGACAAGGGTCATTACTATAGTCCCCCGAATGTATGTTTCTATTTCCCAGGACGTATGATTCTATGTCTCAGGATGTATGAATCTATGTCTCAGGATGTATGATTCTATGACTCAGGATGTACGATTCTATGTCTCAGGATGTATGATTCTATGTCTCAGGATGTATGATTCTATGACTCAGGATGTACGATTCTATGTCTCAGGATGTATGATTCTATGACCCAGGATGTATGATTCTATGTCTCAGGATGTACGATTATATGTCTGAGGATGTAAGATTGTATGTCTCAGGATGTACGATTCTATGTCCCAGGATGTACGATTCTATGTCCCAGGATGTACGATTCTATGACTCAGGATGTATGATTCTATGTCTCAGGATGTACGATTCTATGTCTCAGGATGTATGATTCTATGACTCAGGATGTATGATTCTATGTCTCACGATGTACGATTCTATGTCTCAGGATGTACGATTCTATGTCTCAGTATGTGCGATTCTATTTCCCAGGATGTACGATTATATGTCCCAGGATGTATGATTCTATGTCTCAGGATGTAAGATTGTATGTCCCAGGATGTACGATTCTATGTCTCAGGATGTACGATTCTATGTCCCAGGATGTATGATTCTATGTCTCAGGATGTACGATTCTATGTCTCAGGATGTAAGATTGTATGTCTCAGGATGTAAGATTGTATGTCTCAGGATGTACGATTCTATGTCCCAGGATGTATGATTCTATGTCTCAGGATGTAAGATTCTATGTCCCAGGATGTACGATTCTATGTCCCAGGATGTACGATTCTATGTCCCAGGATGTAAGATTCTATTTCCCAGGATGTACGATTCTATGTCTCAGGATGTACCCAGATGTACGATTCTATGTCTCAGGATGTACGATTCTATGTCCCAGGATGTATGATTCTATGTCCCAGGATGTATGATTCTATGTCTCAGGATGTAAGATTATATGTCCCAGGATGTACGATTCTATGTCCCAGGATGTACGATTCTATTTCCCAGGATGTACGATTATATGTCCCAGGATGTACGATTCTATGTCCCAGGATGTACGATTCTATGTCCCAGGATGTACGATTCTATGTCCCAGGATGTATGATTCTATGTCCCAGGATGTATGATTCTATGTCTCAGGATGTAAGGTTATATGTCCCAGGATGTACGATTCTATGTCCCAGGGTGTACGATTCTATTTCCCAGGATGTACGATTCTATGTCCCAGGATGTACGATTATATGTCCCAGGATGTACGATTGTATGTCTCAGTATGGTCGATTGTATGTCCCAGGATGTACGATTATATGTCCCAGGATGTACGATTGTATGTCTCAGGATGTACGATTGTATGTCCCAGGATGTACGATTCTATGTCCCTGGATGTACGATCATATGTCCCAGGATGTACGATTCTATGTCTCATGATATATGATTCTATGTCTCAGGATGTACAATTGTATGTCTCAGGATGTACGATTATATGTCTCAGGATGTACGATTCTATGTCTCAGGATGTACGATTCTATGTCTCAGGATGTACGATTCTATGTCCCAGGATGTACGATTCTATGTCCCAGGATGTATGTTTCTATTTCCCAGGACGTATGATTCTATGTCTCAGGATGTATGAATCTATGTCTCAGGATGTATGATTCTATGACTCAGGATGTACGATTCTATGTCTCAGGATGTATGATTCTATGACTCATGATGTATGATTCTATGTCTCAGGATGTATAATTCTATGTCTCAGGATGTATGATTCTATGACTCATGATGTATGATTCCATAACTCAGGATGTATGATTCTATGTCCCAGGATGTACGATTCTATGTCTCAGGATGTATGATTCTATGTCTCAGGGTGTATGATTCTATGTCTCAGGATGTATTATTCTATGTTCCAGGATGTATGATTCTATGACTCAGGATGTATCATACTATGTCCCAGGATGTATGATTCTATGACTCAGGATGTATGATTCTATGTCACAGGATGTATGATTCTATGTCTCAGGAAGTATGATTCTATGTCTCAGGATGTACGATTCTATGTCTCAGGATGTATGAATCTATGTCTCAGGATGTATGATTCTATGACTCAGGATGTACGATTCTATGTCTCAGGATGTATGATTCTATGACTCATGATGTATGATTCTATGTCTCAGGATGTATAATTCTATGTCTCAGGATGTATGATTCTATGACTCATGATGTATGATTCCATAACTCAGGATGTATGATTCTATGTCCCAGGATGTACGATTCTATGTCTCAGGATGTATGATTCTATGTCTCAGGGTGTATGATTCTATGTCTCAGGATGTATTATTCTATGTTCCAGGATGTATGATTCTATGACTCAGGATGTATCATACTATGTCCCAGGATGTATGATTCTATGACTCAGGATGTATGATTATATGTCACATGATGTATGATTCTATGTCTCAGGAAGTATGATTCTATGTCTCAGGATGTACGATTCTATGTCTCAGGATGTACGATTCTCTGTCTCAGGATGTATGATTCTATGTCGAAAAATGGCAATAACTCCGCCAAAATGACATCAAAATCGCAGGTGTGCAAGTTCCCATGATGGTTGACATCTGTGCCAAGGTTAAAACAAATTGACTGGAAAATGACAGAATACAATCTCAGACAAAAGATGCGTCCCAAAATGTACGATTCTATGTTGAAAAAGGGCAATAACTCCGCCGAAATGAGTCCGATTGAACTCAAAATGGCAGGTGCGCAAGTTCCCATGCTGGTTCAACCTGGTTGATATGTGTACCAAGTTTAAACAAATTTAACCAGAAAATGACTGAATACAGGCGGCGAACTGACGCACACACGGACAAGGGTCATTACTATAGTCCCCCGAATGTATGTTTCTATTTCCCAGGACGTATGATTCTATGTCTCAGGATGTATGAATCTATGTCTCAGGATGTATGATTCTATGACTCAGGATGTACGATTCTATGTCTCAGGATGTATGATTCTATGTCTCAGGATGTATGATTCTATGACTCAGGATGTACGATTCTATGTCTCAGGATGTATGATTCTATGACCCAGGATGTATGATTCTATGTCTCAGGATGTACGATTATATGTCTGAGGATGTAAGATTGTATGTCTCAGGATGTACGATTCTATGTCCCAGGATGTACGATTCTATGTCCCAGGATGTACGATTCTATGACTCAGGATGTATGATTCTATGTCTCAGGATGTACGATTCTATGTCTCAGGATGTATGATTCTATGACTCAGGATGTATGATTCTATGTCTCACGATGTACGATTCTATGTCTCAGGATGTACGATTCTATGTCTCAGTATGTGCGATTCTATTTCCCAGGATGTACGATTATATGTCCCAGGATGTATGATTCTATGTCTCAGGATGTAAGATTGTATGTCCCAGGATGTACGATTCTATGTCTCAGGATGTACGATTCTATGTCCCAGGATGTATGATTCTATGTCTCAGGATGTACGATTCTATGTCTCAGGATGTAAGATTGTATGTCTCAGGATGTACGATTCTATGTCCCAGGATGTATGATTCTATGTCCCAGGATGTATGATTCTATGTCTCAGGATGTAAGATTATATGTCCCAGGATGTACGATTCTATGTCCCAGGATGTAAGATTCTATTTCCCAGGATGTACGATTATATGTCCCAGGATGTACGATTCTATGTCTCAGGATGTACCCAGATGTGCGATTCTATGTCTCAGGATGTACGATTCTATGTCCCAGGATGTATGATTCTATGTCCCAGGATGTATGATTCTATGTCTCAGGATGTAAGATTATATGTCCCAGGATGTACGATTCTATGTCCCAGGATGTATGATTCTATGTCCCAGGATGTATGATTCTATGTCTCAGGATGTAAGGTTATATGTCCCAGGATGTACGATTCTATGTCCCAGGGTGTACGATTCTATTTCCCAGGATGTACGATTCTATGTCCCAGGATGTACGATTATATGTCCCAGGATGTACGATTGTATGTCTCAGTATGTACGATTGTATGTCCCAGGATGTACGATTATATGTCCCAGGATGTACGATTCTATGTCCCTGGATGTACGATCATATGTCCCAGGATGTACGATTCTATGTCTCATGATATATGATTATATGTCTCAGGATGTACAATTGTATGTCTCAGGATGTACGATTATATGTCTCAGGATGTACGATTCTATGTCTCAGGATGTACGATTCTATGTCTCAGGATGTACGATTCTATGTCCCAGGATGTACGATTCTATGTCCCAGGATGTATGTTTCTATTTCCCAGGACGTAAGATTCTATGTCTCAGGATGTATGAATCTATGTCTCAGGATGTATGATTCTATGACTCAGGATGTACGATTCTATGTCTCAGGATGTATGATTCTATGACTCATGATGTATGATTCTATGTCTCAGGATGTATAATTCTATGTCTCAGGATGTATGATTCTATGACTCATGATGTATGATTCCATAACTCAGGATGTATGATTCTATGTCCCAGGATGTACGATTCTATGTCTCAGGATGTATGATTCTATGTCTCAGGGTGTATGATTCTATGTCTCAGGATGTATTATTCTATGTTCCAGGATGTATGATTCTATGACTCAGGATGTATAATACTATGTCCCAGGATGTATGATTCTATGACTCAGGATGTATGATTCTATGTCACAGGATGTATGATTCTATTTCCCAGGATGTATGATACTATGTCAAAGGATGTCTGATTCTATGTCTCAGGATGTTCGATTATATATCTCAGGGTGTATGGTTCTATGTCCCAGGATGTACGATTCTATGTCTCAGGATGTATGATTCTATGTCCCAGGATGTATGATTCTATGACTCAGGATGTATGATTCTCTGTCCCAGGACGTATGCTTCTATGTCACATGATGTATGATACTATGTCTCAGGTTGTATGATACTATGTCTCAAGATGTACGATTCTATGGCACAGGATGTATGATTCTATAACTCAGGATGTATGATTCTATGTCCCATGATGTACGATTCTATGTCTCAGGATGTATGATTCTATGTCTCAGGATGTATGATTCTATTTCCCAGGATGTATGATTATATGTCACATGATGTATGATTCTATGTCTCAGGAAGTATGATTCTATGTCTCAGGATGTACGATTCTATGTCTCAGGATGTACGATTCTCTGTCTCAGGATGTATGATTCTATGTCGAAAAATGGCAATAACTCCGCCAAAATGACATCAAAATCGCAGGTGTGCAAGTTCCCATGATGGTTGACATCTGTGCCAAGGTTAAAACAAATTGACTGGAAAATGACAGAATACAATCTCAGACAAAAGATGCGTCCCAAAATGTACGATTCTATGTTGAAAAAGGGCAATAACTCCGCCGAAATGAGTCCGATTGAACTCAAAATGGCAGGTGCGCAAGTTCCCATGCTGGTTCAACCTGGTTGATATGTGTACCAAGTTTAAACAAATTTAACCAGAAAATGACTGAATATAGGCGGCGAACTGACGCACACACGGACAAGGGTCATTACTATAGTCCCCCGAATGTATGTTTCTATTTCCCAGGACGTATGATTCTATGTCTCAGGATGTATGAATCTATGTCTCAGGATGTATGATTCTATGACTCAGGATGTACGATTCTATGTCTCAGGATGTATGATTCTATGTCTCAGGATGTATGATTCTATGACTCAGGATGTACGATTCTATGTCTCAGGATGTATGATTCTATGACCCAGGATGTATGATTCTATGTCTCAGGATGTACGATTATATGTCTGAGGATGTAAGATTGTATGTCTCAGGATGTACGATTCTATGTCCCAGGATGTACGATTCTATGTCTCAGGATGTATGATTTTATGTCTCAGGATGTAAGATTGTATGTCTCAGGATGTACGATTCTATGTCCCATGATGTACGATTCTATGTCCCAGGATGTATGATTCTATGTCTCAGAAAGTAAGATTATATGTACCAGGATGTACGATTCTAGATCCCAGGATGTACGATTCTATGTCCCAGGATGTACGATTCTATGACTCAGGATGTATGATTCTATGTCTCAGGATGTACGATTCTATGTCTCAGGATGTATGATTCTATGACTCAGGATGTATGATTCTATGTCTCACGATGTACGATTCTATGTCTCAGGATGTACGATTCTATGTCTCAGAATGTGCGATTCTATTTCCCAGGATGTACGATTATATGTCCCAGGATGTATGATTCTATGTCTCAGGATGTAAGATTGTATGTCCCAGGATGTACGATTCTATGTCTCAGGATGTACGATTCTATGTCCCAGGATGTATGATTCTATGTCTCAGGATGTACGATTCTATGTCTCAGGATGTAAGATTGTATGTCTCAGGATGTACGATTCTATGTCCCAGGATGTATGATTCTATGTCCCAGGATGTATGATTCTATGTCTCAGGATGTAAGATTATATGTCCCAGGATGTACGATTCTATGTCCCAGGATGTAAGATTCTATTTCCCAGGATGTACGATTATATGTCCCAGGATGTACGATTCTATGTCTCAGGATGTACCCAGATGTACGATTCTATGTCTCAGGATGTACGATTCTATGTCCCAGGATGTATGATTCTATGTCCCAGGATGTATGATTCTATGTCTCAGGATGTAAGATTATATGTCCCAGGATGTACGATTCTATGTCCCAGGATGTACGATTCTATTTCCCAGGATGTACGATTATATGTCCCAGGATGTACGATTCTATGTCCCAGGATGTACGATTCTATGTCCCAGGATGTACGATTCTATGTCCCAGGATGTATGATTCTATGTCCCAGGATGTATGATTCTATGTCTCAGGATGTAAGGTTATATGTCCCAGGATGTACGATTCTATGTCCCAGGGTGTACGATTCTATTTCCCAGGATGTACGATTCTATGTCCCAGGATGTACGATTATATGTCCCAGGATGTACGATTGTATGTCTCAGTATGTACGATTGTATGTCCCAGGATGTACGATTATATGTCCCAGGATGTACGATTGTATGTCTCAGGATGTACGATTGTATGTCCCAGGATGTACGATTCTATGTCCCTGGATGTACGATCATATGTCCCAGGATGTACGATTCTATGTCTCATGATATATGATTCTATGTCTCAGGATGTACGATTGTATGTCTCAGGATGTACGATTATATGTCTCAGGATGTACGATTCTATGTCTCAGGATGTACGATTCTATTCTCAGGATGTACGATTCTATGTCCCAGGATGTACGATTCTGTGTCCCAGGATGTATGTTTCTATTTCCCAGGACGTATGATTCTATGTCTCAGGATGTATGAATCTATGTCTCAGGATGTATGATTCTATGACTCAGGATGTACGATTCTATGTCTCAGGATGTATGATTCTATGACTCATGATGTATGATTCTATGTCCCAGGATGTATAATTCTATGTCTCAGGATGTATGATTCTATGACTCATGATGTATGATTCCATAACTCAGGATGTATGATTCTATGTCCCAGGATGTACGATTCTATGTCTCAGGATGTATGATTCTATGTCTCAGGGTGTATGATTTTATGTCTCAGGATGTATTATTCTATGTTCCAGGATGTATGATTCTATGACTCAGGATGTATCATACTATGTCCCAGGATGTATGATTCTATGACTCAGGATGTATGATTCTATGTCACAGGATGTATGATTCTATTTCCCAGGCTGTATGATACTATGTCAAAGGATGTATGATTCTATGTCTCAGGATGTTCGATTATATATCTCAGGGTGTATGATTCTATGTCCCAGGATGTACGATTCTATGTCTCAGGATGTATGATTCTATGTCCCAGGATGTATGATTCTATGACTCAGGATGTATGATTCTCTGTCCCAGGACGTATGCTTCTATGTCACATGATGTATGATACTATGTCTCAGGTTGTATGATACTATGTCTCAAGATGTACGATTCTATGGCACAGGATGTATGATTCTATGACTCAGGATGTATGATTCTATGTCCCATGATGTACGATTCTATGTCTCAGGATGTATGATTCTATGTCTCAGGATGTATGATTCTATTTCCCAGGATGTATGATTATATGTCACATGATGTATGATTCTATGTCTCAGGAAGTATGATTCTATGTCTCAGGATGTACGATTCTATGTCTCAGGATGTACGATTCTCTGTCTCAGGATGTATGATTCTATGTCGAAAAATGGCAATAACTCCGCCAAAATGACATCAAAATCGCAGGTGTGCAAGTTCCCATGATGGTTGACATCTGTGCCAAGGTTAAAACAAATTGACTGGAAAATGACAGAATACAATCTCAGACAAAAGATGCGTCCCAAAATGTACGATTCTATGTTGAAAAAGGGCAATAACTCCGCCGAAATGAGTCCGATTGAACTCAAAATGGCAGGTGCGCAAGTTCCCATGCTGGTTCAACCTGGTTGATATGTGTACCAAGTTTAAACAAATTTAACCAGAAAATGACTGAATACAAGCGGCGAACTGACGCACACACGGACAAGGGTCATTACTATAGTCCCCCGAATGTATGTTTCTATTTCCCAGGACGTATGATTCTATGTCTCAGGATGTATGAATCTATGTCTCAGGATGTATGATTCTATGACTCAGGATGTACGATTCTATGTCTCAGGATGTATGATTCTATGTCTCAGGATGTATGATTCTATGACTCAGGATGTACGATTCTATGTCTCAGGATGTATGATTCTATGACCCAGGATGTATGATTCTATGTCTCAGGATGTACGATTATATGTCTGAGGATGTAAGATTGTATGTCTCAGGATGTACGATTCTATGTCCCAGGATGTACGATTCTATGTCTCAGGATGTATGATTTAATGTCTCAGGATGTAAGATTGTATGTCTCAGGATGTACGATTCTATGTCCCATGATGTACGATTCTATGTCCCAGGATGTATGATTCTATGTCTCAGAAAGTAAGATTATATGTACCAGGATGTACGATTCTATGTCCCAGGATGTACGATTCTATGTCCCAGGATGTACGATTCTATGACTCAGGATGTATGATTCTATGTCTCAGGATGTACGATTCTATGTCTCAGGATGTATGATTCTATGACTCAGGATGTATGATTCTATGTCTCACGATGTACGATTCTATGTCTCAGGATGTACGATTCTATGTCTCAGTATGTGCGATTCTATTTCCCAGGATGTACGATTATATGTCCCAGGATGTATGATTCTATGTCTCAGGATGTAAGATTGTATGTCCCAGGATGTACGATTCTATGTCTCAGGATGTACGATTCTATGTCCCAGGATGTATGATTCTATGTCTCAGGATGTACGATTCTATGTCTCAGGATGTAAGATTGTATGTCTCAGGATGTACGATTCTATGTCCCAGGATGTATGATTCTATGTCCCAGGATGTATGATTCTATGTCTCAGGATGTAAGATTATATGTCCCAGGATGTACGATTCTATGTCCCAGGATGTAAGATTCTATTTCCCAGGATGTACGATTATATGTCCCAGGATGTACGATTCTATGTATCAGGATGTACCCAGATGTACGATTCTATGTCCCAGGATGTACGATTCTATGTCCCAGGAGGTATGATTCTATGTCTCAGGATGTAAGATTATATGTCCCAGGATGTACGATTCTATGTCCCAGGAAGTACGATTCTATTTCCCAGGATGTACGATTATATGTCCCAGGATGTACGATTCTATGTCCCAGGATGTACGATTCTATGCCCCAGGATGTACGATTCTATGTCCCAGGATGTATGATTCTATGTCCCAGGATGTATGATTCTATGTCTCAGGATGTAAGGTTATATGTCCCAGGATGTACGATTCTATGTCCCAGGGTGTACGATTCTATTTCCCAGGATGTACGATTCTATGTCCCAGGATGTACGATTATATGTCTCAGTATGTACGATGGTATGTCCCAGGATGTACGATTATATGTCCCAGGATGTACGATTGTATGTCTCAGGATGTACGATTGTATGTCCCAGGATGTACGATTCTATGTCCCTGGATGTACGATCATATGTCCCAGGATGTACGATTCTATGTCTCATGATATATGATTCTATGTCTCAGGATGTACGATTCTATGTCCCAGGATGTATGTTTCTATTTCCCAGGACGTATGATTCTATGTCTCAGGATGTATGAATCTATGTCTCAGGATGTATGATTCTATGACTCAGGATGTACGATTCTATGTCTCAGGATGTATGATTCTATGACTCATGATGTATGATTCTATGTCCCAGGATGTATAATTCTATGTCTCAGGATGTATGATTCTATGACTCATGATGTATGATTCCATAACTCAGGATGTATGATTCTATGTCCCAGGATGTACGATTCTCAGGATGTATGATTCTATGTCACAGGATGTATGATTCTAATTCCCAGGATGTATGATACTATGTCAAAGGATGTATGATTCTATGTCTCAGGATGTTCGATTATATATCTCAGGGTGTATGATTCTATGTCCCAGGATGTACGATTCTATGTCTCAGGATGTATGATTCTATGTCCCAGGATGTATGATTCTATGACTCAGGATGTATGATTCTCTGTCCCAGGACGTATGCTTCTATGTCACATGCTGTATGATACTATGTCTCAGGTTGTATGATACTATGTCTCAAGATGTACGATTCTATGGCACAGGATGTATGATTCTATGACTCAGGATGTATGATTCTATGTCCCATGATGTACGATTCTATGTCTCAGGATGTATGATTCTATGTCTCAGGATGTATGATTCTATTTCCCAGGATGTATGATTATATGTCACATGATGTATGATTCTATGTCTCAGGAAGTATGATTCTATGTCTCAGGATGTACGATTCTATGTCTCAGGATGTACGATTCTCTGTCTCAGGATGTATGATTCTATGTCGAAAAATGGCAATAACTCCGCCAAAATGACATCAAAATCGCAGGTGTGCAAGTTCCCATGATGGTTGACATCTGTGCCAAGGTTAAAACAAATTGACTGGAAAATGACAGAATACAATCTCAGACAAAAGATGCGTCCCAAAATGTACGATTCTATGTTGAAAAAGGGCAATAACTCCGCCGAAATGAGTCCGATTGAACTCAAAATGGCAGGTGCGCAAGTTCCCATGCTGGTTCAACCTGGTTGATATGTGTACCAAGTTTAAACAAATTTAACCAGAAAATGACTGAATACAGGCGGCGAACTGACGCACACACGGACAAGGGTCATTACTATAGTCCCCCGAATGTATGTTTCTATTTCCCAGGACGTATGATTCTATGTCTCAGGATGTATGAATCTATGTCTCAGGATGTATGATTCTATGACTCAGGATGTACGATTCTATGTCTCAGGATGTATGATTCTATGTCTCAGGATGTATGATTCTATGACTCAGGATGTACGATTCTATGTCTCAGGATGTATGATTCTATGACCCAGGATGTATGATTCTATGTCTCAGGATGTACGATTATATGTCTGAGGATGTAAGATTGTATGTCTCAGGATGTACGATTCTATGTCCCAGGATGTACGATTCTATGTCTCAGGATGTATGATTTTATGTCTCAGGATGTAAGATTGTATGTCTCAGGATGTACGATTCTATGTCCCATGATGTACGATTCTATGTCCCAGGATGTATGATTCTATGTCTCAGAAAGTAAGATTATATGTACCAGGATGTACGATTCTAGATCCCAGGATGTACGATTCTATGTCCCAGGATGTACGATTCTATGACTCAGGATGTATGATTCTATGTCTCAGGATGTACGATTCTATGTCTCAGGATGTATGATTCTATGACTCAGGATGTATGATTCTATGTCTCACGATGTACGATTCTATGTCTCAGGATGTACGATTCTATGTCTCAGTATGTGCGATTCTATTTCCCAGGATGTACGATTATATGTCCCAGGATGTATGATTCTATGTCTCAGGATGTAAGATTGTATGTCCCAGGATGTACGATTCTATGTCTCAGGATGTACGATTCTATGTCCCAGGATGTATGATTCTATGTCTCAGGATGTACGATTCTATGTCTCAGGATGTAAGATTGTATGTCTCAGGATGTACGATTCTATGTCCCAGGATGTATGATTCTATGTCCCAGGATGTATGATTCTATGTCTCAAGATGTAAGATTATATGTCCCAGGATGTACGATTCTATGTCCCAGGATGTAAGATTCTATTTCCCAGGATGTACGATTATATGTCCCAGGATGTACGATTCTATGTCTCAGGATGTACCCAGGTGTACGATTCTATGTCTCAGGATGTACGATTCTATGTCCCAGGATGTATGATTCTATGTCCCAGGATGTATGATTCTATGTCTCAGGATGTAAGATTATATGTCCCAGGATGTACGATTCTATGTCCCAGGATGTACGATTCTATTTCCCAGGATGTACGATTATATGTCCCAGGATGTACGATTCTATGTCCCAGGATGTACGATTCTATGTCCCAGGATGTACGATTCTATGTCCCAGGATGTATGATTCTATGTCCCAGGATGTATGATTCTATGTCTCAGGATGTAAGGTTATATGTCCCAGGATGTACGATTCTATGTCCCAGGGTGTACGATTCTATTTCCCAGGATGTACGATTCTATGTCCCAGGATGTACGATTATATGTCCCAGGATGTACGATTGTATGTCTCAGTATGTACGATTGTATGTCCCAGGATGTACGATTATATGTCCCAGGATGTACGATTGTATGTCTCAGGATGTACGATTGTATGTCCCAGGATGTACGATTCTATGTCCCTGGATGTACGATCATATGTCCCAGGATGTACGATTCTATGTCTCATGATATATGATTCTATGTCTCAGGATGTACGATTGTATGTCTCAGGATGTACGATTATATGTCTCAGGATGTACGATTCTATGTCTCAGGATGTACGATTCTATGTCTCAGGATGTACGATTCTATGTCCCATGATGTACGATTCTATGTCCCAGGATGTATGTTTCTATTTCCCAGGACGTATGATTCTATGTCTCAGGATGTATGAATCTATGTCTCAGGATGTATGATTCTATGACTCAGGATGTACGATTCTATGTCTCAGGATGTATGATTCTATGACCCAGGATGTATGATTCTATGTCTCAGGATGTACGATTATATGTCTGAGGATGTAAGATTGTATGTCTCAGGATGTACGATTCTATGTCCCAGGATGTACGATTCTATGTCCCAGGATGTACGATTCTATGACTCAGGATGTATGATTCTATGTCTCAGGATGTACGATTCTATGTCTCAGGATGTATGATTCTATGACTCAGGATGTATGATTCTATGTCTCACGATGTACGATTCTATGTCTCAGGATGTACGATTCTATGTCTCAGTATGTGCGATTCTATTTCCCAGGATGTACGATTATATGTCCCAGGATGTATGATTCTATGTCTCAGGATGTAAGATTGTATGTCCCAGGATGTACGATTCTATGTCTCAGGATGTACGATTCTATGTCCCAGGATGTATGATTCTATGTCTCAGGATGTACGATTCTATGTCTCAGGATGTAAGATTGTATGTCTCAGGATGTACGATTCTATGTCCCAGGATGTATGATTCTATGTCCCAGGATGTATGATTCTATGTCTCAGGATGTAAGATTATATGTCCCAGGATGTACGATTCTATGTCCCAGGATGTAAGATTCTATTTCCCAGGATGTACGATTATATGTCCCAGGATGTACGATTCTATGTCTCAGGATGTACCCAGATGTACGATTCTATGTCTCAGGATGTACGATTCTATGTCCCAGGATGTATGATTCTATGTCCCAGGATGTATGATTCTATGTCTCAGGATGTAAGATTATATGTCCCAGGATGTACGATTCTATGTCCCAGGAAGTACGATTCTATTTCCCAGGATGTACGATTATATGTCCCAGGATGTACGATTCTATGTCCCAGGATGTACGATTCTATGCCCCAGGATGTACGATTCTATGTCCCAGGATGTATGATTCTATGTCCCAGGATGTATGATTCTATGTCTCAGGATGTAAGGTTATATGTCCCAGGATGTACGATTCTATGTCCCAGGGTGTACGATTCTATTTCCCAGGATGTACGATTCTATGTCCCAGGATGTACGATTATATGTCTCAGTATGTACGATGGTATGTCCCAGGATGTACGATTATATGTCCCAGGATGTACGATTGTATGTCTCAGGATGTACGATTGTATGTCCCAGGATGTACGATTCTATGTCCCTGGATGTACGATCATATGTCCCAGGATGTACGATTCTATGTCTCATGATATATGATTCTATGTCTCAGGATGTACGATTCTATGTCCCAGGATGTATGTTTCTATTTCCCAGGACGTATGATTCTATGTCTCAGGATGTATGAATCTATGTCTCAGGATGTATGATTCTATGACTCAGGATGTACGATTCTATGTCTCAGGATGTATGATTCTATGACTCATGATGTATGATTCTATGTCCCAGGATGTATAATTCTATGTCTCAGGATGTATGATTCTATGACTCATGATGTATGATTCCATAACTCAGGATGTATGATTCTATGTCCCAGGATGTACGATTCTATGTCTCAGGATGTATGATTCTATGTCTCAGGGTGTATGATTCTATGTCTCAGGATGTATTATTCTATGTTCCAGGATGTATGATTCTATGACTCAGGATGTATCATACTATGTCCCAGGATGTATGATTCTATGACTCAGGATGTATGATTCTATGTCACAGGATGTATGATTCTAATTCCCAGGATGTATGATACTATGTCAAAGGATGTATGATTCTATGTCTCAGGATGTTCGATTATATATCTCAGGGTGTATGATTCTATGTCCCAGGATGTACGATTCTATGTCTCAGGATGTATGATTCTATGTCCCAGGATGTATGATTCTATGACTCAGGATGTATGATTCTCTGTCCCAGGACGTATGCTTCTATGTCACATGCTGTATGATACTATGTCTCAGGTTGTATGATACTATGTCTCAAGATGTACGATTCTATGGCACAGGATGTATGATTCTATGACTCAGGATGTATGATTCTATGTCCCATGATGTACGATTCTATGTCTCAGGATGTATGATTCTATGTCTCAGGATGTATGATTCTATTTCCCAGGATGTATGATTATATGTCACATGATGTATGATTCTATGTCTCAGGAAGTATGATTCTATGTCTCAGGATGTACGATTCTATGTCTCAGGATGTACGATTCTCTGTCTCAGGATGTATGATTCTATGTCGAAAAATGGCAATAACTCCGCCAATATGACATCAAAATCGCAGGTGTGCAAGTTCCCATGGTGGTTGACATCTGTGCCAAGGTTAAAACAAATTGACTGGAAAATGACAGAATACAATCTCAGACAAAAGATGCGTCCCAAAATGTACGATTCTATGTTGAAAAAGGGCAATAACTCCGCCGAAATGAGTCCGATTGAACTCAAAATGGCAGGTGCGCAAGTTCCCATGCTGGTTCAACCTGGTTGATATGTGTACCAAGTTTAAACAAATTTAACCAGAAAATGACTGAATACAGGCGCCGAACTGACGCACACACGGACAAGGGTCATTACTATAGTCCCCCGAATGTCCGAACGGAATTTTGTGGAACAAAAATACTATGGAAAATTAAGTGGGTGTAATTATATTGAATATTACCCACCATCCCATGCATTATCGTAGGCTCTGTTGGACGTCCCTTGATTATCCATAGTTCCCACGAAAAATCTGTTTTGTCGAGGGGAGCCTTGAGGGGAGGTAGTCCCATACTGGAAGTAGGACTTCGGCTGGTAGTAATAACCGCGTTTCCCAAGCGTCGACGAAAATACTGCTGAACCGTCATCTCCGAAACTGGATAATAAAAAATAAAAAATAAATAAAATATGGCAAATACATACCTGAGTTCAGTGTGCCTGTCATTTGTAGAATGAGGTCCCCATATGGTGAATTTAGTGATGCTATCCCACATAGCAGGCTAGCATAACTAAATACACCCTCTGGGGACCTCATTCTGCTTAGGCCTCATCTTCTCTGGAAAGTTTCTTTATTATCAAATTTCTATAGAAACTTCTTCACATATATTTTATTTCTTTTTTAATAAACAGTTTCTCCATATCCCCAAATTGGCAGACGACACATTGCATAAGCAAGTTTCCGAATGGGTGTACATCACAATATTCAATATGGGAACTTCTGAGTCTATGTATCCCATAGCAAACAGATGAGGCCACAAGAGGTTGAATATTTGGTGATGCTAGCTTGCTATGCAGGATAGCATCACTAAATTCACCCTCTGGGGACCTCATTCTGCAAATGACAGGAACACTAAACTCAGACTTGAGAGGATCTACAATAAGCAAACCATGGGCTATATTGTATTTATAATAATACTTCACACAAAAGTTATGTAAACAAAACTGTTAGAGTGATTTGCAAACAACATCGTAAAACGCGTGTAAGTTAAAATATTTCAATCTAAATATGATTTTCCAAAGAGTTTTCAATCCTTTTTGGAACTTTTTCAATGTTTACCATCAAAATCATTTATTGTTTTATGGTGCCCATACCACAACTATGATACTTCGGTCCAAGAGATCATTATTGATTGATATAACCTATACATAGTCCGGGGAATTTTGTGATATGCATATAATACTAAAATATCAGCCAAGGAGATATAAACGTATACCTGTTATGATAACGCGGGAATCTGTAAAATATAGTAATTCGTGTGGCCTCTGCGATCTCGGAGGAATCCGATACCTCTCGCTGCCAACAACGATGATTATATAAACAAAATAACCTGACACGACTGCGTGTGGGATTAAAAGTTGCACATGTTGTGCTTTGTGTACACCATGGTGTAAGCAATTCATGAGATTCAGGGTTCTCTACAATTTTATTTATACTATTTTTATTTTTGACTGGCTAAAACTGCTCTGACGGCAGACTGTCTGTTCATCATTAGCGGGATGTAAGCTTCCGGTGAGCAAGGCAGGGTACGTTGTTTGTGGGCCCAGGACACTGTGCCATCACACATTGCTCATTCTGAATATGGGTACCATAAACAAAATCATTTAATAAATGAAAATAAGAACAAACTGCATATATTTTACATGTTCTTGTACGGCGCACTTTTTGTCGCTTTCGGCGCTTTCGGCGCTTTCGGCGCACCGCGCCGAAAGCGACAAAATATGCGCCATTAGTGCAATCGGCGCGGTGCGCCATTAGTGCATTCGGCGCGGTGCGCCATTAGCGCGGTGCGCCGAAAGCGACAAAATATGCGCCATTAGCGCATGTACAATTAAGTATGTGATCACCCCAGCAGGGGTGCCGGAAGAGGGGGCAGAGGGGGCAGATGGGGCAGCTGACCCCCTGCCCTTGACCAAGGGGGCGAGCGGGTGCAAGACTTGCCCTTTTTTCTGGAGAAAGAAAATGCTTTTTGTGTGTTTAATCTCATGTTTTTACAGTAAAATGTGACTTTTTTTGTCCAAATACCACCAATTTCACAAGGAATATAAATGTTTTGTCACAAAACGGCCATAAAAACCGACAAATACCTTTAAAATAGGGATTTTTGCCACAATGAATTTATGGTTATTTTTCCGAGTTTGCGGAGAAAATGCCTTTTTTTTTGCAGAAAAGTGCCCTTTTTGTAGGCTCTACCCCCCCCTGCCCTTGGATGCTCCCGGCGCCCCTGCACAGATCGGGCATGGCCATATGTACAATGTATAGGCCTATGTATCAATTTTAAAAGGGAGGGGCTGAATTTTGCTGTAGATAGACCTCCAAATGCTATAATTTGTCATTATTCAGATTTAAAATTATTGTGGCCGTCTGGTCCTGGTCCCTCCTTTGTGGGTAGTTAAAGGTACTCAATCCGATCAGACGGTCCCAGTGATGTGGCTAGAGGGTCTCCGTTGGGGGTGTCCACCTTGGGAAATTCCAACTGCACCTCCTTGAATCAGAATCAGACAAAACACAAATTTTACATAATTCCATTTGCATCCCCCCCCCCCTTTGCACCTTAGTGCTCATGCCTAATATCCTAACATCTGGTGGTCTAAATCCAGACAAATGCACACGGCTATGGACAAGAGACCAGGACACACCGGGCTGACCATTGTTGTTCAACGCAGTGTGAGAAATCTTTTTGAAAACTGTACAAGAAAATCACAAATCCTAGCATCTAGACTGGCCTCAACTGAAGCTTGGGTCAGCTGCCCACTCTGCCCCCTCTTCCGGCACCCCTGCTGGGGTGATCACATACTTAATTGTACATGCGCTAATGGCGCATATTTTGTCGCTTTCGGCGCACCGCGCTAATGGCGCACCGCGCCGAATGCACTAATGGCGCACCGCGCCGATTGCACTAATGGCGCATATTTTGTCGCTTTCGGCGCGGTGCGCCGAAAGCGCCGAAAGCGCCGAAAGCGACAAAAAGTGCGCCGTAATGGCGCATGTTTTGTCGCTTTCGGCGCTTTCGGCGCTTTCGGCGCTTTCGGCGCGCGCCGAAAAAACGCTAATGGCGCATTTTGTCGCTTTCGGCGCGATGCGCCGATCGCGCCGAAAGCGACAAAAAGTGCGCCGAAAGCGCCGTTAGCAAGTGGCCGTAATAGGATTCCATACATTAGTGTATAACGCACAAAAGCTTTCGGCCTTCTGAGAAGCCTTTATCTTTTTCAATTGATAAAGGCTTCACAGAAGGCCAAAAGCTGTTGTGCATTATGCACCAATAAGTCTATAAAGGTGTTATCATTTGATTCCTGTCATCTTATAAGTAATTTTATGCAAGCTTGTACTCCTTCGCTTTCTGGTCAATTTCTATGAAACTTTGGACATATATTTACCACATGATTGATTGGACAGATATTTACCACATGATTGATTGGACAGATATTTACCACATGATTGATTGGACAGATATTTACCACATGATTGATTGGACAGATATTTACCACATGATTGATTGGACAGATATTTACCACATGCTTAATTGGACGTATTTGTTGAGTTATCACTCTTTTTTGTCAATTTGTTTTATAGTTATTATTTTCATATGCGATTTCGAGTTGTTGGGGGACGTCTGTGTGTGGACACATCGCCATTTTGTTCTGCGATTTCAAATTGCTACCAAATTAGTCATACATAATTTGAGGATCGAAATAGCCATTTCCTTTTGGTATGGCTAATATTGTAGCCCATGTGTCCTGCATAAGTAATTTGATGATGCCGTATGTATAGCCGTATGAGTCTTGATCAAGTTATAAGATGACAGGAATTGAATGATAATGGTTTCAATAACCCATATAGAGCCCCACATAGACTAAAGCAGACGACACTCTGTAGTGCATGCTGCTATATGTGTGAGGCTCCCTGTGGGTTGACAGGAATTGAATGATAACACTTTTATAGACTCATTAGTGTATAATGCACACAAGCCTGCAAATGCCAAATAGCGTGTCTGTTATTTGCAGAATGAGGTCTCCATAGGGTGAATTTAGTGATGTTATCCCGCACAGCGGGCTAGCATCACCAAATTCACACTCTGGAGACCTCATTCTGCTTAGGCCTCATCTCCTGGGAAGTATCTATAGTATCAAATTAACATTGATTTTAGTTACATTTCCCTTCTAGGAAGTTTCTATATCCCCTAATTTGCAGAAGATAACATTCATAATTGAGATGTCCAATGGGTGAACATTACCAACTTCAACTGGGGAACTTCAATCTGATCCTAGGTCTGCCATAGCAGTTGAGGGCCTTAGCAGAATGAGGTCCCCAGAGGGTGAATTTAGTGATGCTAGCCATCTATGTGGGATAGCGTCACTATATTCACCCTCTGTGGACCTCATTCTGCAAATGACAGACACGCTATTTGCAAGCTTGATCAGTAATATAAAATAACCACCTCAAAAAACAATGTTAAAGTTTTAACCCACATGGAGCCTCACACAGATGGAAGTATGCACTGCAGAGTGTTGTCTGCTCCAGTCTGTGTTGGGCTCTCTATGGGTTACATTAGTGTATAATGCACACCAGCTTTCGGCCTTTTGTGAAGCCTTTATCAAGTGATTTCCATCTTATTATAACCTTTAAAGGGGTACTGTACCCAAATTTCAATAAATTCCCGGTGACAATAGCGATCTAATATGAATATTATATTATAAAATAACTAATTTGAGTCGACAATGTTTACTGAAAACGTTCCGGTTAACAGGCTATCGCAAAAGCAAAATTGAATTATTTAACATAAATTTATTTATGGCTGGAGTCATAAAATGGAGAATTATGCCATTACGAGTTACCGTACTTGAAATCGCATATGTTGCGTGTCTTTTATCGACGGCCGTTCGCGAACATTATTGAGTTGCAAACAAAACATGTTACCTGCAAAAGAAGGCCCGTTATAACCGATTCGGGAAAAAAGGAGAAAGAAACAATAGTCATAAAGCGTAAAATATTTTATAGGGAGTGAGATTGTTCGATGGAAGAGATTGAATGCATCAATCGAAGCTGTGAGCAATGAACTTCCGGTTCTTCCTGCGACCTGCGTCTTCTCCGGTGAAGATCAAAAACATGGCGCGTAGTTTGAAATCGTAATATTTTTGTTTCCAAGATCAATATTTTCTTCGCTAAATTAGGTTTATACGAAACTCATATAACACGAACACAATCTAACTTGAAACTTATTTCAATGGGAGTAAATAAAAAAATCGCCTCTCCTTGTGTACAGTACCCCTTTAAATTAAAGGGATGAACAGTCTGAGCTCTGATTTCTTTATAATAATATTTAGAATCTCTAACCTCCCACTGGAATCATATGGTGATCCTTTGGAACTTCTGTATTTGTGGAATTTAGTCCAATAGATGACGACTACAATCATCGCGACCATGAGGACAAACAACGGTATCCCAGCGCCGAGTCCGACGATCAGCTTCCATCGTTCTGTTGACAAATAAGAGACATTTATACAACAAGCCGAGTTCAATGATCACCTGCCATCATTCTGTCGAATTAGGGAATTAGAGACAAGAGCAGACTGGTATATGAGAGAGAAGTTACTTCTCCCTGGTACAAAAATAGGGAATTAGAGACAGAGCAAACTGGTATATGACAGAGAAGTTACTTCTCCCTGGTATAAAAATAGGGAATTAGAGACATGTGCATACTGGTACAGCAATAGGGAGAAGTTGCACACTTTAGGGAGAAGATGTCTCACAAGTCACCCTCTAGGCTGTCCATAATTCATTAATGTCCATCTTAGCGATTTGTGTATCACTGCACTACTGTCGACAATTTGGGAGGTCAGTCCACCCGATGAGCAGCATATGTGAGTTCCCAACATCAGCATATAATTGTTTTGATGTTACGACTCCTGTAGCACACTTTGAGTATTTACAACTGTTTCCGTACATTATATATGAGGCAATACAAAAAAGCCTAAGTTTAGTGTGCCTGTCATTTGCAGAATGAGGTCTCCAGAGGGTGAATTTAGTGGCGATATCCCGCATTGCGGGCTATTCATATATATTATTTTATACCCATGCACCTATTTCAAATTTGTTATTTGAAGAGATAATGCACCATTAATTTTGTTTGGTATAGTGGGTGATTGATTGAATTATCCCTTTTCTGCATAGTAGGTCTACCGTGAAGATTTTTTTAATTTGTTTTTTTTTTAATTTGCCTGTGCCCTGCGTGAGCGATGACGCCCGTCAAAATTAAATGTCTGGTCTTTCAAATATAATTCAAATTCAAACCCGCAAGTGAAAATTCCAAAATATATATCAATACAATATCGCGCTCTGTTTGTTTTGTGTTTTAGGACAAACATGCACGTAATTTAGATAGGCAGGCAATCCATGAAACAAAAAGTAAATGTTACATTGTAGTCTTCCATAAATGGAGCTTCCTGAAATTTTGGGAAAACCTTGTGCCAATGTATTCTCTTATATATGCGAGTCTCCCATAGCGTGACTCGCATACATAAGAGAATAAATTGGCCCTATAATATTTACCTTGACCTTGAAAGCCAATGTGTTCTCTTATATATGTGATGCTCCCTAAGGAAGACTCGCATATATATAAGATAATGCACTGGCACATGATCCTTAATGCTGCATCAGCAAAGCTCCCTTTATGAAAGGGTTGATAAAGGTTCATTCTCTCTCACCACGCACTATTGAATAAATTACTCACCCTCATCTATCTCTCTGAAAATAGAGAAAATAAAGATGAATAATGATTTCAAGTAAAATCATACACGCATTCATATATGGTTTGGGGGGGGGGGAATAACTTGTTTCTACTCATCTATGGAGCCCCAGAAAGGGAGACTGATAACTGTTGCCTGCAATGCTCTTTGTGAGGCACCATACGGGATTGTTAAATACAGCTGTTTTGGTAGGGGGGATAAAGGGTTATTTCTACTCCCCTAGGGAGCCCCAGAAAGAGTGACTGATAACTGTCGTCTGCTCGGGTCTTTGTGAGGCACCATTCGGGATTGTTAAATACAGCTGTTTTGGGGAGGGGGGATAAAGGGTTATTTCTACTCCTCTATGGAGCCCCAGAAAGAGAGACTGATACCTGTCGTCTGCTCGGGTCTTTGTGAGGCACCATACAGGATTGTTAAATACAGCTGTTTTGGGAGGGGGGATAAAGGGTTATTTCTACTCCCCTATGGAGCCCCAGAAAGAGAGACTGATAACTGTCGTCTGCTCGGGTCTTTGTGAGGCACCATACAGGATTGTTAAATACAGCTGTTTGGGGGGAATAAAGGTTATTTCTACTCCTCTATGGAGCCACAGAAAGAGAGCCTGATAACTGTCGTCTGCTCGGGTCTTTATGAGGCGCCATACGGGATTGTTAAATACAGCTGTTTTGGGGAGGGGGGATAAAGGGTTATTTCTACTCATCTATGGATCCCCAGAAAGAGAGACTGATAACTGTCGTCTGCTCGGGTCTTTGTGAGGCACCATACGGGATTGCTAAATACAGCTGTTTTGGGAGGGGGGATAAAGGGTTATTTCTACTCATCTATGGAGAGACTGATAACTGTTGCCTGCAATGGTCTTTGTGAGGAACCATACATGATTGTTACATATAGCTGATGTGGGGGGAATAACATGTTGTTTCTAAATCATCCAGAAAGAGGGACTGATGAATGTCGTCTGCTTGGTCTATGTGAGGCACCATACGGGATTGTTACATACAGTACAGCTGGTTTGGGGGAAATCAAATGTTGTTTCTACTCCTCTATGGAAGGTTCCAAAGAGAGACCAATGACTGTCGTCTGCTCGGGTCTTTGTGATGGCACCATACATGATTGTTATATACAGCTTGTTTGGGGGGAATAAAATGTTGTTTCTACTCCTCTAGAAAGAGAGACTGATGAATGGATGAATTTAATATCTATATTTATCATATGACTCAATAATTATTTACGTTGGAAACTATGTCATAAATCAATTTCATATGAATTACTAATTCATATCACCTTCCGATAATTTGATTGGTTTGTTGACAAAAAGTGTGTTCCGATTGGCTGAATGGCAGCCGGGGGCCGAGCCGCATCTCTGACTAAATGCAGGTCAAATTCGTGCGCGTCAAATACACGAATCAACGCGATGCCGAAATTATCGCAATTATAATCTTGAAATATATAGTTTTGGACATTGTTATACGATAAATAGAATATGTAATTCGTATTTATCTAATAAACATACGATATAATGTCACAAACTGAGAACAGAATAGCGCACTATATCTTCGCGTGCATATTATTTCTGCTTGTTCACCAGGTGTAATTGGGCTTCCGGTGCAATGAGGTGACGTCACATTAACCTTTTGCTTCCGATGTCATATAGCTATTTAGTTATTTGTGTGCGTTTTGGACATCATAATCAATTTATAGCCGGAGGCTCGAGAAAACTGAAAATTCTTAGGCTCGTTTCATAAATATCATATGAGAGAAACACTCATTTCATATCCTCTATAAATTATTTTCTGAATCAGTAACTTATATTAAATATCCAGATCCAGTATTAAAACAGGATTAATCAATCTATACATTTTTATATTCCATTTATCTCAAGAAAGCAACAAAATCGTGCACATGTCACACAACCACTACATGTCCATCGGGATTTGGCAGACACCTATATAGAGAGAACTATGTACATGATGACTGTCTGTGTGTGAGGCTCCATATGGGAGTGTTATATAATAGAATGCATACATGCAGCCACCGTCAACACATCTGTATCCATCATGACAGGGATTGATGATCAATCGAGCGGAACATGCTTCATTGGTAGAATCCAAAGTGTCTGAAAACATAACAATAAAATATAGGATGCGTCTCAATCATGCTATAGCCTATAAGGTTCATTGGTGGAAAATATTGGATGACTCTCATGTACAGTAATGCCCTAAATAATCGGCTCACTGAGAGCTTTCCGATGAATTGCAACAAACCATAAATCCTGAAAAATTACCCATAATTCCTCTGTGGTTAAGGATTATTTAGGGCATTACTGTACACTACAAGGTTTATATGTGATAGGTTTTAGGTAAAAACAAAATCTTATATTATATTCCCAAGAATATAAAGAGAGTTTTTTACTTGTACGGCCCAATACCCACCACATTAGCGATTACCTAACGGACATAAAAAGCGAAATTATCTCCCTGAAGGGTTACGTTGAATCCAGTTCATACCTCAATTATTCTTTTGTAAACAGCAGGTGATAATATGGTTTTGATGGAATATTTGACTAATTTTTCAGTTTATGAGATTCGAGCTTTGGTTGCCATGGTGAGGGTTAACTTACATTGAAGTTGATTTGAGAGATTTGAGCTTTGGTTGCCATGGTGATGGTTAACTTACATAGAAGTTGATTTATGAGATTTAAGCTGTGGTTGCCATGGTGAGGGTTAACTTACATAGAAGTTGATATATGAGATTCGAGCTTTGGTTGCCATGGTGAGGGTTAACTTACATTGAAGTTGATTTGAGAGATTTGAGATTTGGTCGCCATGGTGAGGGTTTACTTACATTGAAGTTGACCTATTTGTGAGCTTTGAGCTGTGGTTGCCGTGTTGTTGATTGTGAAATTCTCTCCCGGTAATCCAGCGATGGCCTTGGAAACCTCCTTCAGCGTTGTTTCTTCTTCTACGAATGTGACATCATGTTCAGCTATTAAACTACCAATCCTACGACGAAAGAATAGAATGCGTATGGATGGTGAATAGCACACATGCGTATATACAATATCGTTAAGTTGTGGAAAATAAGCCCGCAGTAATTCAACCTGGGTGAAAATTGGTGGGCGGAACCCAAATTTTAACTAGACCTGTAAACTCACAAACCAAATTTCATTCGATTCAGTTGAGACTATCTACAGTTATCATCTGGAAATCAAAAGCGAACGGACGGATGCCAGATGGCAAGATGGACGGATAGACATACCAATAACATAATATGTCTGGTTACTCAACCAATTCATGACTGGAGCCTCTTGAAATTGTGTGAGAACCTTGTGCCAATGCATTCTCTAATATATGGAAGTTAGTTATTATGAGAATATTTAATTATTCCTCGTTCTGCAACCACACTTCCTTCGCATGCCCGTTATCGAATATACACATTTGGAAATTGTACTTTTCCTAGCAACCGGAACTGTGACCTTTGAACTATGCGCCAGTTTGAAATTAGTGTGACATTTGTGAGAGGTGTTTGTTATTGAAACAGCCTTTATTGTTTAGCCTTTACCATGCCGAACTACATGATGACGAACATTGAAAGTGAATTATGTTTGGCAACTAGTAATACCATGGCAAAGAATAGGCGACGAGTTGATGAAAAAGTGTATAATTGGTTGTAAACTACTAAACTACCACTCATACGATGGCAGAATAGAATGAATATGGGTTGTGAATAGCACACAAGCCTATATAGCAACAAGAGCATTGCTAGGGTGTGGCAAAATAAGACTAGCATTCTCTTATATATGCAAGTCTCACATATGGAGCCTCGTATATATAAGAGACTATATGCACCTAACAATAATTACCTTGACCCCGTAAGACATGCATTCTCCTATATATGGTGCAGCATTAAAGATCATGGGCCATGCATTCTTTTATATATGGTTTATGAGCCATGCATTCTCTTATATATGGTGCAGCATTAAAGATCATGAGCCATGCATACTCCTATATATGGTGCAGCATTAAAGATTATGAGCCATGCATTCTCCAATATATGGTGCAGCATTAAAGATCATGAGCCATGCATTCTCTTATATATGATGCAGCATTAAAGATCATGAGCCATGCATTCTCTTATATATGGTGCAGCATTAAAGATCATGTGCCATACATTCTCCTATATATGGTGCAGCATTAAAGATGAGACATGCATTCTCCTATATATGGTGCAGCATTAAAGATCATGGGCCATGCATTCTCCTATATATGGTGCATCATTAAAGATGAGACATGCATTCTCCTATATATAATGCAGCATTAAAGATCATGAACCATGCATTCTCTTATATATGGTGCATCATTAAATATCATGAGCCATGCATTCTCTTATATATGGTGCAGCATTAAAGATCATGAGCCATGCATTCTCTTATATATGGTGCAGCATTAAAGATCATGAGACATGCATTCTCCTATATATGGTGCAGAGTTAAAGATCATGAGCCATGCATTCTCTTATATATGGTGCAGCATTAAAGGTAATGCGACATGCATTCTCTTATATATGGTGCAGCATTAAAGATCATGAGCCATGCATTCTCTTATATATGGTGCAGCATTAAAGAAAATGAGACATGCATTCTCTTATATATGGTGCAGCGTTAAAGATCATGAGCCATGCATTCTCCTATATATGGTGCAGCATTAAATATCATGAGCCATGCATTCTCCTATATATGGTGCAGCATTACAGATCATGAGCCATGCATTCTCTTATATATGGTGTAGCATTAAATGTCATGAGCCATGCATTCTCATATATATGGTGCAGCATTAAAGATCATGAGCCATGTATTCTCCTATATATGGTGCAGCATTAAAGATCACGAGCCATGCATTCTCTTATATATGGTGCAGCATTAAAGATCATGAGACATGCATTCTCTTATATATGGTGCAGCATTAAATATCATGAGCCATGCATTCTCCTATATATGGTGCAGCATTAAAGATCATGAGCCATGCATTCTCTTATATATGGTGCAGCATTAAAGATCATGAGCCATGCATTCTCCTATATATGGTGCAGCATTAAAGATCACGAACCATGCATTCTCTTATATATGGTGCAGCATTAAAGATCATGAGCCATGCATTCTCCTATATATGGTGCAGCAATAAAGATAATGAGACATGCATTCTCTTATATATGGTGCAGCATTAAAGATCATGAGACATGCATTCTCTTATATATGGTGCAGCATTAAAGGTCATGAGCCATGCATTCTCTTATATATGGTGCAGCATTAAATATCATGAGCCATGCATTCTCTTATATATGGTGCAGCATTAAAGATCATGAGCCATGCCTTCTCCTATATATGGTGCAGCATTAAAGATCATGAACCATGCATTTTCTTATATATGGTGCAGCATTAAAGATCATGAGCCATGCATTCTCCTATATATGGTGCAGCATTAAAGATAATGAGACATGCATTCTCTTATATATGGTGCAGCATTAAAGATCATGAGACATGCATTCTCTTATATATGGTGCAGCATTAAAGATCATGAGACATGCATTCTCTTATATATGGTGCAGCATTAAAGATCATGAGCCATGCATTCTCCTATATTTGATGCAGCATTAAAGATCATGAGCCATGCATTCTCTTATATATGGTGCAGCATTAAAGATCAAGAGACATGCATTCTCCTATATATTGTGCCGCATTAAATATCATGAGACATGCACTCTTATATATGGTGCAGCATTAAAGATCATGAGCATGTATTATCCTATATATGGTGCAGCTTTAAAGATCATGAGCCATGCATTCTCATATATATGGTGCAGCATTAAATATCATGAGCCATGCATTCTCCTATATATGGTGCAGCATGAAAGATCACGAGCCATGCATTCTCCTATATATGGTGCAGCATTAAAGATCATGAGACATGCATTCTCTTATATATGGTGCAGCATTAAAGATCATGAGCCATGCATTATCTTATATACGGTGCAGCATTAAAGATCATGAGACATGCATTCTCCTATATATGATGCAGAATTAAAGATCATGGGACATGCATTCTCCTATATATGGTGCAGCATTAAAGATCATGAGACATGCATTCTCCTATATATGATTCAGCATTAAAGATCATGAGACATGCATTCTCCTATATATGATGCAGCATTAAAGATCATGAGCCATGCATTCTCTTATATATGGTGCAGCATTAAAGGTCATGAGCCATGCATTCTCCTATATATGGTGCAGCATTAAAGATCATGAGCCATGCATTCTCTTATATATGGTGCACCATTAAAGATCATGAGCCATGCATTCTCTTATATATGGTGCAGCATTAAAGATCATGAGCCATGCATTCTCTTAAATATGGTGCAGCATTAAAGATCATGAGCCCTGCATTCTCTTATATATGGTGCAGCATTAAATATCATGAGCCATGCATTCTCCTATATATGGTGCTGCATTAAAGATCATGAGACATGCATTCTCCTATATATGGTGCAGCATTAAAGATCATGAGCCATGCATTCTCATATATATGGTGCAGCATTAAAGATCATGAGCCATTCTCCTATATATGGTGCAGCATTAAAGATCATGAGCCATGCATTCTCTTATATATGGTGCAGCATTAAAGATCATGAGACATGCATTCTCCTATATATGGTGCAGCATTAAAGATCATGAGCCATGCAATCTCATATATATGGTGCAGCATTAAAGATCACGAGCCATGCATTCTCCTATAGATGGTGCAGCATTAAAGATCATGAGCCATGCATTCTCATATATATGGTGCAGCATTACAGATCATGAGCCATGCATTCTCCTATATATGGTGCAGCATTAAAGATCACGAGCCATGCATTCTCCTATATATGGTGCAGCATTAAAGATCATGAGACATGCATTCTCTTATATATGGTGCAGCATTAAAGATCATGAGCCATGCATTCTCCTATATATGGTGCAGCATTAAAGATCATGAGCCATTCTCCTATATATGGTGCAGCATTAAAGATCACGAGCCATGCATTCTCATATATATGGTGCAGCATTACATATCATGAGCCATGCATTCTCATATATATGGTGCAGCATTAAAGATCATGAGCCATGCATTCTCTTATATATGGTGCAGCATTAAAGACCATGAGCCATGCATTCTCCTATATATGGTGCAGCATTAAAGATCATGAGCCATGCATTCTCTTATATATGTTGCAGCATTAAAGACCATGAGCCATGCATTCTCATATATATGGTGCAGCATTAAAGATCATGAGCCATGCATTCTCATATATATGGTGCAGCATTAAAGATCATGAGACATGCATTCTCCTATATATCATGCAGCATTAAAGATCATGAGCCATGCATTCTCTTATATATGGTGCAGCATTAAAGACCATGAGCCATGCATTCTCCTATATATGGTGCAGCATTAAAGATCATGAGCCATGCATTCTCTTATATATGGTGCAGCATTAAAGATCATGAGCCATGCATTCTCTTATATATGGTTCAGCATTAAAGATCATGAGCAATGCATTCTCATATATATGGTGCAACATTAAAGATCATGAGCCATGCATTCTCCTATATATGGTGCAACATTAAAGATCATGATCCATGCATTCTATTATATATGTTGCAGAATTAAAGATCATGAGACATGCATTCTCCTATATATGGTGCAGCATTAAAGATCAAGAGCCATGCATTCTCATATATATGGTGCAGCATTAAAGATCATGAGCCATGCATTCTCTTATATATGGTGCAGCATTAAATATAATGAATCATGCATTCTCTTATATACGGTGCAGCATTAAAGATCATGAGACATGCATTCTCTTATATATGGTGCAGCATTAAAGATCATGAGACATGCATTCTCCTATATATGGTGCAGCATTAAATATCATGAGCCATGCATTCTCTTATATATGGTGCAGCATTAAAGATCATGAGCCATACATTCTCTTATATATGGTGCAGCATTAAAGATCATGAGCCATGCATTCCCTTATATATGGTGCAGCATTAAAGATCATGAGCCATGCATTCTCTTATATATGGTGCAGCATTAAAGATCATGAGACATGCATTCTCTTATATATGGTGCAGCATTAAAGATCATGAGCCATGCATTCTCTTATATATGGTGCAGCATTAAAGATCATGAGCCATGTATTCTCCTATATATGGTGCAGCATTAAAGATCATGAGCCATGCATTCTACTATATATGGTGCAGCATTAAAGATCATGAGCCATTCTTGTATATATGGTGCAGCATTAAAGATCATGAACCATGCTTTCTCCTATATATGGCGCAGCATTAAAGATCATGAGCCATGCATTCTCTTATATATGGTGCAGCATTAAAGATCATGAGACATGCATTCTCCTATATATGGTGCAGCATTAAAGATCATGAGCCATTCATTCTCTTATATATGGTGCAGCATTAAAGATCATGAGACATGCATTCTCCTATATATGGTGCAGCATTTAAGATCATGAGCCATTCATTCTCTTATATATGGTGCTGCATTAAAGATCATGAGACATGCATTCTCTTATATATGTTGCAGCATTAAAGATCATGAGCCATGCATTCTCATATATATGGTGCAGCATTAAAGATCATGAGCCATTCATTCTCTTATATATGGTGCAGCATTAAAGATCATGAGCCATGCATTCTCTTATATATGGTGCAGCATTCAAGATCATGAGACATGCATTCTCATATATATGATGCAGCATTAAAGATCATGAGACATGCATTCTCCTATATATGGTGCAGCATTAAAGATCATGAGACATGCATTCTCCTATATATGGTGCAGCATTAAAGATCATGAGCCATGCATTCTCTTATATAAGGTGCAGCATTAAATATCATGAGCCATGCATTCTCTTATATATGGTGCAGCATTAAAGATAATGTGCCATGCATTCTCTTATATATGGTGCAGCATTAAAGATCATGAGCCATGCATTCTCTTTTATATGTTGCAGCTTTAAAGATCATGAACCATGCATTCTCCTATATATGGTGCAGCATTAAAGATCATGAGCCATGCATTCTCTTACATATGGTGCAGATTAAAGATCATGAGCCATGCATTATACTATATATGGTGCAGCATTAAAGGTCATGAGACATGCATTCTCCTATATATGGTGCAGCATTAAAGATCATGAGCCATGCATTCTCCTATATATGGTGCAGCATTAAAGATCATGAGACATGCATTCTCATATATATGATGCAGCATTAAAGATCATGAGCCATGCATTCTCCTATATATCGTGCAGCATTAAATATTATGAGCCATGCATTCTCCTATATATGGTGCAGCATTAAAGATCATGAGCCATGCATTCTCTTATATATGGTGCAGCATTAAATGTCATGAGACATGCATTCTCCTATAAATGGTTCAGCATTAAAGATCATGAGCCATGCATTCTCTTATATATGGTGCAGCATTAAAGACCATGAGCCATGCATTCTCCTATATATGGTGCAGCATTAAAGATCATGAGCCATGCATTCTCTTATATATGTTGCAGCATTAAAGACCATGAGCCATGCATTCTCCTATATATGGTGCAGCATTAAAGATCATGACCCATGCATTCTCATATATATGGTGCTGCATTAAAGATCATGAGTCATGCATTCTCATATATATGGTGCAGCATTAAAGATCATGAGCCATGCATTCTCTTATATATGGTGGAGCATTAAAGATCATGAGACATGCATTCTCCTATATATGGTGCAGCATTAAAGATCATGAGCGATGCATTCTCTTATATATGGCGCAGCATTAAAGATCATGAGCCATGCATTCTCCTATATATGGTGCAGCATTAAAGATCATGAGACATGCATTCTCCTATATATGGTGCAGCATTAAAGATCATGAGCCATGCATTCTCTTATATATGGTGCAGCATTAAAGATCATGAGCCATGCATTCTCCTATATATTGTGCAGCATTAAATATCATGAGCCATGCATTCTCTTATATAAGGTGCAGCATTAAATATCATGAGCCATGCATTCTCTTATATATGGTGCAGCATTAAAGATCATGAGCCATGCATTCTCTTATATATGGTGCAGCATTAAAGATCATGAGCCATGCATTCTCTTTTATATGTTGCAGCTTTAAAGATCATGAACCATGCATTCTCCTATATATGGTGCAGCATTAAAGATCATGAGCCATGCATTCTCTTACATATGGTGCAGCATTAAAGATCATGAGCCATGCATTATCGTATATATGGTGCAGCATTAAAGGTCATGAGACATGCATTCTCCTATATATGGTACAGCATTAAAGATCATGAGCCATGCATTCTCCTATATATGGTGCAGCATTAAAGATCATGAGACATGCATTCTCATATATATGATGCAGCATTAAAGATCATGAGCCATGCATTCTCCTATATATCGTGCAGCATTAAATATTATGAGCCATGCATTCTCCTATATATGGTGCAGCATTAAAGATCATGAGCCATGCATTCTCTTATATATGGTGCAGCATTAAATGTCATGAGACATGCATTCTCCTATAAATGGTTCAGCATTAAAGATCATGAGCCATGCATTCTCTTATATATGGTGCAGCATTAAAGACCATGAGCCATGCATTCTCCTATATATGGTGCAGCATTAAAGATCATGAGCCATGCATTCTCTTATATATGTTGCAGCATTAAAGACCAAGAGCCATGCATTCTCCTATATATGGTGCAGCATTAAAGATCATGAGCCATGCATTCTCATATATATGGTGCAGCATTAAAGATCATGAGTCATGCATTCTCCTATATATGGTGCAGCATTAAAGATCATGAGCCATGCATTCTCTTATATATGGTGGAGCATTAAAGATCATGAGACATGCATTCTCTTATATATGGTGCAGCATTAAAGATCATGAGCGATGCATTCTCTTATATATGGCGCAGCATTAAAGATCATGAGCCATGCATTCTCCTATATATGGTGCAGCATTAAAGATCATGAGACATGCATTCTCCTATATATGGTGCAGCATTAAAGATCATGAGCCATGCATTCTCTTATATATGGTGCAGCATTAAAGATCATGAGCCATGCATTCTCTTATATATGGTGCAGCATTAAAGATCATGAGCCATGCATTCTCATATATATGGTGCAACATTAAAGATCATGAGCCATGCATTATCCTATATATGGTGCAACATTAAAGATCATGAGCCATGCATTCTCCTATATATGGTGCAGCATTAAAGATCATGATACATGCATTCTCATATATATGGTGCAGCATTAAAGATCATGAGACATGCATTCTCCTATATATGATGCAGCATTAAAGATCATGGGACATGCATTCTCCTATATATGGTGCAGCATTAAAGATCATGAGACATGCATTCTCCTATATATGATTCAGCATTAAAGATCATGAGACATGCATTCTCCTATATATGATGCAGCATTAAAGATCATGAGCCATGCATTCTCTTATATATGGTGCAGCATTAAAGGTCATGAGCCATGCATTCTCCTATATATGGTGCAGCATTAAAGATCATGAGCCATGCATTCTCTTATATATGGTGCAGCATTAAAGATCATGAGCCATGCATTCTCGAATATATGGTGCAGCATTAAAGATCATGAGCCATGCATTCTCTTATATATGGTGCAGCATTAAAGATCATGAGCCCTGCATTCTCTTATATATGGTGCAGCATTAAAGATCATGAGCCATGCATTCTCCTATATATGGTGCTGCATTAAAGATCATGAGACATGCATTCTCCTATATATGGTGCAGCATTAAAGATCATGAGCCATGCATTCTCATATATATGGTGCAGCATTAAAGATCATGAGCCATTCTTCTATATATGGAGCAGCATTAAAGATCATGAGCCATGCATTCTCTTATATATGGTGCAGCATTAAAGATCATGAGACATGCATTCTCCTATATATGGTGCAGCATTAAAGATCATGAGCCATGCAATCTCTTATATATGGTGCAGCATTAAAGATCACGAGCCATGCATTCTCCTATAGATGGTGCAGCATTAAAGATCATGAGCCATGCATTCTCATATATATGGTGCAGCATTACAGATCATGAGCCATGCATTCTCCTATATATGGTGCAGCATTAAAGATCACGAGCCATGCATTCTCCTATATATGGTGCAGCATTAAAGATCATGAGACATGCATTCTCTTATATATGGTGCAGCACTAAAGATCATGAGCCATGAATTCTCGTATATATGGTGCAGCATTAAAGATAATGAATCATGCATTCTCTTATATACGGTGCAGCATTAAAGATCATGATACATGCATTCTCTTATATATGGTGCAGAATTAAAGATCATGAGCCATGCATTCTCTTATATATGGCCCAGCATTAAAGATCATGAGCCATGCATTCTCCTATATATGGTGCAGCATTAAAGATCATGAGCCATGCATTCTCCTATATATGGTGCAGCATTAAAGATCATGAGACATGCATTCTCCTATATATGATGCAGCATTAAAGATCATGAGACATGCATTCTCCTATATATGGTGCAGCATTAAAGATCATGAGACATGCATTCTCCTATATATGATTCAGCATTAAAGATCATGAGACATGCATTCTCCTATATATGATGCAGCATTAAAGATCATGAGACATGCATTCTCCTATATATGGTGCAGCATTAAAGATCATGAGCCATGCATTCTCATATATATGGTGCAGCATTAAATATTATGAGCCATGCATTCTCCTATATATGGTGCAGCATTAAAGATCATGGGCCATGCATTCTTTTATATATGGTTTATGAGCCATGCATTCTCTTATATATGGTGCAGCATTAAAGATCATGAGCCATGCATTCTCATATATTTGGTGCAGCATTAAAGATTATGAGCCATGCATTCTCCAATATATGGTGCAGCATTAAAGATCATGAGCCATGCATTCTCTTATATATGGTGCAGCATTAAAGATCATGAGCCATGCATTCTCTTATATATGGTGCAGCATTAAAGATCATGAGCCATGCATTCTCCTATATATGGTGCAGCATTAAAGATGAGACATGCATTCTCCTATATATGGTGCAGCATTAAAGATCATGAGCCACGCATTCTCCTATATATGGTGCAGCATTAAAGATGAGACATGCATTCTCCTATATAATGCAGCATTAAAGATCATGATACATGCATTCTCATATATATGGTGCAGCATTAAAGATCATGAGACATGCATTCTCCTATATATGATGCAGCATTAAAGATCATGGGACATGCATTCTCCTATATATGGTGCAGCATTAAAGATCATGAGACATGCATTCTCCTATATATGATTCAGCATTAAAGATCATGAGACATGCATTCTCCTATATATGATGCAGCATTAAAGATCATGAGCCATGCATTCTCTTATATATGGTGCAGCATTAAAGGTCATGAGCCATGCATTCTCCTATATATGGTGCAGCATTAAAGATCATGAGCCATGCATTCTCTTATATATGGTGCAGCATTAAAGATCATGAGCCATGCATTCTCTTATATATGGTGCAGCATTAAAGATCATGAGCCATGCATTCTCTTATATATGGTGCAGCATTAAAGATCATGAGCCCTGCATTCTCTTATATATGGTGCAGCATTAAAGATCATGAGCCATGCATTCTCCTATATATGGTGCTGCATTAAAGATCATGAGACATACATTCTCCTATATATGGTGCAGCATTAAAGATCATGAGCCATGCATTCTCATATATATGGTGCAGCATTAAAGATCATGAGCCATTCTTCTATATATGGTGCAGCATTAAAGATCATGAGCCATGCATTCTCTTATATATGGTGCAGCATTAAAGATCATGAGACATGCATTCTCCTATATATGGTGCAGCATTAAAGATCATGAGCCATGCAATCTCTTATATATGGTGCAGCATTAAAGATCACGAGCCATGCATTCTCCTATAGATGGTGCAGCATTAAAGATCATGAGCCATGCATTCTCATATATATGGTGCAGCATTACAGATCATGAGCCATGCATTCTCCTATATATGGTGCAGCATTAAAGATCACGAGCCATACATTCTCCTATATATGGTGCAGCATTAAAGATCATGTGACATGCATTCTCTTATATATGGTGCAGCATTAAAGATCATGAGCCATGAATTCTCGTATATATGGTGCAGCATTAAAGATAATGAATCATGCATTCTCTTATATACGGTGCAGCATTAAAGATCATGATACATGCATTCTCTTATATATGGTGCAGAATTAAAGATCATGAGCCATGCATTCTCTTATATATGGCCCAGCATTAAAGATCATGAGCCATGCATTCTCCTATATATGGTGCAGCATTAAAGATCATGAGACATGCATTCTCCTATATATGGTGCAGCATTAAAGATCATGAGACATGCATTCTCCTATATATGATGCAGCATTAAAGATCATGAGACATGCATTCTCCTATATATGGTGCAGCATTAAAGATCATGAGACATGCATTCTCCTATATATGATTCAGCATTAAAGATCATGAGACATGCATTCTCCTATATATGATGCAGCATTAAAGATCATGAGACATGCATTCTCCTATATATGGTGCAGCATTAAAGATCATGAGCCATGCATTCTCATATATATGGTGCAGCATTAAATATTATGAGCCATGCATTCTCCTATATATGGTGCAGCATTAAAGATCATGGGCCATGCATTCTTTTATATATGGTTTATGAGCCATGCATTCTCTTATATATGGTGCAGCATTAAAGATCATGAGCCATGCATTCTCATATATTTGGTGCAGCATTAAAGATTATGAGCCATGCATTCTCCAATATATGGTGCAGCATTAAAGATCATGAGCCATGCATTCTCTTATATATGGTGCAGCATTAAAGATCATGAGCCATGCATTCTCTTATATATGGTGCAGCATTAAAGATCATGAGCCATGCATTCTCCTATATATGGTGCAGCATTAAAGATGAGACATGCATTCTCCTATATATGGTGCAGCATTAAAGATCATGAGCCACGCATTCTCCTATATATGGTGCAGCATTAAAGATAATGAGACATGCATTCTCTTATATATGGTGCAGCGTTAAAGATCATGAGCCATGCATTCTCCTATATATGGTGCAGCATTAAATATCATGAGCCATGTATTCTCCTATATATGGTGCAGCATTACATATCATGAGCCATGCATTCTCTTATATATGGTGCAGCATTAAAGATCATGAGCCATGCATTCTCTTATATATGGTGCAGCATTACAGATCATGAGCCATGCATTATCCTATAGATGGTGCAGCATTAAAGATCATGAGCCATTCATTCTCCTATATATGGTGCAGTATTAAAGATCATGAGACATGCATTCTCTTATATATGGTGCAGCATTAAAGATCATGAGGTATGCATTCTCATATATATGGTGCAGCATTAAAGATCATGAGCCATTCTCCTATACATGGTGCAGCATTAAAGATCATGAGCCATGCATTCTCATATATATGGTGCAGCATTAAATATCATGAGCCATGCATTCTCATATATATGGTGCAGCATTAAATATCATGAGCCATGCATTCTCTTATATATGGTGCAGCATTAAAGACCATGAGCCATGCATTCTCTTATATATGGTGCAGCATTAAAGATCATGAGCCATGCATTCTCTTATATATGTTGCAGCATTAAAGACCATGAGACATGCATTATCCTATATATGGTGCAGCATTGAAGATCATGAGCCATGCATTCTCATATATATGGTGCAGCATTGAAGATCATGAGCCATGCATTCTCATATATATGGTGCAGCATTAAAGATCATGAGCCATGCATTCTCATATATATGGTTCTGCATTAAAGACCATGAGTCATGCATTCTCCTATATATGGTGCAGCATTAAAGACCATGAGCCATGCATTCTCCTATATATGGTGCAGCATTAAATATCATGAGACATGCATTCTCTTATATATGGTGCAGCATTAAAGATCATGAGCCATGCATTCTCTTATATATGGTGCAGCATTAAAGATCATGAGCCATGCATTCTCTTATATATTGTGCAGCATTAAAGATCATGAACCATGCATTCTCATATATATGTTGCAACATTAAAGATCATGAGCCATGCATTATCCTATATATGGTGCAACATTAAAGATCATGATCCATGCATTCTCTTATATATGTTGCAGCATTAAAGATCATGATACATGCATTCTCCTATATATGGTGCAGCATTAAAGATCATGAGCCATGAATTCTCATATATATGGTGCAGCATTAAAGATCATGAGCCATGAATTCTCATATATATGGTGCAGCATTAAAGATAATGAATCATGCATTCTCTTATATACGGTGCAGCATTAAAGATCACGATACATGCATTCTCTTATATATGGTGCAGCATTAAAGATCATGAGCCATGCATTCTCTTATATATGGCGCAGCATTAAAGATCATGAGCCATGCATTCTCCTATATATGGTGCAGCATTAAAGATCATGAGACATGCATTCTCCTATATATGGTGCAGCATTAAAGATCATGAGACATGCATTCTCCTATATACGATGCAGCATAAAAGATCATGAGACATGCATTCTCCTATATATGGTGCAGCATTAAAGATCATGAGCCATGCATTCTCATATATATGGTGCAGTATTAAATATTATGAGCCATGCATTCTCCTATATATGGTGCAGCATTAAAGATCATGGGCCATGCATTCTTTTATATATGGTTTATGAGCCATGCATTCTCTTATATATGGTGCAGCATTAAAGATCATGAGCCATGCATTCTCATATATTTGGTGCAGCATTAAAGATTATGAGCCATGCATTCTCCAATATATGGTGCAGCATTAAAGATCATGAGCCATGCATTCTCTTATATTTGGTGCAGCATTAAAGATCATGAGCCATGCATTCTCCTATATATGGTGCAGCATTAAAGATCATGAGACATGCATTCTCCTATATATGGTGCAGCATTAAAGATCATGAGCCATGCATTCTCATATATATGGTGCAGCATTAAAGATCATGAGCCATTCTCCAATATATGGTGCAGCATTAAAGATCATGAGCCATGCATTCTCTTATATATGGTGCAGCATTTAAGATCATGAGACATGCATTCTCCTATATATGGTGCAGCATTAAAGATCATGAGCCATTCTCCAATATATGGTGCAGCATTAAAGATCATGATCCATGCATTCTCTTATATATGGTGCAGCATTTAAGATCATGAGACATGCATTCTCATATATATGGTGCAGCATTAAATATCATGACCCATGCATTCTCCTATATATGGTGCAGCATTAAAGATCACGAGCCATGCATTCTCCTATATATGGTGCAGCATTAAAGATCATGAGACATGTATTCTCTTATATATGGTGCAGCATTAAAGATCATGAGCCATGCATTCTCCTATATATGGTGCAGCATTAAAGATCATGAGCCATTCTCCTATATATGGTGCAGCATTAAAGATCATGAGCCATGCATTCTCATATATATGGTGCAGCATTAAATATCATGAGCCATGCATTCTCATATATATTGTGCAGCATTAAAGATCATGAGCCATGCATTCTCTTATATATGGTGCAGCATTAAAGACCATGAGCCATGCATTCTCCTATATATGGTGCAGCATTACAGATCATGAGCCATGCATTCTCTTATATATGTTGCAGCATTAAAGACCATGAGCCATGCATTCTCCTATATATGGTGCAGCATTAAAGATCATGAGCCATGCATTCTCCTATATATGGTGCAGCATTAAAGATCATGAGACATGCATTCTCTTATATATGGTGCAGCATTGAAGATCATGAGCCATGCATTCTAATATATATGGTTTATGAGCCATGGATTCTCTTATATATGGCGCAGCATTAACGACCATGAGCCATGTATTCTCTTATATATGGTGCAGCATTAAAGATCATGAGACATGCATTCTCATATATATGGTTTATGAGCCATGCATTCTCATATATATGGTGCAGCATTAAAGATCATGAGCCATGCATTCTCCTATATATGGTGCAGCATTAAATATCATGAGCCATGCATTCTCCTATATATGGTTTATGAGCCATGCATTCTCCTATATATGGTGCAGCATTAAAGATCATGAGCCATGCATTCTCTTATATATGGTGCAGCATTAAAGATCATGAGCCAGGTATTCTCGTATATATGGTGCAGCATTAAAGATCATGAGCCATGTATTCTCTTATATATGGTGCAGCATTAAAGATCATGATCCATGCATTCTCGTATTTATGGTGCAGCATTAAAGATTATGAGCCATGCATTCTCTTATATATGGTACAGCATTAAAGATCATGAGCCATGCGTTCTCCTATATATGTTGGAGCATTAAAGATCATGAGACATGCATTCTCTTATATATAATGCAGCATTAAAGATCATGAGACATGCATTCTCCTATATATGGTGCAGCATTAAAGATCATGAACCAGGTATTCTCTTTTATATGGTGCAGCATTAAAGATCATGAGCCATGCATTCTCTTATATTTGGTGAAGCATTAAAGATCATGGGCCATGCATTCTCCTATATATGGTGCAGCATTAAAGATCATGAGCCATGCATTCTCATATATATGGTGCAGCATTAAAGATCATGAGCCATTCTCCTATATATGGTGCAGCATTAAAGATCATGAGCCATGCATTCTCTTATATATGGTGCAGCATTTAAGATCATGAGACATGCATTCTCCTATATATGGTGCAGCATTAAAGATCATGAGCCATGCAATCTCTTATATATGGTGCAGCATTAAAGATCATGAGCCATGCATTATCCTATAGATGGTGCAGCATTAAAGATCATGAGCCATGCATTCTCATATATATGGTGCAGCATTAAATATTATGAGCCATGCATTCTCCTATATATGGTGCAGCATTAAAGATCACGAGCCATTCATTCTCCTATATATGGTGCAGCATTAAAGATCATGAGACATGCATTCTCTTATATATGGTGCAGCATTAAAGATCATGAGCCATGCATTCTCATATATATGGTGCAGCATTAAAGATCATGAGCCATTCTCCTATATATGGTGCAGCATTAAAGATCATGAGCCATGCATTCTCATATATATGGTGCAGCATTAAATATCATGAGCCATGCATTCTCATATATATGGTGCAGCATTAAAGATCATGAGCCATGCATTCTCTTATATATGGTGCAGCAATAAAGACCATGAGCCATGCATTCTCCTATATATGGTGCAGCATTAAAGATCATGAGCCATGCATTCTCTTATATATGTTGCAGCATTAAAGACCATGAGACATGCATTAACCTATATATGGTGCAGCATTAAAATCATGAGCCATGCATTCTCTAATATATGGTGCAGCATTAAAGATCATGAGCCATGAATTCTCATATATATGGTGCAGCATTAAAGATCATGAGCCATGCAATCTCTTATATATGGTTCTGCATTAAAGACCATGAGCCATGCATTCTCCTATATATGGTGCAGCATTAAATATCATGAGACATGCATTCTCTTATATATGGTGCAGCATTAAAGATCATGAGCCATGCATTCTCTTATATATGGTGCAGCATTAAAGATCATGAGCCATGCATTCTCATATATATGTTGCAACATTAAAGATCATGAGCCAAGCATTATCCTATATATGGTGCAACATTAAAGATCATGATGCATGCATTCTCTTATATATGTTGCAGCATTAAAGATCATGATACATGCATTCTCCTATATATGGTGCAGCATTAAAGATCATGAGCCATGCATTCTCTAATATATGGTGCAGCATTAAAGATCATGAGCCATGAATTCTCATATATATGGTGCAGCATTAAAGATAATGAATAATGCATTCTCTTATATACGGTGCAGCATTAAAGATCATGATACATGCATTCTCTTATATATGGTGCAGCATTAAAGATCATGAGCCATGCATTCTCTTATATATGGCGCAACATTAAAGATCATGAGCCATGCATTCTCCTATATATGGTGCAGCATTAAAGATCATGAGACATGCATTCTCCTATATATGGTGCAGCATTAAAGATCATGAGACATGCATTCTCCTATATATGATGCAGCATTAAAGATCATGAGACATGCATTCTCCTATATATGGTGCAGCATTAAAGATCATGAGACATGCATTCTCCTATATATGATTCAGCATTAAAGATCATGAGACATGCATTCTCCTATATATGATGCAGCATTAAAGATCATGAGACATGCATTCTCCTATATATGGTGCAACATTAAAGATCATGAGCCATGCATTCTCATATATATGGTGCAGCATTAAATTTTATGAGCCATGCATTCTCCTATATATGGTGCAGCATTAAAGATCATGGGCCATGCATTCTTTTTTATATGGTTTATGAGCCATGCATTCTCTTATATATGGTGCAGCATTCAAGATCATGAGCCATGCATTCTCATATATTTGGTGCAGCATTAAAGATTATGAGCCATGCATTCTCCAATATATGGTGCAGCATTAAAGATCATGAGCCATGCATTCTCTTATATATGGTGCAGCATTAAAGATCATGAGCCATGCATTCTCTTATATATGGTGCAGCATTAAAGATCATGAGCCATGCATTCTCCTATATATGGTGCAGCATTAAAGATGAGACATGCATTCTCCTATATATGGTGCAGCATTAAAGATCATGAGCCATGCATTCTCCTATATATGGTGCAGCATTAAAGATGAGACATGCATTCTCCTATATATAATGCAGCATTAAAGATCATGAACCAAGCATTCTCTTATATATGGTGCAGCATTAAAGATCATGAGCCATGCATTCTCTTATATATGGTGCAGCGTTAAAGATCATGAGCCATGCATTCTCTTATATATGGTGCAGCATTAAAGATCATGAGACATGCATTCTCCTATATATGGTGCAGCATTAAAGATCATGAGACATGCATTCTCCTATATATGGTGCAGCATTAAATATCATGAGACATGCATTCTCCTATATACGATGCAGCATTAAAGATCATGAGACATGCATTCTCCTATATATGGTGCAGCATTAAAGATCATGAGCCATGCATTCTCATATATATGGTGCAGTATTAAATATTATGAGCCATGCATTCTCCTATATATGGTGCAGCATTAAAGATCATGGGCCATGCATTCTTTTATATATGGTTTATGAGCCATGCATTCTCTTATATATGGTGCAGCATTAAAGATCATGAGCCATGCATTCTCATATATTTGGTGCAGCATTAAAGATTATGAGCCATGCATTCTCCAATATATGGTGCAGCATTAAAGATCATGAGCCATGCATTCTCTTATATTTGGTGCAGCATTAAAGATCATGAGCCATGCATTCTCCTATATATGGTGCAGCATTAAAGATCATGAGACATGCATTCTCCTATATATGGTGCAGCATTAAAGATCATGAGCCATGCATTCTCATATATATGGTGCAGCATTAAAGATCATGAGCCATTCTCCAATATATGGTGCAGCATTAAAGATCATGAGCCATGCATTCTCTTATATATGGTGCAGCATTTAAGATCATGAGACATGCATTCTCCTATATATGGTGCAGCATTAAAGATCATGAGCCATTCTCCAATATATGGTGCAGCATTAAAGATCATGATCCATGCATTCTCTTATATATGGTGCAGCATTTAAGATCATGAGACATGCATTCTCATATATATGGTGCAGCATTAAATATCATGACCCATGCATTCTCCTATATATGGTGCAGCATTAAAGATCACGAGCCATGCATTCTCCTATATATGGTGCAGCATTAAAGATCATGAGACATGTATTCTCTTATATATGGTGCAGCATTAAAGATCATGAGCCATGCATTCTCCTATATATGGTGCAGCATTAAAGATCATGAGCCATTCTCCTATATATGGTGCAGCATTAAAGATCATGAGCCATGCATTCTCATATATATGGTGCAGCATTAAATATCATGAGCCATGCATTCTCATATATATTGTGCAGCATTAAAGATCATGAGCCATGCATTCTCTTATATATGGTGCAGCATTAAAGACCATGAGCCATGCATTCTCCTATATATGGTGCAGCATTACAGATCATGAGCCATGCATTCTCTTATATATGTTGCAGCATTAAAGACCATGAGCCATGCATTCTCCTATATATGGTGCAGCATTAAAGATCATGAGCCATGCATTCTCCTATATATGGTGCAGCATTAAAGATCATGAGACATGCATTCTCTTATATATGGTGCAGCATTGAAGATCATGAGCCATGCATTCTCATATATATGGTTTATGAGCCATGGATTCTCTTATATATGGCGCAGCATTAACGACCATGAGCCATGTATTCTCTTATATATGGTGCAGCATTAAAGATCATGAGACATGCATTCTCATATATATGGTTTATGAGCCATGCATTCTCATATATATGGTGCAGCATTAAAGATCATGAGCCATGCATTCTCCTATATATGGTGCAGCATTAAATATCATGAGCCATGCATTCTCCTATATATGGTTTATGAGCCATGCATTCTCCTATATATGGTGCAGCATTAAAGATCATGAGCCATGCATTCTCTTATATATGGTGCAGCATTAAAGATCATGAGCCAGGTATTCTCGTATATATGGTGCAGCATTAAAGATCATGAGCCATGTATTCTCTTATATATGGTGCAGCATTAAAGATCATGATCCATGCATTCTCGTATTTATGGTGCAGCATTAAAGATTATGAGCCATGCATTCTCTTATATATGGTGCAGCATTAAAGATCATGAGCCATGCGTTCTCCTATATATGTTGGAGCATTAAAGATCATGAGACATGCATTCTCTTATATATAATGCAGCATTAAAGATCATGAGACATGCATTCTCCTATATATGGTGCAGCATTAAAGATCATGAACCAGGTATTCTCTTTTATATGGTGCAGCATTAAAGATCATGAGCCATGCATTCTCTTATATTTGGTGAAGCATTAAAGATCATGGGCCATGCATTCTCCTATATATGGTGCAGCATTAAAGATCATGAGCCATGCATTCTCATATATATGGTGCAGCATTAAAGATCATGAGCCATTCTCCTATATATGGTGCAGCATTAAAGATCATGAGCCATGCATTCTCTTATATATGGTGCAGCATTTAAGATCATGAGACATGCATTCTCCTATATATGGTGCAGCATTAAAGATCACGAGCCATGCAATCTCTTATATATGGTGCAGCATTAAAGATCATGAGCCATGCATTATCCTATAGATGGTGCAGCATTAAAGATCATGAGCCATGCATTCTCATATATATGGTGCAGCATTAAATATTATGAGCCATGCATTCTCCTATATATGGTGCAGCATTAAAGATCACGAGCCATTCATTCTCCTATATATGGTGCAGCATTAAAGATCATGAGACATGCATTCTCTTATATATGGTGCAGCATTAAAGATCATGAGCCATGCATTCTCATATATATGGTGCAGCATTAAAGATCATGAGCCATTCTCCTATATATGGTGCAGCATTAAAGATCATGAGCCATGCATTCTCATATATATGGTGCAGCATTAAATATCATGAGCCATGCATTCTCATATATATGGTGCAGCATTAAAGATCATGAGCCATGCATTCTCTTATATATGGTGCAGCAATAAAGACCATGAGCCATGCATTCTCCTATATATGGTGCAGCATTAAAGATCATGAGCCATGCATTCTCTTATATATGTTGCAGCATTAAAGACCATGAGACATGCATTAACCTATATATGGTGCAGCATTAAAATCATGAGCCATGCATTCTCTAATATATGGTGCAGCATTAAAGATCATGAGCCATGAATTCTCATATATATGGTGCAGCATTAAAGATCATGAGCCATGCAATCTCTTATATATGGTTCTGCATTAAAGACCATGAGCCATGCATTCTCCTATATATGGTGCAGCATTAAATATCATGAGACATGCATTCTCTTATATATGGTGCAGCATTAAAGATCATGAGCCATGCATTCTCTTATATATGGTGCAGCATTAAAGATCATGAGCCATGCATTCTCATATATATGTTGCAACATTAAAGATCATGAGCCAAGCATTATCCTATATATGGTGCAACATTAAAGATCATGATGCATGCATTCTCTTATATATGTTGCAGCATTAAAGATCATGATACATGCATTCTCCTATATATGGTGCAGCATTAAAGATCATGAGCCATGCATTCTCTAATATATGGTGCAGCATTAAAGATCATGAGCCATGAATTCTCATATATATGGTGCAGCATTAAAGATAATGAATAATGCATTCTCTTATATACGGTGCAGCATTAAAGATCATGATACATGCATTCTCTTATATATGGTGCAGCATTAAAGATCATGAGCCATGCATTCTCTTATATATGGCGCAACATTAAAGATCATGAGCCATGCATTCTCCTATATATGGTGCAGCATTAAAGATCATGAGACATGCATTCTCCTATATATGGTGCAGCATTAAAGATCATGAGACATGCATTCTCCTATATATGATGCAGCATTAAAGATCATGAGACATGCATTCTCCTATATATGGTGCAGCATTAAAGATCATGAGACATGCATTCTCCTATATATGATTCAGCATTAAAGATCATGAGACATGCATTCTCCTATATATGATGCAGCATTAAAGATCATGAGACATGCATTCTCCTATATATGGTGCAACATTAAAGATCATGAGCCATGCATTCTCATATATATGGTGCAGCATTAAATTTTATGAGCCATGCATTCTCCTATATATGGTGCAGCATTAAAGATCATGGGCCATGCATTCTTTTTTATATGGTTTATGAGCCATGCATTCTCTTATATATGGTGCAGCATTCAAGATCATGAGCCATGCATTCTCATATATTTGGTGCAGCATTAAAGATTATGAGCCATGCATTCTCCAATATATGGTGCAGCATTAAAGATCATGAGCCATGCATTCTCTTATATATGGTGCAGCATTAAAGATCATGAGCCATGCATTCTCTTATATATGGTGCAGCATTAAAGATCATGAGCCATGCATTCTCCTATATATGGTGCAGCATTAAAGATGAGACATGCATTCTCCTATATATGGTGCAGCATTAAAGATCATGAGCCATGCATTCTCCTATATATGGTGCAGCATTAAAGATGAGACATGCATTCTCCTATATATAATGCAGCATTAAAGATCATGAACCAAGCATTCTCTTATATATGGTGCAGCATTAAAGATCATGAGCCATGCATTCTCTTATATATGGTGCAGCGTTAAAGATCATGAGCCATGCATTCTCTTATATATGGTGCAGCATTAAAGATCATGAGACATGCATTCTCCTATATATGGTGCAGCATTAAAGATCATGAGACATGCATTCTCCTATATATGGTGCAGAGTTAAAGATCATGAGCTATGCATTCTCTTATATATGGTGCAGCATTAAAGGTAATGAGACATGCATTCTCTTATATATGGTGCAGCATTAAAGATCATGAGCCATGCATTCTCTTATATATGGTGCAGCATTAAAGATAATGAGACATGCATTCTCTTATATATGGTGCAGCGTTAAAGATCATGAGCCATGCATTCTCCTATATATGGTGCAGCATTAAATATCATGAGCCATGTATTCTCCTATATATGGTGCAGCATTACAGATCATGAGCCATGCATTCTCTTATATATGGTGCAGCATTAAAGATCATGAGCCATGCATTCTCTTATATATGGTGCAGCATTAAAGATCATGAGCCATGCATTATCCTATAGATGGTGCAGCATTAAAGATCATGAGCCATGCATTCTCATATATATGGTGCAGCATTAAAGATCATGAGCCATGCATTCTCATATATATGGTGCAGCATTAAATATTATGAGCCATGCATTCTCCTATATATGGTGCAGCATTAAAGATCATGGGCCATGCATTCTTTTATATATGGTTTATGAGCCATGCATTCTCTTATATATGGTGCAGCATTAAAGATCATGAGCCATGCATTCTCATATATTTGGTGCAGCATTAAAGATTATGAGCCATGCATTCTCCAATATATGGTGCAGCATTAAAGATCATGAGCCATGCATTCTCTTATATATGGTGCAGCATTAAAGATCATGAGCCATGCATTCTCTTATATATGGTGCAGCATTAAAGATCATGAGCCATGCATTCTCCTATATATGGTGCAGCATTAAAGATGAGACATGCATTCTCCTATATATGGTGCAGCATTAAAGATCATGAGCCACGCATTCTCCTATATATGGTGCAGCATTAAAGATAATGAGACATGCATTCTCTTATATATGGTGCAGCGTTAAAGATCATGAGCCATGCATTCTCCTATATATGGTGCAGCATTAAATATCATGAGCCATGTATTCTCCTATATATGGTGCAGCATTAAAGATCATGAGCCATGCATTCTCATATATATGGTGCAGCATTAAAGATCATGGGCCATTCTCCTATACATGGTGCAGCATTAAAGATCATGAGCCATGCATTCTCATATATATGGTGCAGCATTAAATATCATGAGCCATGCATTCTCATATATATGGTGCAGCATTAAATATCATGAGCCATGCATTCTCTTATATATGGTGCAGCATTAAAGACCATGAGCCATGCATTCTCTTATATATGGTGCAGCATTAAAGATCATGAGCCATGCATTCTCTTATATATGTTGCAGCATTAAAGACCATGAGACATGCATTATCCTATATATGGTGCAGCATTACATATCATGAGCCATGCATTCTCTTATATATGGTGCAGCATTAAAGATCATGAGCCATGCATTCTCTTATATATGGTGCAGCATTAAAGATCATGAGCCATGCATTATCCTATAGATGGTGCAGCATTAAAGATCATGAGCCATTCATTCTCCTATATATGGTGCAGTATTAAAGATCATGAGACATGCATTCTCTTATATATGGTGCAGCATTAAAGATCATGAGCCATGCATTCTCATATATATGGTGCAGCATTAAAGATCATGAGCCATTCTCCTATACATGGTGCAGCATTAAAGATCATGAGCCATGCATTCTCATATATATGGTGCAGAATTAAATATCATGAGCCATGCATTCTCATATATATGGTGCAGCATTAAATATCATGAGCCATGCATTCTCTTATATATGGTGCAGCATTAAAGACCATGAGCCATGCATTCTCTTATATATGGTGCAGCATTAAAGATCATGAGCCATGCATTCTCTTATATATGTTGCAGCATTAAAGACCATGAGACATGCATTATCCTATATATGGTGCAGCATTGAAGATCATGAGCCATGCATTCTCATATATATGGTGCAGCATTGAAGATCATGAGCCATGCATTCTCATATATATGGTGCAGCATTAAAGATCATGAGCCATGCATTCTCATATATATGGTTCTGCATTAAAGACCATGAGCCATGCATTCTCCTATATATGGTGCAGCATTAAAGACCATGAGCCATGCATTCTCCTATATATGGTGCAGCATTAAATATCATGAGACATGCATTCTCTTATATATGGTGCAGCATTAAAGATCATGAGCCATGCATTCTCTTATATATGGTGCAGCATTAAAGATCATGAGCCATGCATTCTCTTATATATGGTGCAGCATTAAAGATCATGAGCCATGCATTCTCATATATATGTTGCAACATTAAAGAACATGAGCCATGCATTATCCTATATATGGTGCAACATTAAAGATCATGATCCATGCATTCTCTTATATATGTTGCAGCATTAAAGATCATGATACATGCATTCTCCTATATATGGTGCAGCATTAAAGATCATGAGCCATGAATTCTCATATATATGGTGCAGCATTAAAGATCATGAGCCATGAATTCTCATATATATGGTGCAGCATTAAAGATAATGAATCATGCATTCTCTTATATACGGTGCAGCATTAAAGATCACGATACATGCATTCTCTTATATATGGTGCAGCATTAAAGATCATGAGCCATGCATTCTCTTATATATGGCGCAGCATTAAAGATCATGAGCCATGCATTCTCCTATATATGGTGCAGCATTAAAGATCATGAGACATGCATTCTCCTATATATGGTGCAGCATTAAAGATCATGAGACATGCATTCTCCTATATATGATGCAGCATTAAAGATCATGAGACATGCATTCTCCTATATATGGTGCAGCATTAAAGATCATGAGCCATGCATTCTCATATATATGGTGCAGCATTAAATATTATGAGCCATGCATTCTCCTATATATGGTGCAGCATTAAAGATCATGGGCCATGCATTCTTTTATATATGGTTTATGAGCCATGCATTCTCTTATATATGGTGCAGCATTAAAGATCATGAGCCATGCATTCTCATATATTTGGTGCAGCATTAAAGATTATGAGCCATGCATTCTCCAATATATGGTGCAGCATTAAAGATCATGAGCCATGCATTCTCTTATATTTGGTGCAGCATTAAAGATCATGAGCCATGCATTCTCATATATATGGTGCAGCATTAAAGATCATGAGACATGCATTCTCCTATATATGGTGCAGCATTAAAGATCATGAGCCATGCATTCTCATATATATGGTGCAGCAATAAAGATCATGAGCCATTCTCCAATATATGGTGCAGCATTAAAGATCATGAGCCATGCATTCTCTTATATATGGTGCAGCATTTAAGATTATGACATATGCATTCTCCTATATATGGTGCAGCATTAAAGATCATGAGCCATTCTCCAATATATGGTGCAGCATTAAAGATCATGATCCATGCATTCTCTTATATATGGTGCAGCATTTAAGATCATGAGACATGCATTCTCATATATATGGTGCAGCATTAAATATCATGACCCATGCATTCTCCTATATATGGTGCAGCATTAAAGATCACGAGCCATGCATTCTCCTATATATGGTGCAGCATTAAAGATCATGAGACATGTATTCTCTTATATATGGTGCAGCATTAAAGATCATGAGCCATGCATTCTCCTATATATGGTGCAGCATTAAAGATCATGAGCCATTCTCCTATATATGGTGCAGCATTAAAGATCATGAGCCATGCATTCTCATATATATGGTGCAGCATTAAATATCATGAGCCATGCATTCTCATATATATTGTGCAGCATTAAAGATCATGAGCCATGCATTCTCTTATATATGGTGCAGCATTAAAGACCATGAGCCATGCATTCTCCTATATATGGTGCAACATTAAAGATCATGAGCCATGCATTCTCTTATATATGTTGCAGCATTAAAGACCATGAGCCATGCATTCTCCTATATATGGTGCAGCATTAAAGATCATGAGCCATGCATTCTCCTATATATGGTGCAGCATTAAAGATCATGAGACATGCATTCTCTTATATATGGTGCAGCATTGAAGATCATGAGCCATGCATTCTCATATATATGGTTTATGAGCCATGGATTCTCTTATATATGGCGCAGCATTAACGACCATGAGCCATGTATTCTCTTATATATGGTGCAGCATTAAAGATCATGAGACATGCATTCTCATATATATGGTTTATGAGCCATGCATTCTCATATATATGGTGCAGCATTAAAGATCATGAGACATGCATTCTCCTATATATGGTGCAGCATTAAAGATCATGAGCCATGCATTCTCCTATATATGGTTTATGAGCCATGCATTCTCCTATATATGGTGCAGCTTTAAAGATCATGAGCCATGCATTCTCTTATATATGGTGCAGCATTAAAGATCATGAGACATGCATTCTCATATATATGGTGCAGCATTAAAGATCATGAGCCATGCATTCTCGTATATATTGTGCAGCATTAAAGATCATGAGCCATGCATTCTCTTATATATGGTGCAGCATTAAAGATCATGAGCCAGGTATTCTCGTATATATGGTGCAGCATTAAAGATCATGAGCCATGTATTCTCTTATATATGGTGCAGCATTAAAGATCATGATCCATGCATTCTCGTATTTATGGTGCAGCATTAAAGATTATGAGCCATGCATTCTCTTATATATGTTGGAGCATTAAAGATCATGAGACATGCATTCTCTTATATATAATGCAGCATTAAAGATCATGAGACATGCATTCTCCTATATATGGTGCAGCATTAAAGATCATGAACCAGGTATTCTCTTTTATATGGTGCAGCATTAAAGATCATGAGCCATGCATTCTCTTATATTTGGTGAAGCATTAAAGATCATGGGCCATGCATTCTCCTATATATGGTGCAGCATTAAAGATCATGAGCCATGCATTCTCATATATATGGTGCAGCATTAAAGATCATGAGCCATTCTCCTATATATGGTGCAGCATTAAAGATCATGAGCCCTGCATTCTCTTATATATGGTGCAGCATTTAAGATCATGAGACATGCATTCTCCTATATATGGTGCAGCATTAAAGATCATGAGCCATGCAATCTCTTATATATGGTGCAGCATTAAAGATCATGAGCCATGCATTATCCTATATATGGTGCAGCATTAAAGATCATGAGCCATGCATTCTCATATATATGGTGCAGCATTAAATATTATGAGCCATGCATTCTCCTATATATGGTGCAGCATTAAAGATCACGAGCCATTCATTCTCCTATATATGGTGCAGCATTAAAGATCATGAGACATGCATTCTCTTATATATGGTGCAGCATTAAAGATCATGAGCCATGCATTCTCATATATATGGTGCAGCATTAAAGATCATGAGCCATTCTCCTATATATGGTGCAGCATTAAAGATCATGAGCCATGCATTCTCATATATATGGTGCAGCATTAAAGATCATGAGCCATGCATTCTCATATATATGGTGCAGCATTAAAGATCATGAGCCATGCATTCCCTTATATATGGTGCAGCATTAAAGACCATGAGCCATGCATTCTCCTATATATGGTGCAGCATTAAAGATCATGAGCCATGCATTCTCTTATATATGTTGCAGCATTAAAGACCATGAGACATGCATTAACCTATATATGGTGCAGCATTAAAGATCATGAGCCATGCATTCTCTAATATATGGTGCAGAATTAAAGATCATGAGCCATGAATTCTCATATATATGGTGCAGCATTAAAGATCATGAGCCATGCAATCTCTTATATATGGTTCTGCATTAAAGACCATGAGCCATGCATTCTCCTATATATGGTGCAGCATTAAATATCATGAGACATGCATTCTCTTATATATGGTGCAGCATTAAAGATCATGAGCCATGCATTCTCTTATATATGGTGCAGCATTAAAGATCATGAGCCATGCATTCTCATATATATGTTGCAACATTAAAGATCATGAGCCAAGCATTATCCTATATATGGTGCAACATTAAAGATCATGATCCATGCATTCTCTTATATATGTTGCAGCATTAAAGATCATGATACATGCATTCTCCTATATATGGTGCAGCATTAAAGATCATGAGCCATGCATTCTCTAATATATGGTGCAGCATTAAAGATCATGAGCCATGAATTATCATATATATGGTGCAGCATTAAAGATAATGAATCATGCATTCTCTTATATACGGTGCAGCATTAAAGATCATGATACATGCATTCTCTTATATATGGTGCAGCATTAAAGATCATGAGCCATGCATTCTCTTATATATGGCGCAGCATTAAAGATCATGAGCCATGCATTCTCCTATATATGGTGCAGCATTAAAGATCATGAGACATGCATTCTCCTATATATGGTGCAGCATTAAAGATCATGAGACATGCATTCTCCTATATATGATGCAGCATTAAAGATCATGAGACATGCATTCTCCTATATATGGTGCAGCATTAAAGATCATGAGACATGCATTCTCCTATATATGATTCAGCATTAAAGATCATGAGACATGCATTCTCCTATATATGATGCAGCATTAAAGATCATGAGACATGCATTCTCCTATATATGGTGCAGCATTAAAGATCATGAGCCATGCATTCTCATATATATGGTGCAGCATTAAATATTATGAGCCATGCATTCTCCTATATATGGTGCAGCATTAAAGATCATGGGCCATGCATTCTTGTATATATGGTTAATGAGCCATGCATTCTCTTATATATGGTGCAGCATTAAAGATCATGAGACATGCATTCTCCTATATATGGTGCAGCATTAAAGATCATGAGACATGCATTCTCCTATATATGATTCAGCATTAAAGATCATGAGACATGCATTCTCCTATATATGATGCAGCATTAAAGATCATGAGACATGCATTCTCCTAGATATGGTGCAACATTAAAGATCATGAGCCATGCATTCTCATATATATGGTGCAGCATTAAATATTATGAGCCATGCATTCTCCTATATATGGTGCAGCATTAAAGATCATGGGCCATGCATTCTTTTATATATGGTTTATGAGCCATGCATTCTCTTATATATGGTGCAGCATTAAAGATCATGAGCCATGCATTCTCATATATTTGGTGCAGCATTAAAGATTATGAGCCATGCATTCTCCAATATATGGTGCAGCATTAAAGATCATGAGCCATGCATTCTCTTATATATGGTGCAGCATTAAAGATCATGAGCCATGCATTCTCTTATATATGGTGCAGCATTAAAGATCATGAGCCATGCATTCTCCTATATATGGTGCAGCATTAAAGATGAGACATGCATTCTCCTATATATGGTGCAGCATTAAAGATCATGAGCCATGCATTCTCCTATATATGGTGCAGCATTAAAGATGAGACATGCATTCTCCTATATATAATGCAGCATTAAAGATCATGAACCAAGCATTCTCTTATATATGGTGCATCATTAAAGATCATGAGCCATGTATTCTCTTATATATGGTGCAGCATTAAAGATCATGAGCCATGCATTCTCTTATATATGGTGCAGCATTAAAGATCATGAGACATGCATTCTCCTATATATGGTGCAGCATTAAAGATCATGAGACATGCATTCTCATATATATGGTGCAGAGTTAAAGATCATGAGCCATGCATTCTCTTATATATGGTGCAGCATTAAAGGTAATGAGACATGCATTCTCTTATATATGGTGCAGCATTAAAGATCATGAGCCATGCATTCTCTTATATATGGTGCAGCATTAAAGATAATGAGACATGCATTCTATTATATATGGTGCAGCGTTAAAGATCATGAGACATGCATTCTCCTATATATGGTGCAGCATTAAAGATCATGAACCAGGTATTCTCTTTTATATGGTGCAGCATTAAAGATCATGAGCCATGCATTCTCTTATATTTGGTGAAGCATTAAAGATCATGGGCCATGCATTCTCCTATATATGGTGCAGCATTAAAGATCATGAGCCATGCATTCTCATATATATGGTGCAGCATTAAAGATCATGAGCCATTCTCCTATATATGGTGCAGCATTAAAGATCATGAGCCATGCATTCTCTTATATATGGTGCAGCATTTAAGATCATGAGACATGCATTCTCCTATATATGGTGCAGCATTAAAGATCATGAGCCATGCAATCTCTTATATATGGTGCAGCATTAAAGATCATGAGCCATGCATTATCCTATAGATGGTGCAGCATTAAAGATCATGAGCCATGCATTCTCATATATATGGTGCAGCATTAAATATTATGAGCCATGCATTCTCCTATATATGGTGCAGCATTAAAGATCACGAGCCATTCATTCTCCTATATATGGTGCAGCATTAAAGATCATGAGACATGTATTCTCTTATATATGGTGCAGCATTAAAGATCATGAGCCATGCATTCTCATATATATGGTGCAGCATTAAAGATCATGAGCCATTCTCCTATATATGGTGCAGCATTAAAGATCATGAGCCATGCATTCTCATATATATGGTGCAGCATTAAAGATCATGAGCCATGCATTCTCATATATATGGTGCAGCATTAAAGATCATGAGCCATGCATTCTCTTATATATGGTGCAGCATTAAAGACCATGAGCCATGCATTCTCCTATATATGGTGCAGCATTAAAGATCATGAGCCATGCATTCTCTTATATATGTTGCAGCATTAAAGACCATGAGACATGCATTAACCTATATATGGTGCAGCATTAAAGATCATGAGCCATGCATTCTCTAATATATGGTGCAGAATTAAAGATCATGAGCCATGAATTCTCATATATATGGTGCAGCATTAAAGATCATGAGCCATGCAATCTCTTATATATGGTTCTGCATTAAAGACCATGAGCCATGCATTCTCCTATATATGGTGCAGCATTAAATATCATGAGACATGCATTCTCTTATATATGGTGCAGCATTAAAGATCATGAGCCATGCATTCTCTTATATATGGTGCAGCATTAAAGATCATGAGCCATGCATTCTCATATATATGTTGCAACATTAAAGATCATGAGCCAAGCATTATCCTATATATGGTGCAACATTAAAGATCATGATCCATGCATTCTCTTATATATGTTGCAGCATTAAAGATCATGATACATGCATTTTCCTATATATGGTGCAGCATTAAAGATCATGAGCCATGCATTCTCTAATATATGGTGCAGCATTAAAGATCATGAGCCATGAATTATCATATATATGGTGCAGCATTAAAGATAATGAATCATGCATTCTCTTATATACGGTGCAGCATTAAAGATCATGATACATGCATTCTCTTATATATGGTGCAGCATTAAAGATCATGAGCCATGCATTCTCTTATATATGGCGCAGCATTAAAGATCATGAGCCATGCATTCTCCTATATATGGTGCAGCATTAAAGATCATGAGACATGCATTCTCCTATATATGGTGCAGCATTAAAGATCATGAGACATGCATTCTCCTATATATGATGCAGCATTAAAGATCATGAGACATGCATTCTCCTATATATGGTGCAGCATTAAAGATCATGAGACATGCATTCTCCTATATATGATTCAGCATTAAAGATCATGAGACATGCATTCTCCTATATATGATGCAGCATTAAAGATCATGAGACATGCATTCTCCTATATATGGTGCAGCATTAAAGATCATGAGCCATGCATTCTCATATATATGGTGCAGCATTAAATATTATGAACCATGCATTCTCCTATATATGGTGCAGCATTAAAGATCATGGGCCATGCATTCTTGTATATATGGTTAATGAGCCATGCATTCTCTTATATATGGTGCAGCATTAAAGATCATGAGCCATGCATTCTCATATATTTGGTGCAGCATTAAAGATTATGAGCCATGCATTCTCCAATATATGGTGCAGCATTAAAGATCATGAGCCATGCATTCTCTTATATATGGTGCAGCATTAAAGATCATGAGCCATGCATTCTCTTATATATGGTGCAGCATTAAAGATCATGAGCCGTGCATTCTCCTATTTATGGTGCAGCATTAAAGATCATGAGCCATGCATTCTCCTATATATGGTGCAGCATTAAAGATCATGAGACATGCATTCTCCTATATATGATGCAGCATTAAAGATCATGAGACATGCATTCTCCTATATATGGTGCAGCATTAAAGATCATGAGACATGCATTCTCCTATATATGATTCAGCATTAAAGATCATGAGACATGCATTCTCCTATATATGATGCAGCATTAAAGATCATGAGACATGCATTCTCCTAGATATGGTGCAACATTAAAGATCATGAGCCATGCATTCTCATATATATGGTGCAGCATTAAATATTATGAGCCATGCATTCTCCTATATATGGTGCAGCATTAAAGATCATGGGCCATGCATTCTTTTATATATGGTTTATGAGCCATGCATTCTCTTATATATGGTGCAGCATTAAAGATCATGAGCCATGCATTCTCATATATTTGGTGCAGCATTAAAGATTATGAGCCATGCATTCTCCAATATATGGTGCAGCATTAAAGATCACGAGCCATGCATTCTCTTATATATGGTGCAGCATTAAAGATCATGAGCCATGCATTCTCTTATATATGGTGCAGCATTAAAGATCATGAGCCATGCATTCTCCTATATATGGTGCAGCATTAAGGATGAGACATGCATTCTCCTATATATGGTGCAGCATTAAAGATCATGAGCCATGCATTCTCCTATATATGGTGCAGCATTAAAGATGAGACATGCATTCTCCTATATATAATGCAGCATTAAAGATCATGAACCAAGCATTCTCTTATATATGGTGCATCATTAAAGATCATGAGCCATGTATTCTCTTATATATGGTGCAGCATTAAAGATCATGAGCCATGCATTCTCTTATATATGGTGCAGCATTAAAGATCATGAGACATGCATTCTCCTATATATGGTGCAGCATTAAAGATCATGAGACATGCATTCTCCTATATATGGTGCAGAGTTAAAGATCATGAGCCATGCATTCTCTTATATATGGTGCAGCATTAAAGGTAATGAGACATGCATTCTCTTATATATGGTGCAGCATTAAAGATCATGAGCCATGCATTCTCTTATATATGGTGCAGCATTAAAGATAATGAGACATGCATTCTCTTATATATGGTGCAGCGTTAAAGATCATGAGCCATGCATTCTCCTATATATGGTGCAGCATTAAATATCATGAGCCATGTATTCTCCTATATATGGTGCAGCATTACAGATCATGAGCCATGCATTCTCTTATATATGGTGCAGCATTAAAGATCATGAGCCATGCATTCTCTTATATATGGTGCAGCATTAAAGATCATGAGCCATGCATTATCCTATAGATGGTGCAGCATTAAAGATCATGAGCCATGCATTCTCATATATATGGTGCAGCATTAAATATCATGAGCCATGCATTCTCCTATATATGGTGCAGCATTAAAGATCACGAGCCATTCATTCTCCTATATATGGTGCAGCATTAAAGATCATGAGACATGCATTCTCTTATATATGGTGCAGCATTAAAGATCATGAGCCATGCATTCTCAAATATATGGTGCAGCATTAAAGATCATGAGCCATTCTCCTATATATGGTGCAGCATTAAAGATCATGAGCCATGCATTCTCATATATATGGTGCAGCATTAAAGATCATGAGCCATGCATTCTCTTATATATGGTGCAGCATTAAAGACCATGAGCCATGCATTCTCCTATATATGGTGCAGCATTAAATATCATGAGCCATGCATTCTCTTATATATGTTGCAGCATTAAAGACCATGCGACATGCATTATCCTATATATGGTGCAGCATTGAAGATCATGAGCCATGCATTCTCATATATATGGTGCAGCATTAAAGATCATGAGCCATGCATTCTCTTATATATCGTGCAGCAATAAAGATCACGAGACATGCATTCTCCTATATATGGTGCAGCATTAAAGATCATGAGCCATGCATTCTCCTATATTTGGTGCGGCATTAAAGATCATGAGCCATGCATTCTCTTATATATGGTGCAGCATTAAAGATCATGAGCCATGCATTCTCCTATATATGGTGCAGCATTAAAGATCATGAGCCATGCATTCTCTTATATATGGTGCAGCATTAAAGATCATGAGCCATGTATTCTCCTTTATATGGTGCAGCATTAAAGATAATGAGACATGCATTCTCTTATATATGGTGCAGCAGTAAAGATCATGAGACATGCATTCTCTTATATATGGTGCAGCATTAAAGGTCATGAGCCATGCATTGTCTTATATATGGTGCAGCATTAAAGATCATGAGCCATGCATTCTCTTATATATCGTGCAGCAATAAAGATCATGAGACATGCATTCTCCTATATATGGTGCAGCATTAAAGATCATGAGCCATGCATTCTCCTATATTTGGTGCAGCATTAAAGATCATGAGCCATGCATTCTCTTATATATGGTGCAGCATTAAAGATCATGAGACATGCATTCTCCAATATATGGTGCAGAATTAAAGATCATGAGACATGCATTCTCTTATATATGGTGCAGCATTAAAGATCATGAGCCATGCATTCTCGTATATATGGTGCAGCATTACAGATCATGAGCCATGCATTCTCTTATATATGGTGCAGCATTAAAGACCATGAGCCATGCATTCTCCTATATATGGTGCAGCATTAAATATCATGAGCCATGCATTCACTTATATATGTTGCAGCATTAAAGACCATGCGACATGCATTATCCTATATATGGTGCAGCATTGAAGATCATGAGCCATGCATTCTCCTATATATGGTGCAGCATTAAATATCATGAGCCATGTATTCTCCTATATATGGTGCAGCATTACAGATCATGAGCCATGCATTCTCTTATATATGGTGCAGCATTAAAGATCATGAGCCATGCATTCTCTTATATATGGTGTAGCATTAAATGTCATGAGCCATGCATTCTAATATATATGGTGCAGCATTAAAGATCATGAGCCATGTATTCTCCTATATATGGTGCAGCATTAAAGATCACGAGCCATGCATTCTCTTATATATGGTGCCAAATTAAAGTTCATGAGACATGCATTCTCTTATATATGGTGCAGCATTAAAGATCATGAGCCATGCATTCTCCTATATATGGTGCAGCACTAAAGATCATGAGCCATGCATTCTCTTATATATGGTGCAGCATTAAAGATCATGAGCCATGCATTCTCCTTTATATGGTGCAGCATTAAAGATAATGAGACATGCATTCTCTTATATATGGTGCATCATTAAAGATCATGAGACATGCATTCTCTTATATATGGTGCAGCATTAAAGGTCATGAGCCATGCATTCTCTTATATATGGTGCAGCATTAAAGATCATGAGCCATGCATTCTCTTATATATCGTGCAGCAATAAAGATCACGAGACATGCATTCTCCTATATATGGTGCAGCATTAAAGATCATGAGCCATGCATTCTCCTATATTTGGTGCGGCATTAAAGATCATGAGCCATGCATTCTCTTATATATGGTGCAGCATTAAAGATCATGAGCCATGCATTCTCCTATATATGGTGCAGCATTAAAGATCATGAGCCATGCATTCTCTTATATATGGTGCAGCATTAAAGATCATGAGCCATGTATTCTCCTTTATATGGTGCAGCATTAAAGATAATGAGACATGCATTCTCTTATATATGGTGCAGCAGTAAAGATCATGAGACATGCATTCTCTTATATATGGTGCAGCATTAAAGGTCATGAGCCATGCATTGTCTTATATATGGTGCAGCATTAAAGATCATGAGCCATGCATTCTCTTATATATCGTGCAGCAATAAAGATCATGAGACATGCATTCTCCTATATATGGTGCAGCATTAAAGATCATGAGCCATGCATTCTCCTATATTTGGTGCAGCATTAAAGATCATGAGCCATGCATTCTCTTATATATGGTGCAGCATTAAAGATCATGAGACATGCATTCTCCAATATATGGTGCAGAATTAAAGATCATGAGACATGCATTCTCTTATATATGGTGCAGCATTAAAGATCATGAGCCATGCATTCTCGTATATATGGTGCAGCATTACAGATCATGAGCCATGCATTCTCTTATATATGGTGCAGCATTAAAGACCATGAGCCATGCATTCTCCTATATATGGTGCAGCATTAAATATCATGAGCCATGCATTCACTTATATATGTTGCAGCATTAAAGACCATGCGACATGCATTATCCTATATATGGTGCAGCATTGAAGATCATGAGCCATGCATTCTCATATATATGGTGCAGCATTAAAGATCATGAGCCATGCATTCTCATATATATGGTGCAGCATTAAAGATCATGAGCCATGCAATCTCTTATATATGGTTCTGCATTAAAGACCATGAGTCATGCATTCTCCTATATATGGTGCAGCATTACATATCATGAGACATGCATTCTCTTATATATGGTGCAGCATTAAAGATCATGAGCCATGCATTCTCATATATATGTTGCAACATTAAAGATCATGAGCCATGCATTATCCTATATATGGTGCAACATTAAAGATCATGATCCATGCATTCTCTTATATATGTTGCAGCATTAAAGATCATGATACATGCATTCTCCTATATATGGTGCAGCATTAAAGATCATGAGCCATGCATTCTCTTATATATGGTGCAGCATTAAAGATCATGAGCCATGAATTATCATATATATGGTGCAGCATTAAAGATAATGAATCATGCATTCTCTTATATACGGTGCAGCATTAAAGATCATGATACATGCATTCTCTTATATATGGTGCAGCATTAAAGATCATGAGCCATGCATTCTCTTATATATGGCGCAGCATTAAATATCATGAGCCATGCATTCTCCTATATATGGTGCAGCATTAAAGATCATGAGACATGCATTCTCCTATATATGGTGCAGCATTAAAGATCATGAGACATGCATTCTCCTATATATGATGCAGCATTAAAGATCATGAGACATGCATTCTCCTATATATGGTGCAGCATTAAAGATCATGAGACATGCATTCTCTATATATGATTCAGCATTAAAGATCATGAGACATGCATTCTCCTATATATGATGCAGCATTAAAGATCATGAGAAATGCATTCTCCTATATATGGTGCAGCATTAAAGATCATGAGCCATGCATTCTCATATATATGGTGCAGCATTAAATATTATGAGCCATGCATTCTCCTATATATGGTGCAGCATTAAAGATCATGGGCCATGCATTCTTTTACATATGGTTAATGAGCCATGCATTCTCTTATATATGGTGCAGCATTAAAGATCATGAGCCATGCATTCTCATATATTTGGTGCAGCATTAAAGATTATGAGCCATGCATTCTCCAATATATGGTGCAGCATTAAAGATCATGAGCCATGCATTCTCTTATATATGGTGCAGCATTAAAGATCATGAGCCATGCATTCTCTTATATATGGTGCAGCATTAAAGATCATGAGCCATGCATTCTCCTATATATGGTGCAGCATTAAAGATGAGACATGCATTCTCCTATATATGGTGCAGCATTAAAGATCATGAGCCATGCATTCTCCTATATATGGTGCAGCATTAAAGATGAGACATGCATTCTCCTATATATAATGCAGCATTAAAGATCATGAACCATGCATTCTCTTATATATGGTGCATCATTAAAGATCATGCGCCATGCATTCTCTTATATATGGTGCAGCATTAAAGATCATGAGCCATGCATTCTCTTATATATGGTGCAGCATTAAAGATCATGAGACATGCATTCTCCTATATATGGTGCAGCATTAAAGATCATGAGACATGCATTCTCCTATATATGGTGCAGAGTTAAAGATCATGAGCCATGCATTCTCTTATATATGGTGCAGCATTAAAGGTAATGAGACATGCATTCTCTTATATATGGTGCTGCATTAAAGATCATGAGCCATGCATTCTCTTATATATGGTGCAGCATTAAAGATAATGAGACATGCATTCTCTTATATATGGTGCAGCGTTAAAGATCATGAGCCATGCATTCTCCTATATATGGTGCAGCATTAAATATCATGAGCCATGTATTCTCCTATATATGGTGCAGCATTACAGATCATGAGCCATGCATTCTCTTATATATGGTGCAGCATTAAAGATCATGAGCCATGCATTCTCTTATATATGGTGTAGCATTAAATGTCATGAGCCATGCATTCTAATATATATGGTGCAGCATTAAAGATCATGAGCCATGTATTCTCCTATATATGGTGCAGCATTAAAGATCACGAGCCATGCATTCTCTTATATATGGTGCCAAATTAAAGTTCATGAGACATGCATTCTCTTATATATGGTGCAGCATTAAAGATCATGAGCCATGCATTCTCCTATATATGGTGCAGCACTAAAGATCATGAGCCATGCATTCTCTTATATATGGTGCAGCATTAAAGATCATGAGCCATGCATTCTCCTTTATATGGTGCAGCATTAAAGATAATGAGACATGCATTCTCTTATATATGGTGCATCATTAAAGATCATGAGACATGCATTCTCTTATATATGATGCAGCATTAAAGGTCATGAGCCATGCATTCTCTTATATATGGTGCAGCATTAAAGATCATGAGCCATGCATTCTCTTATATATCGTGCAGCAATAAAGATCACGAGACATGCATTCTCCTATATATGGTGCAGCATTAAAGATCATGAGCCATGCATTCTCCTATATTTGGTGCGGCATTAAAGATCATGAGCCATGCATTCTCTTATATATGGTGCAGCATTAAAGATCATGAGCCATGCATTCTCCTATATATGGTGCAGCATTAAAGATCATGAGCCATGCATTCTCTTATATATGGTGCAGCATTAAAGATCATGAGCCATGTATTCTCCTTTATATGGTGCAGCATTAAAGATAATGAGACATGCATTCTCTTATATATGGTGCAGCATTAAAGATCATGAGACATGCATTCTCTTATATATGGTGCAGCATTAAAGGTCATGAGCCATGCATTGTCTTATATATGGTGCAGCATTAAAGATCATGAGCCATGCATTCTCTTATATATCGTGCAGCAATAAAGATCATGAGACATGCATTCTCCTATATATGGTGCAGCATTAAAGATCATGAGCCATGCATTCTCCTATATTTGGTGCAGCATTAAAGATCATGAGCCATGCATTCTCTTATATATGGTGCAGCATTAAAGATCATGAGACATGCATTCTCCAATATATGGTGCAGAATTAAAGATCATGAGACATGCATTCTCTTATATATGGTGCAGCATTAAAGATCATGAGCCATGCATTCTCGTATATATGGTGTAGCATTACAGATCATGAGCCATGCATTCTCTTATATTTGGTGCAGCATTAAAGATCATGAGCCATGCATTCTCCTATATATGGTGCAGCATTAACGATCATGAGACATGCATTCTCCTATATATGGTGCAGCATTAAAGATCATGAGCCATACATTCTCATATATATGGTGCAGCATTAAAGATCATGAGCCATTCTCCAATATATGTTGCAGCATTAAAGATCATGAGCCATGCATTCTCTTATATATGGTGCAGCATTTAAGATCATGAGACATGCATTCTCCTATATATGGTGCAGCATTAAAGATCATGAGCCATTCTCCAATATATGGTGCAGCATTAAAGATCATGAGCCATGCATTCTCTTATATATGGTGCAGCATTTAAGATCATGAGACATGCATTCTCATATATATGGTGCAGCATTAAATATCATGACCCATGCATTCTCCTATATATGGTGCAGCATTAAAGATCACGAGCCATGCATTCTCCTATATATGGTGCAGCATTAAAGATCAAGAGACATGCATTCTCTTATATATGGTGCAGCATTAAAGATCATGAGCCATGCATTCTCCTATATATGGTGCAGCATTAAAGATCATGAGCCATTCTCCTATATATGGTGCAGCATTAAAGATCATGAGCCATTCTCCTATATATGGTGCAGCATTAAAGATCATGAGCCATGCATTCTCTTATATATGGTGCAGCATTAAAGACCATGAGCCATGCATTCTCCTATATATGGTGCAGCATTAAAGATCATGAGCCATGCATTCTCTTATATATGTTGCAGCATTAAAGATCATGAGCCATGCATTCTCCTATATATGGTGCAGCATTAAAGATCATGAGCCATGCATTCTCATATATATGGTGCAGCATTAAAGATCATGAGTCATGCATTCTAATATATATGGTGCAGCATTAAAGATCATGAGCCATGCATTCTCTTATATATGGTGCAGCATTAAAGACCATGAACCATGCATTCTCATATATATGGTGCAGCATTAAAGATCATGAGCCATGCATTCTCTTATATATGGTGCAGCATTAAAGATCATGAGCCATGCATTCTCTTATATATAGTGCAGCATAAAAGATCATGAGCCATGCATTCTCATATATATGGTGCAACATTAAAGATCATGAACCATGCATTATCCTATATATGGTGCAACATTAAAGATCATGATCCATGCAATCTCTTATATATGTTGCAGCATTAAAGATCATGAGACATGCATTCTCCTATATATGGTGCAGCATTAAACATCATGAGCCATGCATTCTCTTATATATGGTGCAGCATTAAAGATCGTGAGCCAAGAATTCTCATATATATGGTACAGCATTAAAGATAATGAATCATGCATTCTCTTATATACGGTGCAGCATTAAAGATCATGAGACATGCATTCTCTTATATATGGTGCAGCATTAAAGATCATGAGCGATGCATTCTCTTATATATGGCGCAGCATTAAAGATCATGAGCCATGCATTCTCCTATATATGATGCAGCATTAAAGATCATGAGCCATGCATTCTCTTATATATGGTGCAGCATTAAAGATCATGAGCCATGCATTCTCCTATATATGGTGCAGCATTAAAGATCATGAGCCATGCATTCTCTTATATATGGTGCAGCATTAAAGATCATGAGCCATGCATTCTCTTATATATGGTGCAGCATTAAAGATCATGAGCCATGCATTCTCTTATATATGGTGCAGCATTAAAGATCATGAGCCATGTATTCTCTTATATATGGTGCAGCATTAAAGATCATGAGCCCTGCATTCTCTTATATATGGTGCAGCATTAAAGATCATGAGCCATGCATTCTCCCATATATGGTGCTGCATTAAAGATCATGATACATGCATTCTCCTATATATGGTGCAGCATTAAAGATCATGAGCCATGCATTCTCATATATATGGTGCAGCATTAAAGATCATGAGCCATTCTCCTATATATGGTGCAGCATTAAAGATCATGAGCCATGCATTCTCTTATATATGGTGCAGCATTAAAGATCATGAGACATGCATTCTCCTATATATGGTGCAGCATTAAAGATCATGAGACATGCATTTTCCTATATATGATGCAGCATTAAAGATCATGAGACATGCATTCTCCTATATATGGTGCAGCATTAAAGATCATGAGACATGCATTCTCCTATATATGATTCAGCATTATAGATCATGAGACATGCATTCTCCTATATATGATGCAGCATTAAAGATCATGAGACATGCATTCTCCTATATATGGTGCAGCATTAAAGATCATGAGCCATGCATTCTCTTATATATGGTGCAGCATTAAAGATCATGAGCCATGCATTCTCCTATATATGGTGCAGCATTAAAGATCATGAGCCATGCATTCTCTTATATATGGTGCAGCATTAAAGATCATGAGCCATGCATTCTCTTATATATTGTGCAGCATTAAAGATCATGAGACATGCATTCTCCTATATATGGTGCAGCATTAAAGATCATGAGCCATGCATTCTCCTATATATGGTGCAGCATTAAAGATCATGAATCATGCATTCTCGTATATACGGTGCAGCATTAAAGATCATGAGACATGCATTCTCTTATATTTGGTGCAGCATTAAAGATCATGAGCGATGCATTCTCTTATATATGGCGCAGCATTAAAGATCATGAGCCATGCATTCTCCTATATATGGTGCAGCATTAAAGATCATGAGCCATGCATTCTCTTATATATGGTGCAGCATTAAAGATCATGAGCCATGCATTCTCTTATATATGGTGCAGCATTAAAGATCATGAGACATGCATTCTCCTATATATGGTGCAGCATTAAAGATCATGAGCCATGCATTCTCCTATATATGGTGCAGCATTAAAGATCATGAGACATGCATTCTCCTATATATGGTGCAGCATTAAAGATCATGAATCATGCATTCTCTTATATACGGTGCAGCATTAAAGATCATGAGACATGCATTCTCTTATATATGGTGCAGCATTAAAGATCATGAGCGATGCATTCTCTTATATATGGCGCAGCATTAAAGATGATGAGCCATGCATTCTCTTATATATGGTGCAGCATTAAAGATCATGAGCCATGCATTCTCTTATATATGGTGCAGCATTAAAGATCATGAGCCATGCATTCTCTTATATATGGTGCAGCATTAAAGATCATGAGACATGCATTCTCCTATATATGGTGCAGCATTAAAGATCATGAGCCATGCATTCTCCTATATATGGTGCAGCATTAAAGATCATGAGACATGCATTCTCCTATATATGGTGCAGCATTAAAGATCACGAGACATGCATTCTCTTATATACGGTGCAGCATTAAAGATCATGAGACATGCATTCTCCTATATATGGTGCAGCATTAAAGATCATGAGACATGCATTCTCCTATATATGATGCAGCATTAAAGATCATGAGACATGCATTCTCCTATATATGGTGCAGCATTAAAGATCATGAGACATGCATTCTCCTATATATGATTCAGCATTAAAGATCATGAGACATGCATTCTCCTATATATGATGCAGCATTAAAGATCATGAGACATGCATTCTCCTATATATGGTGCAGCATTAAAGATCATGAATCATGCATTCTCTTATATACGGTGCAGCATTAAAGATCATGAGACATGCATTCTCTTATATATGGTGCAGCATTAAAGATCATGAGCGATGCATTCTCTTATATATGGCGCAGCATTAAAGATCATGAGCCATGCATTCTCCTATATATGGTGCAGCATTAAAGATCATGAGACATGCATTCTCCTATATATGGTGCAGCATTAAAGATCATGAGACATGCATTCTCCTATATATGATGCAGCATTAAAGATCATGAGACATGCATTCTCCTATATATGGTGCAGCATTAAAGATCATGAGACAAGCATTCTGCTATATATGATTCAGCATTAAAGATCATGAGACATGCATTCTCCTATATATGATGCAGCATTAAAGATCATGAGACATGCATTCTCCTATATATGGTGCAGCATTAAAGGTCATGAGCCATGCATTCTCTTATATATGGTGCAGCATTAAAGATCATGAGCCATGCATTCTCCTATATATGGTGCAGCATTAAAGATCATGAGCCATGCATTCTCATATATATGGTGCAGCATTAAAGACCATGAGCCATTCTCCTATATATGGTGCAGCATTAAAGATCATGAGCCATGCATTCTCTTATATATGGTGCAGCATTAAAGATCATGAGACATGCATTCTCCTATATATGGTGCAGCATTAAAGATCATGAGCCATGCATTCTCCTATATATCGTGCAGCATTAAATATTATGAGCCATGCATTCTCCTATATATGGTGCAGCATTAAAGATCATGAGCCATGCATTCTCTTATATATGGTGCAGCATTAAAGATCATGAGACATGCATTCTCCTATATATAGTGCAGCATTAAATATCATGAGCCATGCATTCTCTTATATATGTTGCAGCATTAAAGATCATGAGACATGCATTCTCCTATATATGGTGCAGCATTAAAGATCATGAGCCATGCATTCTCCTATATATGGTGCAGCATTAAAGATCATGAGACATGCATTCTCCTATATATGGTGCAGCATTAAAGATCATGAGCCATGCAATTTCATATATATGGTGCAGCATTAAAGATCATGAGCCATGCATTCTCTTATATATGGTGCAGCATTAAAGATCATGAGCCAGGCATTCTCATATATATGTTGCAGCATTAAAGATCATGAGCCATGCATTCTCTTATATATGGTGCAGCATTAAAGATCATGAGCCATGCATTCTCTTATATATGGCGTAGCATTAAAGATCATGAGACATGCATTCTCTTATATATGGTGCAGCATTAAATATCATGATCCATGCATTCTCTTATATATGGTGCAGCATTCAAGATCATGAGCCATGCATTCTCTTATATATGGTGCAGCATTAACGATCATGAGCCATGCATTCTCTTATATATGGTGCAGCATTAAAGATCATGAGCCATGCATTCTCTTATATATGGTGCAGCATTAAAGATCATGAGCCATGCATTCTCTTATATATGGTGCAGCATTAAAGATCATGAGCCATGCATTCTCTTATATATGGTGCAGCATTAAAGATCATGAGCCATGCATTCTCCTATATATGGTGCAGCATTAAAGATCATGATCCATGCATTCTCGTATATATGGTGCAGCATTAAAGATCATGAGCCATGAATTCTCTTATATATGGTGCAGCATTAAAGATCATGAGCCATGCATTCTCTTATATATGGTGGAGCATTAAAGATCATGAGCCATGCATTCTCATATATATGGTGCAGCATTAAATATCATGAGACATGCATTCTCTTATATATGTTGCAGCATTAAAGGTCATGAACCATGTATTCTCGCATATATGGTTTATGAGCCAGTGCATTCTCCTATGGGAGACTCGCACAGATAAGAGAATGCACAATGTCTTGAACACTTTCATGATGGAAGTGGTGCTGTTGATGTATTAAAAATCATGTGCCAGTGCATTCTCGTATATATGCGAGTCTCCCATAGAGAACCTCGAATATTTAAGAGAATGCACTGGCTTAAATATTGTTAGGCCAATGTATTCTCTTATATATGCGAGCAATGCATTGGCACAGAGTTTTCGCAAACTTACAGAAAGCTCCAGTCATGGAATGGTTAATAAGGAGGTAACTCTGTCATGGAAGGATTAATAAGGGAGGTAACTCCAGTCATGGATGGGTTAAAAGCGATTTATGAGAATTCTGTGATTAAGTTATTCTATCATACCTCATTGTAATTATCACTACGATAACATCTCCACGAATAATGGATTTGTAGTACTTCAGTAACTGCAAATAAATAATAATACTATAAATAATTATAAAAATAATGCAACATAATAACCGGAGTAATCTCGGGCACCGCCATCGCCCATTAACTAAATTTGCCACAGTATATTCGCCATGTACTTTTCCGAAATCACAAAACACCACACTGTTATCCCAATTCTAATTCTCTTCGACCTTAAAATGTTCTTTCGACACACACATGCCTTGTAATTATCGATGAAATGTACAGACAGTTAGCTGGAAACTGTCAGAACTTGATAAACAGTTAGCTGGAAACTGTCAGTCTCTATTTTTTTCAGATTGGCAAGGCCAAGTCTGTACTTATCCAACCAGGTCCCATTAGGTATAGGGAGGGGAATAGAGTAGTGTTTCCCTTGAGCCCTTAAAAAACTAATGGTGGTGGCAGCAATCTTATTTAGAATCAACCCAGACATTAAACTCCCCCTGAGCGTCTAGGCGACCCACGAGTCGGAATCATATTCCTTTTTATAGCATGCAGTCGTTAGACCGCTCGGTTAGTTTATACCCCCGGTTGCATGCTGGATAAATATAGTCCCTCAATTAGCATCGCTCTTATTGTTAAAAATGCTGAAACGAAACAAAACAGAACTGGGATTGGCCATGGGCGAGATTATGAATTCAGCTAACGTCAATATTGGTACGTAGGAATAACTAACATTGAAGCTGTGAACCAGACTACACTTTGCGACAGTTTATCGATAATTAACCCCCAGCAAATATGTGATAATAAATATACACATAAATATATACATAACTATTATATAAATATATACATAACTATTTTTACAGATATAGGGTGACCAGTTAGCTCAACATAACACACCCCAGTTATGTGAACCTCATCATAACTTTGTAGTATTAATATGATGTGCTCTGGGCATGGTGTTCAAATATATGTTATGGACTTAATCAACATTTCAAGGGCATGACATTCACATTTTTTTCTGATTACAACATATATATATCTTATATAAATATAGCCTGATTACAAGCCTGATTAACAGCCTGATTATAAGCCTGACCATAAGTCTGATTATAAGCCTGATTATAAGCCTGATTATATGTTAGATTATAAGTCTGAATATAAGCATGATTATAAGTCTGATTATAAGCCTGATTATAAGCCTGATTATAAATCTGATTATAAGTCTGATTATAAGTTTGATTATAAGCCTGAATATAAGTATGATTATAAGCCAGATTATAAGCCTGATTATAATGCCTGATTACAAGTATGATTATAAGCCTAATAATAAGTCTGATTATAAGCCTAATTATAAGCCTGAGTATAAGCCTGATTATAAGCCAAATCATAAGTCTGATTATAAGCCTGATCATAAGTCTGATTATAAGTCTGATTATAAGCCTGATTATGAGCCAGATTATAAGTATGATTATAAGCCTGATTATACGTTTGATTATAAGCCTGATTATAAGCCTGATTATAAGCCTGATTATAAGCCTGATTATAAGCCTGATTATAAGCTTAATTATAAGTCTGATTATAAGCCTGATTATAATGCTGATTATAAGCCTGATTATAAGTCTGATTGTAAGCCTGATTATAAGCACAATTATAAGCACAATTATAATCCTGATTGTAAGTCTGATAATAAGCCTAATTATAAGACTGATTATAAGTCATATTATAAGCCTAATTTTAAGTTTGATTATAAGTCTGATTATAAGTCTGATTATAAGTCTGATTATAAGTCTGATTATACGGCTGATTTAAGCCTGATTATAAGTCTGATTATAAGCCAGATTATAAGTCTGATTATAAGCCTGGTTATACGTTTGATTATAAGCCTGATTATAAGCCTGATTATAAGCCTGATTATAAGTCTGATTGTTAGCCTGATTATAAGCCTAATTATAAGTCTGATTATAATCCTGATTTTTATAAGCCTGATTATAAGCTTAATTGTAAGCCTAATTATAAGTCTGATTATAAGCCTGATTATAAGCCTGATTGTTAGTCTGATAACAAGCCTAATTATAAGCCTGATTATAAGCCTGATTGTAAGCCTGATTATAAGCCTGATTATAAGTCTGATTATAAGCCTGATTATAAGCCTAATTATAAGTCTGATTATAATCCTGATTATAAGCCTGATTGTAAGTCTGATAACAAGCCTAATTATAAGCCTGATTATAAGCCTGATTGTAAGTATGATAATAAGCCTAATTACAAGACTGATTATAAGTCTGATTATAAGCCTGATTATAAGTCTGATTATAAGTCTGATTATAAGTCTGATTATAAGTCTGATTATAAGGCTGATTTTAAGCCTGATTATAAGTCTGATTACAAGTCTGATTGTAAGTCTGATTATAAGCCTGATTATAAGCCTGATTATAAGTCTGATTATAAGTCTGACTATAAGTCTGATTATAAGTCTGATTATAAGCCTGATTATAAGTCTGATTATAAGCCTAATTATAAGTCTGATTATAAGCCTGATTGTAAGTCGGATTATAAGCCTGATTATAAGTCTGATAATAAGCCTGATTATAAGCCTGACTATAAGTCTGATCATAAGCCTGATTAAAAGCCAGATTATAAGTCTGATTATAAGCCTGATTATAAAGCTGATTATAAGCCTGACCATAAATCTGATTATAAGCCTGATTATAAGCCTAATAATAAGTCTGATTATAAGCCTGATTATAAGCCTGATTATAAGCCTGATTATAAGCCTGATTATAAGTCTGATTATAAGTCTGATTATAAGTCTGATTATAAGTCTGATTATAAGCCTAATTATAAGCCTAATTATAAGCCTGATTATAAGTCTGATTATAAGCATTGAGTGTCATATATTTTATATTAACCCTATATGGAGCCCCAGAAAGAGAGAACAATGCACTGATAACTATCGTCGGCTTGTGTCAGTGTGAGGCTCCATACGGGATTGTAACTAAATTGAGCTCCCACACCACTCTCGAGTTTCGTATATTAATATTAACCCTTTATGGAGCCCCAGAAAGAGAGAACGATGCACTGATGACTGTCGTCTGCTTGTGTCCATGTGAGGCTCCATACGGAATGGTAATTCTCGAATGTCATCAACTTACCTGAGCTTGTACATCCCTCTCGAGATTTGTGTAATCGGGAGATGTCGTCAGCGTTATATTGATGATGACCGTATAATCCAACGTAACCGTGATACGAAGCGCTGAAAACGACAAAACACATTCATTAAAATAACAAACAAATGACAAGCCTACCTGCCGGTTTATAATACTGTACAGGTAGTTTACCCCGGGCGAGTCTCAGCCGGCAGTTTATAATACTGTCCAGGTAGTTTACCCCGGGCGAGACTCACCCACCAGTTTATAATATTGTCCAGGTAGTTTACCCCGGGCGAGATTTACCCGCCAGTTTATAATATTGTCCAGGTAGTTTACCCCGGGTGAGGCTCACCCGCCAGTTTATAATATTGTCCAGGTAGTTTACCCCAGGCGAGACTCACCGCCAGTACATGTACATCAACCTTTGGCATAATGTGTTTTTCGTTCGCTGCATTTGTATTCTACATGTAGGTAAACTCCAGGTGAACTGAATGGTAATTCGCCTCCGATTTGCAGGCATGGAATGTTCGCTATACTATTCATAAGCCAATATAATGCATGTCTTCTCATTTACTATGTCAAAACAGTAATACAGCTATGCTACATGTTGTAAGCCACATGTCCTGGTGGTTCATTTCGGCCGGTTTATATTATACATAGCACTTTCTGTGCTGAAAACGAGAAAAGTCATATTAATGTTGACTGGTGATAATATTTATATTAAAGATACATAATCGAAATTAACGCTCCTAAATTACTATTTCTTTGGCTTTGGGGGGTAAACAATATTTGATTCGTGTCGGGGAACCCACCCATTAAAGCTCAGTGATCAGACATCAATTATTGAAATTTGTTATTTCCGAGACATGTAATTTTTGGCGTCCTGGCAAAAATGACGGTCTCGGACCAAATTGCAGATGAAGATGGATAACTCGAAAAGTACCCTAACCATAGAGTTGTTTACCCTAACCATAGAGTTGTTTACCCTAACCAGAAAGTTGTTTACTCTAACCATAGAGTTGTTTACTCTAACCGGAAAGTTAGTTGGGGGAAGGGGGACTTACTCCGAGGTGGCTTTCGTGTTGCTGCTTCCGTTGTTGTCGTTGCCGTTGTTGTCGTTGCTGCTGCCGTTGTTGTTGTTGTTGCCGCTGTTGTCGTTGCTGCTTCCGTTGTCGTTGCTGCTTCCGTTGTTGTCGTTGCTGCTTCCGTTGTTGTCGTTGCCGTTGTTGTCGTTGCTGCTTCTGTTGTCGTTGCTGCTTCCGTTGTTGTCGTTGCTGCTGTCGTTGTTGTCGTTGCTGCTGCTGTTGTTGTCGTTGCTGCTTCCGTTGTTGTCGTTGCTGCTTCCGTTGTTGTCGTTGCTGCTTCCGTTGTTGTCGTTGCCGTTGTTGTCGTTGCTGCTTCTGTTGTCGTTGCTGCTTCCGTTGTTGTCGTTGCTGCTGTCGTTGTTGTCGTTGCTGCTGCTGTTGTTGTTGCTGCTTCCGTTGTTTCTTCTGTTGTTGTTGTTGTTGCTGTTGTTGTAGTAGTAGTAATTTCTGAATAAAAGTTAGAATTTCGTACATAGACGGAACACATCATGCATCTTAATGAAGAATCTTTCGTCGAGTACAGTAATGCCCTAAATAATCGACTCCTTAACCATAGCAGAATTATGGGTAACTTTTCAGGATTTAGTCGGAAATATAAATTGTTGCCATTCATCAGAAAGCTCTCGGGGAGAGCTTTCCGATGGATGACAACAAGTCATATTTCCAATTAAATCCTGAAAAGTTACCCATAATTCTGCTGTGGTTAAGGAGTCGATTATTCAGGAAAATTACTGTATGTCCAGCATCATATTCTCAAGACTGGATACACATGTACACATCCCACAGGGAGCCCCACACATATGGAAGCATGCACTACAGGGTGTCGTCTGCTCCACTCTATGTGGGACTCTCTGTGGGTTCTGTGATGCTAGGTCACAAGGTCCCATCAGACTTTAGTGTTTTATGGTTTATGCCAGACAAGGCAAAGGTGATGTCAGGCATAATAACTTAAAACTGGTTGCACAGAAACCACACTGCCCCCTCCCCCCAAGACCAGCAGGAAAAAAACTAGTATGGAGGGCCGAAGTTACAAATGGGACAATGACCAGGCCTGATCGAGAATATGGGGCACACATCCCACAGGGAGCCTCACACAGATGGAAGCATGCACTACATAGTGTGGTATGCTCCACTCTATGTGGGGCTCTCTATGGGTTCTGGTGTCAGATTACTGTAAGTTATAAATGGGACAATGACGAGGCCTGAGAATATAGTGCACACATCCCACAGGTGGCCCCACACAGATGGAAACATGCACTACCGAGTCGTCTGCTCCACTCTATGTGGGGCTCTTTATTGGTTACTGTAATTTACAAATGGGACAATGACCAGGCCTGAGAATATGGTGCCTGTAATTTATAGAATGGTGTCCACAGACGGTGAATTTAGTGATGCTATCCCGCGTAGCAAGCTAGCATCACTAAATTAATCCTCTGGGGACCTCATTCTCGTTAGGCCTCATCTTCTCTGCAAAGTTTCTTTATTACCAATTTTTTATAGAAACTTCTTCATTAAATTATATTTCTTTTTTAGTTTAATTTTCTATATCCCCAAATTGCAGATGAAACATTTCACAATCGAGGTTCCCAATGGGTGTACATCACAATATTCACCATTTGGGAACTTCAATCTGAGTTTATGTCTCCGATAGTAGATGAGGCCATGCAGAATGAGGCCCCCAGAGTGTGAATTTGGTGATGCTAACCTACTATGTGGGACAGCGTCACTAAATTCACCCTCTGGCTTGAGCTCCAGTCATGGAAGGGTTAATATAAATGGAGACCTATTGTTGAGTATTATGTCACTGCTCCTGTAGGGAACCCCATACAGGTGGCAGCTTGTATAGCTGAGTGTCGTCTGCTCACGTATGTGAGAGGCTCCATAAGGGTTAATATAAGTGGAGACATATTGTTGAGTATTATGTCACTGCTCCTGGTGACAACATCAAATAAATATTAGAATGCATTCACTCAAATGCTAACTCATGTTACTTGGCACTTATTAATAACAAAAATAAGAACAAAGTTGATCTATTTTTGTCATGGTCTTCTTAACAAGGATGATTTTACACAGCTTTTGACATATACCAGCTGTGAAGGCCTTTAGTTTCTTTAAGATGTCACATGTATAATTGGTGTTATGACACAGTGAATATACTAACCGTCACATGCATAATTGATGTTAAGACACAGTGAATATACTAACCGTCACATGTATAATTGATGTTAAGACACAGTGAATATACTAACCGTCACATGCATAATTGATGTTAAGACACAGTGAATATACTAACCGTCACATGTATAATTGATGTTATGACACAGTAAATATACTGACCGTCCCATGTATAATTGATGTTAAGACACAGTGAATATACTTACCGTCACATGTATAATTGATGTTAAGACACAGTGAATATACTAACCGTCACATGTATAATTGGTGTTATGACACAGTAAATATACTAACCGCCACATGTATAATTGGTGTTATGACACAGTGAATATACTAACCGTCACATGTATAATTGATGTTAAGACACAGTGAATATACTAACCGTCACATGCATAATTGATGTTAAGACACAGTGAATATACTAACCGTCACATGTATAATTGGTGTTATGACACAGTGAATATACTAACCGTCACATGTATAATTGATGTTAAGACACAGTGAATATACTAACCGTCACATGTATAATTGATGTTAAGACACAGTGAATATACTAACCGTCACATGTATAATTGATGTTAAGACACAGTGAATATACTAACCGTCACATGTATAATTGATGTTAAGACACAGTGAATATACTAACCGTCACATGTATAATTGCTGATGGTGTTACGACACTCATACCCAGCTGTGCATGTAAAAAGGGCAGCATCAAAGCACTCGTCAACGTCTGAAATGTTCAGAAGAAAACTCAGTGATTCAGTCTCTAAACATCTGAAATATTCAGAAGAAAACTCAGTGATCAGTGAACTGATGCTGGTTCGGCGATGAATTTCATAAATGTTATAAAATTTTAGCTGCGATATGGGTGGTCGGGAAACATCTCGTCACCCCCCTGGCCAACACCCCGACGCACCATTTGGATACATTCGACTACATCCCCCCCAACCAACTTTTTGTTGCCACGATCGTGGGTCAGTAGAGACTTACCAACACGGTCATTAGATGCATCTTGATTCTCAAACATTTGGTATATGACCCCTCCCCCACTACCCATAATCCTGGGTGAGTATATTGACTTACCAACACAGTCATTGGATGCATCTCGATTATCACACATTTTGTATATGACCCACCCCACTACCCATAATCCTCGGTTAGTATATTGACTTACAACACAGTCATTGGATGCATCTCGATTTTCGTACATTTGGTATATGACCCCTCCCCAACTACCCATAATCCTCGGTGAGTATATCGACTTACAACACAGTCATTAGATGCATCTCGATTCTCACACATTTGGAATATGACCCCTCCCCCACTACCCATAATCCTCGGTGAGTATATTGACTTACCAACACAGTCATTGTATGTATCTCGATTCTCACACATTTGGTATATGACCCCCCCCCTATACCCATAATCCTCGGTGAGTATATTGACTTACCAACACAGTCGTTGGATGCATTCTTGGAGTACCCCGCAGCACACACGCATACGTGTGATCCATCTCGATTCTTACACAATGTATTTGGTGCTGTGCATGGATCGGATGGCACGCATTCATTTACATCCTCAGAACAGTCCGTTAACAATGATTTATGCCACCCAGATTTACAGTTACATGTTCCATTTACGTTGTCACAGCTATCAATGTTTATTGAGCAGTTACATCGTAACGAGCAGCCGTCACCATAGAAACCACTATCACAGGCTGAAAAGGAAACAATCGAAACCATCATCACATCACATCACACATCGTAAAGAGCAGCCATCACCATAGAAAACACTATCACATGCTAAAAAGGAAACAATCGAAACCATCATCACATGACATCACACGTTGTAACAAGCAGCCGTCACCAAAGAAACCACTATCACATGCTGAAAAGGAAATAATCAAAACCATCATCACATCACATCACACATCGTAACGAGCAGCCATCACCATAAAAACCACCATCTCATGCTGAAATGGAAAAAAAATCAAAACCATCATCACATCACACATCGTAACGAGCCGCCATCACCATAGAGACCACTATCACATGCTGAAACGGAAACAAACAAAACAATCATCACATCACATCACACATCGTAACAAGCAGTCATCACCATAGAAACCACTATCACAGACTGGAAAGGAAACAACCGAAACCATCATCACATCACACATCGTAACGAGCCGCTATCACCATAGAAACCACTATCACATGCTGAAACAGAAAAAACAAAACCATCATCACATCACATCACACATCGTAACGAGCAGCCATCACCATAGAAACCACTATCACATGCTGCAAAGGACACAAAATCAAAACTATCATCGCATCACATCACATATCGTAACGAGCAGCCATCTCCATAGAAACCACTACAACATGCTAAAACAGAAACAAACAAAACCATCATCACATCACATCACACATTGTAACGAAAAGCCGTCACCATAGAAACCACTACCACGTGCTGAAACGGAAACAATACAAACCATCATCACATAACACATTGTAACGAGCAGCCGTCACCATAGAAATTACTATCACATGATGAAATGGAAACAATAAAAACCATCATCACATCACACATCGTAACTAGCAGCCGTCACCATAGAAACCACCATCACATGCTGAAACGGAAACAATCAAAACCATCATCACATCACACATTGTAACAAGCAGCCATCAACATAGAAACCACTATCACATGCTTAAAAGGAAACAATCAAAACCATCATCACATCACACATCGTAAGGAGCAGCCATCACCATAAAAACCACTATCACATGCTGAAAACGAAAAACATTTTAAGAAACAAAAGACATATTTTCAGCGCTATATCGATGTAATTTTAACATAAAAAATGTATTGACATGCAAAATCTCATTGTTGGTGGGTTCTTAATAATGAAAATATGCACACAGTCAATCAATTTTAGAGGCATTTTCCGGCAATGAATATGAATCACCCTGCACTCTTATTATCTGTTTTTCGATCTGTCGTCTGCTTTTATTACATGAACACTCATCCAATTAAGTAAAAGACCATTTCAATGTATACTTTTATAACTGAATAAGAGAACATACAGTAACATACATACAGTAATGTCCTAAATAATCGACCCCTAAGCCACAACAGAATTATGGGAAATTTTTCAGGATTTATTCGGAAATATGGCTTGTTGCCATTCATCAGAAAGCTCTCAATGAGAGCTTTCCGGTGAATGGCAATTTGGCAATAATCCATATTTCCGACTGAATCCTGAAAAGTTTCCCGTAATTCTGCTGTGGTTAAAGGGTCATACACTTTGGGCATTACTGTAAAAAATGTTTAGACATGCGAAATCTCAATATTGGACAGTTTTTAATGAGGAAAATATACACAAAATCAATCCATTTTAGAGAATTTTATGTGAATCTACTCCCTGCTTGATATAGTGTTCTGTGATTTTCAGAATGAGGTTCCCAGAGGATGAATTTAATGACGCTTCCCCGCACAGTGGGTTAGGATCACTAAACTCACCCTCTGGGGACCTCATTCTGATCTTAGGTATCCTGAGGCCTCAGCAGAATGAGGTCCCCAGAGGATGAATTTGGTGACGCTCAAGCCTGTAAATAGCGTGTCTGTCATTTGCAAAATGAGGTCACCAGAGGGTGAATTTAGTGGTGTTATCCCACACAGCTATCACGCACAGTGGGCTAGAATCACCAAATTGACCCATCTGGGGAACTCATTCTGCTTAGGCTCATATTCTGGGAAGTATCTATACTATCAAATTAACATTGTTTTTAGTTATGTTTTCCCTTCGGGGAAGTTTCTATATCCCCTAATTTGCAGAAGATAAAATGCATAATCGAGGTGCCCAATGGGTGAACATTACCAAATTCAACTGGGGAACTTCAATCTGATCTTAGGTCTACCATAGAAGTTAAGGGCCTCAGCAGAATGAGGTTCCCAGAGGGTGAATTTAGTGATGCTAGCCCGCTGGGAACCTCTTTCTGCAAATGACAGACACACTATTTCAAGGCCTGAACCCACATCGAAGCCTGAGTTTAGTGTGTCTGAGTTTAGTGTGTCTGAGTTTAGTGTGTCTGTCATTTTCAGAATGATGTCCCCAGAGGGTGAATTTAGTAATGCAATCCCGCATAACGGGCTAGCATTACAAAATTCACCCTCTGGGGACCTCATTCTGCATGGCATCATCTACTGTGGGAGACATAGACTAAGATTGAAGCTGAATGGTGAATATTGTGATGTACACCCATTGGGAACCTCAAATATGCAATGTGTCGTCTACCAATTTGGGGATATAGAGAAACAAACCAAAAAAGAAATATGATCTATGTGAAGAGGTTTCTATAGACATTTGATAATAAAGATACTTTCCTAAGCAGAATGAGATCGCCAGAGGGTGAAATTAGTGATATTAGCGCGCTATGCTGGATATTGTCGCTAAATTCACCCTCTGTGGACCTCATTCTGCAAATGATAGTCACACTAAACTCAGGCTTGGTCAGTAATGTAAGACATCCATCTCAAACCTCCCTGATAATGTTAATGTTTAACCCACATGGAGCCTCACACACATTGAGCATGTACTACATAGTGTTGTCAGCTCCAGTCTATGTGGGGCTCTCTATGGGTTATACACACTAAACTCAGGCTTGACCTTTATCCTCTTTAACATATATTCTCACCTTCACAAGAAATACCATTCGTTGGATCGTTGAGTTCTATGTATCCTGGTTTACAGACACATGCGTAGCTTCCCGGCGATTCCACGCAATCAGAGTTGTTCTGACAATTAGCAGTGAGACACTCTTTGGTATCATTACTGCAGTCTGTTCCTTCCCAGCCCGATTTACAGGTGCACACCCCATCGGTGCCGCCACATGTCCGTGTGTTCTCCATCACACATATACAGTCGTGTGTGCAGTTAGGACCCCATTTGTTGGCATCACAAGCTATAAAAAAAGAAAATAAATGTTTATAGGTACATATGCCTTATCGATGGCGCCACATGTCTGGATCAAACTTGTTATCACAGTTATCATAGGTACAACACAGATAGGATGATGTACTATGGAATGTCGTCTGCTCGGGGATCTGTTGGGGCTCTCAGTGGGAGTGTGGCCAGGTAAATATTATGAGTTAACCCATGTGAAGTCCATACTCAGTACGAATATTTAGCAGCAAAGATGCTAATACAGTAATGCCCTAAGTAATCGACTTCTTAACCACTGGAGAATTATGGGTAACTTTTCATGATTTAGTCGGAAATATGGCTTGTTGCCATTCATCGGAAAGCTCTCGGTGTGAACTTTCCGATGAATGGCAATAAGCCATATTTCCGACTAAATCCTGAAAAGTTACACAAAATTATGCTGTGGTTAAGAAGTCGATTAATTAGAGCATTACTGTACATGCCTTATCGATGGCTCAACACGTCTGGACCAAATGTGTTATCACAGTTGATAAAGAGCATAATTGGTTAGGCCATCACTGGACGAAAAGTGTCGTTTACAGATATGGAGATTTCACATATTTTCCATGTATTGAATATACGTGACGTTTACTTTTTTATTTTAAAATATGGAAATTCTGTATTTTTCCTGTTTGATTCAGTTTAAATCCAAATTATTCGCTGTCATATGGCATCGCAGATCTCAATATCAATTTATTATCATCCCATCATGCCGCATGTTACATAACAGTACTGGCATGTCTCAGTCTTAGATTAATATCCCTCTGTGTTAACGCCCCCCTTTTATGACTTCAAGGTACATTAAGCTGGCCTTTATCACGATTGGCGAGTTAAAGTAATTTAATTATAAGTGGTAAATCTTTGAGTTCCTTAGACGCCTCATAGAGAATTTTCCACGGTTTGGATAGATTGATGTATATTATAAACATGCTGTGCAAGAATTTGTATTATAGTTACACAAATATTTCACTCACACATGTTAGAGCCAACCACCACTAGCTATTTGTGCAATTTGTATGTATGTGACTATAATTTATATTTTCTCTGTTATTTTCACGGCGATATTCACTTACAGTTGTCATACCTTTGGACAATGTTCTGCATTGTTTATGATTTTATCGTGCCAACTTCACATATTTCCCTCTATTTTTAGATAAATAACTTACGTTAACCACAAATGGTTAGTTCTAAATGCAGCTAGTCATACCGCGATTTTGTTTTTAATACTGTGTAGTCGGTATTGGATTTCTTGAATAGTCGGTGTACCGCCGCACACTATATTTTCCTCTTTTAGTCGCTATTACGACAGCAAATGTCAATAAAATACATATTCTGAGGCACTAAAGCGTGCCTGTGAGTAATGAACGAGAACGAGAACTAGCGAGACGAAACGAGAACCAGTGAGATAAAACAAGAACCAGCGAGACGTGACGATAACGAGTCAGTCGCCCAAGGCGTAACTGCAGCAAAGTGCGAAAATCAATTATCACAAAGGCAGTGCCAACACGACCGTTGTACGCTGATGGATGTGTGTTTATAGTCGTCTCATATGCAGTTTAAATTAATGTACACAATGTAATAATTAGACTAGGTCGCCATCCATACAATTACGAAATGTAAACTATACTCTCACAATTGTTTTCGTGCTAATGTTTATCCAAAATCGAGACACCACGGATAAATACGTATTGCTTGGGGACCTTTTTAGTATAATCTGGACTTAAATCCCCTCATGGTATAATTCTTTTAATCCATTGGAGTGATGGGAAATGAATTGCAAATCGTATCCAACATTATCCGAATTCGCGCGAAAATATCTCTGTATATGTGTCACAAGTGTGCCTTCTGAGCGCTTAATCAGTAAGTCGGGACAGATTGTTGCCCCGAAGCGTTCATGCCTGAAACCTGAAAACGTCAATATGTTGTCGTTTCTCGCGGCAAATATGTAATTTACTGTTTTTTTTTTAATAAAATGCTTTGTTATGAAATAGATATTGTGAACTAATTACTTGTTTGTTTTTTTGTTTTTTTGCATAAGCGACGTTAGTAGAACCCCACATATTGTTAAGATCACACGCGATATGCATTGCGTTGTCTTCTTTTCGCGTGTCCGAGTGACTCTGCATTCACACGTGAATATTGAATTCCGTACTGCATGTTCAAAGGGTCTTAACTAGCAAAATGTTTGGATATTATTCTTGACGGTATTTAGTCATACCGCGGTATTGATTTTAATACCGTAGTCGGTATTGTGAAGGTGGATACCGTGCAGCCCTAAATGCAGCGAACAAAAGTTCAGAGACACAGTACAAGGAAGACGCGCATGCCTGTGAGTGTGGCCAGGTAAATGTTATGAGGGGCTCTCCATACGTATAAAGAACAAGACTAAAGATTACATCGCATATGGTGCCCCATATGATGATGTACTATGGAATGTCGTCTGCTCAGGGATCTGTGGGGCTCTCGGTGGGAGTGTGGCCAGGTAAATATTATGAAGGGCTCTCCATACGTAAGAACAAGACTAAAGATTACACCCATAGGATGCCTCATAGGATGATGTACTATGGAATGTCGTCTGCTCGGGGATCTGTGGGGCTCTCAGTTGTAGTGTGACCAGGTAAATATTATGAAGGGCTCTCCATACGTAAGAACAAGACTAAAGATTACATCCCATAGGGTGCCTCATATGATGCTGTACTATGGAATGTCGTCTGCTCGGAGATCTGTGGGGCTCTCAGTGGGAGTGTGGCCAGGTCAATATGACTCGTATCAATGGTCAAAATGTGAAGTGCATACTCAGTATGAATATATATATAGCAGCTAAGATGCTAATACAGTAATTCCCTAAATAATCGACTCATTCACCACTGCAGATTTAGTAAAAAATATGGCTTTTGATAATCATCGGAAAGCTCTTTTTCAGGATTTAGTCGAAAATATGGCTTGTTGCTATTCATCTGAAAGCTCTTAGTGAGAGCGTTCCGATGAATGGCAACTGCCATATTTTCGACTAAATCCTGAAAAATTACTTATGATTCTGCTATGGTTAAGGAGTCAATTATTTAGTGAATTACTGTATGTCCAGCATCATACTCTCAAGACTGGATACACATGTACACATCCCACAGGGAGCCCCACACATATGGAAGCATGCACTACAGAGTGTCGTCTGCTCCACTCTATGTGGGACTCTCTGTGGGTTCTGTGATGCTAGGTCACACGGTCCCATCAGACTTTAGTGTTTTAAGGTTTATGCCAGACAAGGCAAAGGTGATGTCAGGCATAATAACTTAAAACTGGTTGCACAGAAACCACACTGCCCCTTCCCCCCAAGACCAGCAGGAAAAAAACTAGTATGGAGGGCCGACTGGTAACCAAGAACGAACTCTCTGCTATTTACAAGTCAACAAAGTAATACAGGACAGTAAAATGGCTGCATGATAAATCTGTCATAATACATATAATATTTCACATGATATGTGTATAAAATAGGTGCATGTGTATTGTTCTGGTGCACAATTTGTACAGGTATTGGTTTCCTCGTCCATCTTGATAAAATTTGTGAGGCATGATCCCGGAGCGGTTTACAGATATTTGGAAAAGATATTTGGAACGTACATAAAGTAAAGTTAATTATCCAAAAATAGACAATTTTGAACTGTTTTAAAAAGGTTCCCATATTTTAGGAAAGGTCGAAATGACACAAGAGAACGTTGCTAGCACTTGATTTATAATGACACAAGAGAACGTTGCTAGCACTTGATTTATAATGAAACAAGAGAACGTTGCTAGCACTTGATTTATAATGACACAAGAGAACGTTGCTAGCACTTTATTTATGATGACACAAGATAAAGTTGTTAGCACTTGATTTACGATGACACAAGAGAACGTTGCTAGCACTTGATTTATAATGATACAAGAGAACGTTGCTAGCACTTGATTTATAATGATACAAGAGAACGTTGCTAGCACTTGATGTATGATGCCACAAGAGAACGTTGCTAGCACTTGATTTATGGTGACACAAGAGAGCATTGCTAGCACTTGATTTATGATGACGCAAGAGAACGTTGCTAGCACTTGATTTATGAGGACACAAGAGAACGTTGCTAGCACTTGATTTATAACTCCCTCAGCAGTTTCCATATTAATCCTTTTCAGTATAACAGCTAAGATGCCATATTTACAATATTTACAATACGGTCTCAATATGGTTAAATTTACTAATTATTCTGTTTATGTTAAATTCAAAGCTTAAGTCAATTAAAGCTGCACATATCGTTTGGAACATTGAATCTGCAAACCTTAAATATTAGTCACAATCAACCACTTTAGCCGGTTAATAAGGGAAATTTTAAGTTATTCTGAAAGTAGTATAGTCTACACTTTTGGGTAGACGGTTTGACTTGACTTTGCTCAGCGCCTGATCCTGAGCTAACAGGGGTTACAGGTCACTATGCGTGGGTGTATATCGGTGAAGGTTATCACCAGAATAGCGCGTTATCGTGGCGGGTATCTCTAGGTCAAGGTCAAACAAAATATTCCGCAACAAATCGGCGAAGGTTATCACTAGAATAGCGCGTCATCACGGGTGTGTATGTCTAAGTTATATATAACAATTCGGCGAAGGTTATCACCATAATAGCGCATAAACCACGCGCGTACGTCTAGGTCCCGGGCAAACAATTCGGCGAAGGTTATCACGAGAATAGCGCGTGATCACGGGTGTATATGTCTAGGTCACGGGTAAACAATATATTCCGCAACAAATCGGCGAAGGTTATCACGACATTAGCGCGTGTTCGGGGGGCGTGTACGTCTAGGTTAGAGACAAAAAACAAAAAACAAAAACAAAATCGGCGGGGCACGGAGCCAATGTTTTCATGGGGTATGGTATAACTGAACGATGACTGCGGTAGGTTTGTACTACAGCACCTGGTAAATAATTGTTAATTAGTAGGCACAGAGAGACAGTATAAAATGCGAGGTATCCGTTAATTGGCTGACGTTTCTATTTTGAGTAAAAACAATTTCGTTGAGAGTGTGTGTGTGTGTATCGGTTTGTGGGAGTTAATGGGGTAGTATAGCACTATAAAAATGTTCGGCTCACGAGAACAAATGCTGTAACCGGCTCAAGCCATATCGCTGACGCCCATTTCGTTTGGTCTGACGCCAATAAAGAGGGCGGATATATACGAAATGCTTAGTATATAAACGTCGGATTGTTATTGTTACACATTAACGTGAATATATTTCCAGCTATATATGTTATACTTTATAGTTATTTAGTTTTATTTGATAAAAGTTGGGTCACAATTGTTTTAAATCAGGAAGTATTCTATTAAGGATAAAGACAAAACCAGGTATGTATATTTATATTTATTGAATTGTCCTTACTTCCATAATTCTTGTTCAATTATAGTTTTGAGAATATATGCTTCAAACCACTGTTACAATCTTAGTTGGGGTGGGGGTACTAACTTATAGAGAACTTATTATAGAGAACTGACCTCTTTCACCCACAAAGCTAACTCCATTAATAAGTTTCTATCAGCTTGGGTTAATGTGGCCACACCAAAATTTAAATCCCAACACTCGAGCTCACTCTGAAGAGTTAGGGTTTGAATAGTCTTCAGAGTGAGAGCCGCGTTGAATAAGTTTTGTCAGTTTCTCTTATTCAACTGTCTTTTGCGAATAATATTGTTAGTGCCCACGGAGGCCAGCACGCCCCACCTGCGCAATTACGGTAACGTTATATTTTTTTATAATGTCTGAGACGTTTAATCTCGTAAAAGGCTTTACGTAAATATGGGGGGGGCGGTCTTAGGAAATGCAGTAAATCCGGAATTACAAGTAGAAGGCGCCTTGTCATATCGCCTTTTGCTACCCTCGGGTCCTGCTTGTTTGACCTTTCTTTTCTCGGTAGTACTAGGTAGGGCGTTATAAGTAGAAGGCAAGGCATCAATAGTAGAATGAAAGTTGTTGGACGTTGATGGCAATCTTTTATTAGTAGTAGATATCTGTCAGAAGTTGCTGGTAACCTCTCACTAGAAGTACAAGGCGCAGTAAATCCAGATGTAGATGGCAAGCGGTCCGAAGTTGCTGCAGTAGTAATAGTGCACTAAATCCGCTACTAGAAATAGAATGTATTACAGATGTGTTGGAATGTGGCAGCAAGATCAGAAGAATCCTCATCGCTTATTAGTATACATACGGATACCTCTATAGTGCGGGTGCTATAAGGTTATGAATTGTGATTATATATAGTGAACAGAGAAAATGTTGGCACAAACATATAAGTCTAACACCTAGATAATTGCGATGGAAGTATTACCAGGCAACAGCTGTGGAGGGCTTATGTATGCTCCGGTCTATTTTAGTCTTAATTATCAATGTGTACGTATGCGAGCTAATATATTGTACAGTGAGGCACCATGCCAAAAAATGTTGGCACGGACCAATAAGTCGAGCACCCAGATAATTGCCAGGAAATACTGCCAGGTAACCGGCGTAAGCATGCTCTGGTCTGTTTTAGTCTTAATTATCCTTGTGTATGTATGTCGGGAGCCAATATATATATATATATTGTAGCGGGTTTAGTCTACTTTCCTATGCAGGTAAACTAACACTACAGAGTTTGCTAAATCTGACGACAGAAATACGAGCTTTAGTGTCAACAGTTGGAATTTCTAAACGGAAATAACACAATGGTATGTATAAGTTAATAAAACAATTTTTTTTTTTTTTTTTCCAAAAAAATTAAACTTAATTTTTTTTTTCCCCATTTTTTTCTCCTTTTTTTCTTTTTTTTCTCAACAATATAGTCATGTGATATATCAAATTACTCGTCTCGACGTATCGACTACAATGCAGCAATTTTTATCAAACTTATATGTATATATTTTGAATTATTTAAAGAAATGTTATAACACCACTATTTCCAAATGCTAAACTTTGGGGTTATATTACTGCCCTATATCAAAATGTTTTTTTTTCCTTTTTTTTTCTTCTTCTTACTCCTTTTATTCCCTTTTAGGAAATCAACCGCGACAAAGTACCATCACCACCACCACTATTATCTTCTATTGTATCAAACACAAAGAGATATCAAGAAAAATGTCCGAAGTGGGAATATATTTGCCAATCAAATGTCGACAAGCTTAATCATGAAGATTTACATAGGATATTGGATAATATCTGCCAAACGTATTCAGTGAGTATTATCTTTGTATGTATAGTTTTATTTATTATACCTAAATAAATTTTCTAATTGTAGGGGAAACAAATTCTGTGGAATTCAATTATTTATTTACTTCTATTTAAAGGTTACTCCCAGCGAATTCGCCTGCAGTCAGTGTGACAATGTGTATACTCAGAAGAACAACCTCTCTCGCCACTCGCGGGCGCAACACGACGGTATTCAATACCCGTGTTCAAAATGCGGTAAACTGTTTAAATACAGAAGTGATAGCGTGAAACACGAGAAGACATGCGCAAGTGTGTGACAAGGTATGTATCATATATGTTTAATGGTAAAAATAAAAAATAAAATAAAAAAAAAAACCTTTTGCTGTAGGTGGGATAGCTATTATATAATTATGTACCAAATATATACCTACATGTATATATATATATACGACGCAGTATGAGTATTATTTATTTTTATTTTCAGGAGGTCGTATTCGCCTGCGATCGGTGTGCCAAGGTGTTTACCCAAAAGAAAAACCTAGCTCGTCACGAGCGGAAGCAACACGACGGCGTTCAATATCTGTGCTCAAAATGTAGTAAAGTATACAAATACAGAAGCGATAGGGTAAAACACGAGAAGGTATGCCCGGGTACCCGGACCTCGCATTCGTGTTCAATATGTTCGAAGTCGTTCGAAGATAAAAGCAACAAAAAGAAACACGAACTGATATGTGTCGGTACCCACCACGTGTGTGACGTTTGTCAAATGAGATGTGCTACGGCGGGGGGACTCAGACAGCATAACAACACTCATCAACGACAACAGAAAAGAAAACGTAGCGATATAACCTATTCCGTAGCGGCCAAACGTCCTAAAAGGAAAGTACCAATAAATTGTTATTGCTGTCGCCAATGCACCGAAAAATTCCCTAATCGTGACGAGTTATATCTACACAGAAAAAATATACACTTTCAAACCGGGGGTGGTATACAGAAAAAACCGTGGGGAGATGAGCCATCTCCTTGGCAACATAACACCGGATCGAATGACTCTGATTTAGAAGAAGTGTATTTAGCCAATAGGGACATAATATTACAACAACTCAAGAAAGGAGCGATATATAACTTATACAATTTCCCACTAACCAACCAGGTCACTATAAAAACATTGATCACTTGTATAAGAAAAATATATAAGGACAAGAATAGTGCTATGCGCGTAAACCTAATGTTCGGAGTAATATTGAAGAACAAAGAAAATGGCAGATACCGCTACTACGCCCCGTATATAAACAGCGCCGTATTTGATACCCCAATGTACATTTCCAGGAGGCCGGATATCAGAAATCTGAAATCCAGATTGAGTGAAATGGATATGACCGCAGTTCTGCTGAAATCGAGACCGGACACCGCCTGGGTTCCGGTGTTAATAACCAACGTAAATTTCGAGGTTTTCGGCTTGAACTATCCCGTAGGAAGAGGGGACGCCCCAGATTATCTCGCGCGAAAGAAGAGTATTCACACTCTAATCAACAATGTACGAGGCGAACGACGATACAACGACAACCTATGCGCTTTTCGCTGTATCGCGCTCCACAAAGGATATAAACTTTATAATCTGGAAAATGCGACCAAGCAATATTTCAGCGAGTGGAAAAAGTATAAATCAATCGGCAAGCACTTCGATGGGGTATGCTTCGAAGAGTTTCCCGACCTCGAAAAATTGTTCAATCTAAACCTGGAGGTCTACAATTTGAACGAAGAGGGTTTCGCCATATCAGTGTACATGTCTAGGGGAAAGCACGATACAACCTTAAACGTCAATATTTACGAAAATCATATGATGTATATAAAGAATTTCGCTCAATATGCGAGCAAGTACCAATGCGTCAGCTGCGATCGCCACTTTCCGAAATCTCGTGACTTATGACGCCACCAAGTGATTTGCGTCAACCAGACGGAGTTCATATACCCCAGTGGTTTTTAAAAGGATTTCGAAAGCATCTTTGTCCAGTTGGAACAACAGGGTATACACGTACCGAAGAACGAGTGAATATACCGTGGTTTATTTGTTTCGATTACGAGTCGCTGCTTCAAAAGGTGGACAATAACGTGGCCGGTCAGAATCTTGAATGGATTCAGAGACACGTACCCGTAAGTGTGTCTATCAGCAGTAATATCGAAGGACATACTGAACCTTTCTGTATAGTGGAACCCGACACTAATACTCTGGTGGAATGTATGGTGGCTTCTATGTACGAGATATACGCGACCGTCTCTGAGTTGGCTGAGGATAAATGGGGTTGATGGTGCAAGAAATTAACGAGAAAATAAAGGCTAATGATGATGATGATGATGATACTGATCATGATGATGATGATGATGATGACGACGACGGCAGTAAGAAGAAGAGGAAGAAGCACACAACCCTAAGTAGTTTACTCGGAAAATTCTCTCAATATATGTCTCAAGTCCCCGTCTTGGGATTTAACTCATCAAACTATGACTTGAATTTGATTAAGATTTGCCTAGCCAGACACCTGAACTTACACGACGAGGAGCGAGTTTTTGTGGTCAAGAAGAACAACTCGTACATGTGTATAGCTTCTAAGCGACTCAAATTCCTCGATATATCTCATTACCTGTCGCCGGGTTCGTCTTACGTGAAATTCCTCAAGGCGTACGACGTCAAAGAAACGAAAGGCTTCTTTCCCTACGACTCTTTTGACGATATCGACAAGTTGAATGCGAAGCGACTACCGCCTCACGAGGCCTTCTACAACTCGATGTCAAAATCAAATATCAGCGAAGCCGACTACGCTTACTGTCAGCTCGTGGGGGAAACTGATGGCATGTCGACCTTTAAAGACTTTCTCGTATGGTACAACAACAGAGACGTCAAACCCTTCGTCACTGCGGTCGAACGTTTGCAAACATTTTATTTCGATCAAAATATCCACGTCTTCAAAACCGCTATATCAGTACCTGGAATCGCCAGGCAATTGGCCTTTCGTGCCGCACGTGAAAACGACGCGAACTTCGCGCTGTTCGGAAAGAACAATTCGTCTTTATTCAAAACGGTGAAGGATAATCTCACGGGAGGGCCCGCGATAATCTTTACGAGAAATCACTGCGGCGGAAAAACATTTATCAGAGCCGGGAGCGATTTATGTCAATCAGTACAGGGCTTCGACGCCAACGCCCTTTATTTGAATTCCTTTGAGAAAGAGATGCCGGTCGGTGCTTATATTATAAGAAGGGCCGAGAACGAATTCAAACCCGAATTACGAGATAAATTCTTATCCGCCTATCATTGGATGGATTGGCTCACGTGTCACGAAGGTCTAGATATCCAACACAAAATGAACAGCGGCTTCGAAGTACGAATCGGCAAATTTCCGGTCGACGGTTTTCAACCGGCTAAAGACGAACACAGTCGAGCCATTATTTTCCAATTCCACGGCTGTTGGTTTCACGGACATTCGGGTTGTTCAGTCACCCGTAATATCACGAACGAGAAATGGTTGAAGACTAGAGAAGCCAAATTTAAAAAAACGAACGATTCCACCGAATATTTCCGAAGTTTGGGTTACGAAGTCAGAGAAATATGGGAATACGAATATAAAGAATACTGCCGAAATACTCCGAGGATCTACCAATTCATCAACGCTACGAGGCCTCAATTTTTCCGTCGCCACAGACGACGGGTGAGCGAGGAAGAGATTTTGAAAGGTATCACAGACAATGAGCTGTTCGGAATGATCGAGGTCGATATAGAAGTTCCCGTCGAATGGCCGACTTCGCTGCCCTCGACACCCGCACTCGATCCTCAGTAATCTTTCAGGCAGAATTGCGGAATACCCTGTTTCATAAATCTCTCCGTTATAACGAATAATTCGCGGGTCCAACGTTCGTCGTATTCTCTCTGAAACGTCCTGCGTAGGTACGATATTCGGACTAAATCACCCACTTTGAAGTTATATTTTAGTCGTTTGTTAACCTCGTTGGTTTGATATAGTAAGTTCCACAGGGCTGCAGAGTCATCTCGTTTGACGCTCGCCGGTCGTCTCTTGATAGTGCGATGATAGGTATTATTATAACTTTCGGTAACTTCGGCGATTACGTTGACCCATTTATGCATCTGGTTATGTGTCATATAGTGGGTGAGACGCATTTTTATACTTTTAATCGCTCGTTCCGCGTAGTTGGCTTTACAGATATTGTTGGTGGTAAAATAATCAACGCGTTTAGATTTAAGGTATCTTTTTAATTGAACATTGACGTACTCAGTGCCGGGGTCAGATCTTAACTTTTGCGGAACTCTTCCCTCTGAGAATATAGTTTCAAAAGCTCGTACTATTTCCTTAGCAGTCTTCGTCCGCAGTGGTACGGTCCATACGTACTTAGACATAATATCTATAGCCAAATTGAAATATAAATACCCGTCATTATCGAGTCCGTACTTTTCCATATACGCGGTGTCTACGTCCCATTGATAATCCACAGTCGGCGTTACGACTTTCCTTCTCCGGAACTTTCGTTTGTCTTCTTTGTGTAGGGAATAGCTTTCTTGTTTAGAAAGCCAATCTTTTATTTTGTTTCTATTCAAGACGAATTTACCTTCCTTACGCGTTATTCTATACAGCTTGTCGGCTCCAGCATACGCAGCTGCGTGGGTGGGGGCATAATATATAGTCTTCAGGTACTCTTCGTATTTCATAATTTCAACCACTTAAGTCTTTTCTGTTTGTTAATTTAATTCTCTTTCGCTTCAGCGGTATTCCGGGCGGCGGTGGTAAGGAGATACCTAATCCTAATTGCGTTTTATACGCCTCTGTTTGAGTGGACCGGGTGGAGACTTCTTCTTCAGATTTATTGCGTTCCTTTATTTGGTAGTCAGGTTTAATTCGGGGTTCGTGAGTCTCAGTTGTTATCGCCTTATTGTCGTTATTTACGACCTCGTCCTGAGTGGTTTGACCCGAAAGTAGGTGTTGAAATCTTTCATTCGATAGTAATACCATCTTTTTCATCTCGACTCTACGCGTTCACATGCGCATATGGTTAGATATTTTTTATGCGTTCTGATATATAATAGTATCCTCGCCCGGAAATATTTTGGATCTTACTCGATATGCGCCGCTAGATGTAGGCGCTAAATCGAGTACTAGGCACCCGAAATTTTCTGAGGTGGCGTCCCTGTACGCTTCTAATATAAATTTACTTTGACCCGGAAACGCCTGCCGGGCTAAATACTGCAACTGGGTAACGTCTCGAGGATTCTTCATAAGCACGTTTATATGAGTATTGAGATTGATAGTTCTTCCGTACCGCCCCTTGTTGATATGGTTTTGATTCAGATATATCACCGTCAGATTACGGTGATGCATACCTTTCACAAATAGATTCTCCATCTCGCTCGATGATAACACGGTATCCATCAAGTCATCCAAAACGACCACGTTACATTTATTCGAATCTGATATATCTCTCAAATCTTTTTCATCGGATACACCCTCGCGAAACGAAATAAACGAGAGTTCTCTAGCTATTTGATCGTACAAACGTTGATATATTCCGTAACAATATAGTACACGATCTGGTGCTTGTGAGAACATTTCATCTTTATATTTCAACAAACGATACAACCAAGTAGTTTTTCCCGAACACGTAGCTCCGGAAATAGCGATCGACGTGTTGCTCGTAAAAGGATACATAGTTGAATAACCGTTATCGGCGGTATTAGTGCTAATTTATATATCTGAGAAAAGGTAAGAGAGATATATCGATCGAATAGAGGGGGGGAATAATAAAAGACGAAAACACAATAATTAAATACGTATATTGTTTAATCCATTATAGAATACAGTACTTCCGTTGAACGCTCCAAGAGAAAGTTGGTTCCTTGCCACGAGCTCTGATATTAGTTCGTTTTTGTTTTTGTTTTTTTTTGTATATCCGATACCCCACTTGGGTGGGCGGGATACGTGTTCATAAACGTCCGCTTCAGAGTACTTCTTTTCGAATATCAGACTCGGTGATAACGATATTTTGAAATTGTTCGTAGGTCACCGTCCTTTCAATGTTTTTGGCTTCGTCTTTAGACACACGAAATAACTCGCTTTCATCAGTTGTATTGAAAGCGATAGCGAATAACCCCGGCCACATTTGGTTAGGCTGTAAACACACGTCGTGATCGTTTTGGCTGGGTCTGTTATTTATAAAGCCGTAACAAGTTTTTTCCACTTCAACGCGTAATTGCTTTCGATCCAGTTCGGCGTAAATATTAATTAACAATCCACGTAGATCGTCGCAGTGTGTGGCCGGAACGGGTGTTAATAGCTCTTCCTGTTCCTTTATACTTTGGTCTATCTTCTGTATATTCTTCTTCAATTCGTCCAATTCTTGAGTTTTGAGAGTGATTCCGTACGATGACGGGTTGAGATTTCCGTCGTTTCGATAAAACTTGCGGATATGTATTAGGGTACATCCCGCGTAAATACAAACGTTGATATATCTGTCCCTTCCCAAGTAAATCATATCCATTTCCGTCCCGTCTATTCCTTGAATACTACTGTGAATTTCGTATTCGATAACGGCTAAGTTTGCTTTAAGAATTTCGTATTCTCCAATATGCAAACTGGTACCGGTTTTGGAAGGTTTAAGGTTTCAATCCTGCATGTAATATCTCCTTATATGCACATTCACTATACCTTCGTAGGAAGACAAGTCTGCGTAAATATCTCTACCGAGGTAAATCATTTTGTCCCTGGAGAAACTAACAGAATATACTAAACGTCTGTGTTACGTTCGTACTTTATATACCGGTAGCTGAACTGGCTCGAACCGGTTTTATCCAGAATACCTCCCGCTCAGCGTTATTTTGGGTGTGTTATATATAGATCTTCCTAATTAGGTTATAGATACTTCGCTGATAGTGCGTTGCATAGACGGGGCCGGTAGCATATAACCCAGGCATCCGCTTACTAAACTCGTCCAGAATGGCGTTTGATTTGTTCCTGCACTTAGATTTACCAAGCTTACGACGATCACTATCATAATAACGGTTACCTGGCAGAAATATACAATTTGCGCACGAGAAATTTCTCTACCCATCCAATCCCATTTAGTCGACCTGTTGGACAGCGCTCTCTCTATAGTGTCAACGTCATCCATCGCACGAAGTGATTAGGGAACTGTCGGGTGTACTGCCCTCGTATTTCCTTATAAGTAATTATTTTTGCGACGTTTCGGAATACCCGCATAAAATTCTGTTAATATTACGTCGGATAATATTTTTCATCTCTGCTGCATTTACGTTCCCATCGAGTATGATAACGGGAGCCGGTGCTAAAAACTTGGATTGTTTTATAAGCCATTCCTCGTGCAATTGGTGAAGCGATTGAATATATTCCAAGTTAATCGTCTCTTCCTCCTTTCTGGCTTGTGTTTTAATCCTCTCAGCGACAACTTCCGGTTTTGTTCGTAAATATATAATAAGGTCGGCTTTTATATACGAGTTTTGCAGAAGGCACACGAACCATTCCGTCAAAATATTATATTCTATTTCGGTCAGGTTGCCGCTTCGAAACAGATTTTCTGTAAATATATAATGTCCGCTGTATAGTGACCTTTTCATAAGTTTTATCGGCTTGGTAGTTTCTTGTTTGTGGCGCTTGGTAGAAGTCAATTGAACGTATGACTGAAACGTCATTGCCCACCTTTTTGCGTTGGTATACATTAATTCCAAAGCGTTGACGCCTTCTATATTCCTCCATCGTTCAACCGGTTCTGCGTTTATACTCACTCGTGGATCCTCTTGACAATAACTAAGGAAAGTCGTTTTTCCCGCGCCTATATTGCCTTCTACGCACACTGTGTATTTGCTTCCTTCCTTTTTGTTTTTTTTCCTATAATCACATAAAAATTTCCGTAAAAGGTAACTTTGTATCTATATCCGGTATAATGTTCCAGTATAGATCTGGTTGGTCCCCCGGTGATGCTATAATATCCATTATAGGTTCTTTTTCCGGATATATGTCTGTTCTGTGTTGAAGGATTTGTTTGCGCCTCCTTGATACTTTTGATAGTACGCTATATTGCTGGGTTGATACCGCGGTTTTTCTTTTTAGACGCAGAATAGCCGGTCGATATAGAGTGTTGGCCGCTACTTTCTTGGTATTATTCTTTATTCTTTGATCTATTATATGTGCTCGTAATATAACTGCGTTATATATTCCTTTTATAGTCCCAATATATAGCAAAGGTTTATTTTTATCAGCGATATCCGCTAATAATTTGGTTACTCGAACGGCTTTCATTTATCTTCTATATAATATCTTCCCCTTTGTGATGGTAGCCGCTATGATAATACGTTGTTAGCTGTACTACTTTTGATCCTGGGGGGATTTATATAAGACGTGTTACTGTAGTGTGTGACCTTGTTGCGGCGTGCTTATCTCGTTAACCGAATTGTTGTGACTGATCTGTTGTTTGCCTATCACGCGCTATTCTCGTGATAACCTTGACCGATTTGTTGCAGAAATTTTTGTTTGCCTATAACCTAGACGTACACGCCCCCCGATCACGCGCTAATGTCGTGATAACCTTTGCCAATTTGTTGCGGAATATATTGTTTACCCGTGACCTAGACATATACACCCGTGATCACGCGCTATTCTCGTGATAACCTTCGCCGAAGTGTTTGCCCGGGACCTAGACGTACGCGCGTGGTTTATGCGCTATTATGGTGATAACCTTCGCCCCCCGAATTGTTATATATAACTTAGACATACACACCCGTGATGACGCGCTATTCTAGTGATAACCTTCGCCGATTTGTTGCGGAATATTTTGTTTGACCTAGAGATACCCGCCACGATAACGCGCTATTCTGGTGATAACCTTCACCGATATACACCCACGCGTAGTGACCTGTAACCCCTGTTAGCTCAGGATCAGGCGCTGAGCAAACTCAAGTCAAACCGTCTACCCAAAAGGGTAGACTATACTACTTCTGAAGACAAAAAAATAATCTACTTGTATTGTTTTTAATCACAATTGCTGTAGCTAAAGAGAGTCCATTTCGGGCAAAAATATATCAAGGTAGTAGCTAGTATCACTTATTGGTCTTGATTTTAAGTTGAACGGTGATTATTAAAATTGTCCGATAACATTGTGTGCCGTTAAAAATTGTCTAATTGCATGTCCCATGTAAGAAAGTAGGCCAGGACATGGACTGAGAGCATGAATGCGTGAATGTATTATTCTTCTTTATCAATAAAAAAAAAGAAAAAAAAAGATGTTGATAATTAATACTTACGGAGACACGATGTCCTGTCAGACTGTAGTGAGTTACCATCATTACATGCACATGTGTACGAGCCAGATGGAGTATCACTACAGGCCTGACTACACACGTTCCTTAGGCATTCATTATCGTCTGCAACAATAAAACATTGGTCTATAGCAACAACATACAACAATGGCGGATCTAATACATTTTGTTACTAATACGCAGAAATATTTTACCTGCAAATATCCAGCAAACAGACATTGACAAATTATTGTGCTATCACGATTACAATTCACAAAAGTTAACTAATTAAGAGCCGGAACTCCGCCAAAAGTAGGCTGACCTGGCCGATTTTTCATGGACTGTATGATCAGCTTTTGCAACTAAAATATTGTTTTTGTAAATTTATGCGTGAGTAAACGAAGTAACATTGGGAGGTTAACCTCATAACTTTGGTAAAAATCTTCAAAACTACATACGTTACACAGTTTGAAATGTTGAAAAATCTGACTGAGAGCTTTCCGATGAATGCAACAAGCCATATTTCTGACTAAATCCTGAAAATTACCATAATTCTGATGTGTTTAAGGAGTTGATTATTTAGGGCATTACTATATTTGTGTAACATGTTTTTGTTTTTCGTTGCTGCAGGTTGGCAAGTCACTTACCAATCTGGGAGAACACTGACTGGCATTATTGTGTAATGAACTCGATCAAGATAGCGTTTAGCAAGTCTGATATACTGGTTATCTTGTACCCTCCCCCACCCCCATGTGTAAAGTCGCGGGTGGGGGATTGGGAAGTAAAAGGGGTGGGGAATGCGGGGGGTTTCTGTGGGGGGATGGGGTATAAAAATAACTTACCGAAGCATGTGACATTATCTATGTCAAGGCTGAAGCCAGAGTTACAGAAACAGATCTCGTCCGCTCCGTCCACACGGCAGTTCTGATTACATGTCACATTCTTAACAACGCAGGATGTCAATGCTGAAGAGAGAAACATCAAGATTAAAGGTTACATCCCATAGGGTACCTCACACAGATAGAATGATCGGGGATATGTGGGGCCCTCAGTGGGAGTGTTACAGTATAACAGCTTTGACTTACATGTCGCATCCTTAACGACGCAGGATGTCAAAGCTGAAGACAGAAACATCAAGATTAAAGTTACTCTCTTCAATCCTAAAATAAAACATCAGCACACAGTTGGCATTTTCTGGGGTGGGATATCTTCGTGTGTAATAAACGAAAGGATATATGACACCTTACCAGTAGGTATGTTATTTGGGTGTGTAATAGATATGCATGACACCTTAGCGGTAGGTATACACTATTTGGGTGTGTAATAGATAAACATATGACACCTTACCAGTAGGTATGTTATTTGGGTGTGCAATAGATATACATATGACACTTCGCCAGTAGGTATATATTATTTGGGTGTGTAATAGATATACATATGACATCTTACCATTAGTTATATATTATTTGGGTGTGTAATAGATATACATATAACATTTTACTGATAGGTATATATTATTTGGGTGTGTAATAGATAAACATATGACATTTTACTGATAGGTATATATTATGTGGGTATGTAATAGACATACATATGACATTTTACTGATAGGTATATATTATGTTCATATAATATATATACATATACAATTTTACTTATAGGTATATATTATGAGGGTGTATAATAGATATACATATGACACCTTACCGGTAGGTATATATTATTTGGGTGGGTAATAGATGTACATGACATCTTACCTGTACATTTGGTGTTGTCTGTCGTATTTATGTCATATCCTGGATAACACTCACACGCAAAACGACCAATCATATTACGGCAAACCTGTTCACAGTCATGTCTGCCACCAGTACACTCATCAATATCTAAAAATCAAATCGACCAATCATATTATGGCAAACATTTTCACAGTCATGATATCTAACATGGGAAATTAAATCAAATTTAAATAGACATCCAGGATTTCAAACCTCTAGTAAAGACAACAACAACAACATATGAGTAAGTTAAACATGGGGAAAATAAAGATGTATCCAGGATTTCAAACATGCAGTAACAACATGAGATGGACTGTTGTCCGGTGCATACCCCCTTGTGGAATACCACCTAGTGCGGGCATACCTTTATCCTACGACTGATGTACTCAGACAGATGGACTGTTGTCCGGTGCATACCCGCTTATAGCATACCACATAGTGCGGGCATACCTTTAACCTACGACTGATATACTCAGACAGATGGACTATTGTCCGGTGCATAACCCCTTGTGGCAATCCGCCTAGTGCGGGCATACATTTAACCTACGACTGATTTACTCAGACAGATGGGCTATTGTCCGGTGCATACCCCCTTGTAGCATACCACCTAGTGCGGGCATACCTTTATCCTGCGACTGATGTACTCAGACAGATAGACTGTTGTCCGGTGCATACCCGCTTGTAGCATACCACCTAGTGCGGGCATACCTTTAACCTATGAATGATATACTCAAGACAGATGGACTGTTGTCCAGTGCATACACCCTTGCGGCAATCTGCCTAGTGCGGGCATACCTTTATCCTACGACTGATGTACTCAGACAGATGGACTGTTGTCCGATGCATACCCGCTTGTAGCATACCACCTAGTGCGATCATACCTTTAACCTACGACTGATATACTCAGACAGATGGACTGTTGTCCGGTACATACCCCTTGTAGCATACCACCTAGTGCGGGCATACCTTTATCCTACGACTGATGTACTCAGACAGATGGACTGTTGTCCGGTGCATACCCGCTTGTAGCATACAACCTAGTGCGATCATATCTTTAACCTATGAATGATATACTCAAGACAGATGGACTGTTGTCCGGTGCATACCCCCTTGTAGCATACCACCTAGTGCGGTCATACATTTAACCTATGAATGATATACTCAAGACAGATGGACTGTTGTCCAGTGCATACCCCCTTGTGGCAATCTGCCTAGTGCGGGCACACCTTTATCCTACGACTGATGTACTCAGACAGATGGACTGTTGTCCGGTGCATACCCGCTTGTAGCATACCACCTAGTGCGATCATACCTTTAACCTATGAATGATATACTCAAGACAGATGGACTGTTGTCCGGTGTATACCCCCTTGTGGCATACCGTTTAGTGCGGGCATACCTTTAACCTACGACTGATATACTCAGACAGATGGACCCAAAAATCAACATTTTCATATAAACAAAGATGAATAACTGTAGAACGAAAAACCTGTATATGCCATATAGTGCTGAATATCCATACCAAATTATATTAAGATCAGAGCATTACTGTTCAAGTTATGGCCTGAACAGACATCCGACTGACCAAAAGGCCAACATTTTACAGATAACAAAGATGAACAACTCTAGAATGGAATACCAGAACAAAACAATTGACCCCTCTATTGAATGTCCTCATAGTATTTAACATCCACACCATGCAAATTCCATTGAAATCTATGCAAGCACTACTGTTGCAGTTATGACCTGAACAGACACTGGAACGACCAAAAAACCAACATATCCAGATAAACAAAGATTAATTAACTCAAGAATGGAAATTATGAACAAAACGATTGAACCCTCTATTGAATGTCCTCATAATATCCATACCACATTTCAATGAAATCTGTACACTACTGTTTTAAGTTATGACATAAACAAACATCGGATAGATGGACGGACAGCGAGTCAAATGAAAGGGTGTTTAAGTGGATAGTGGTTTACAAGCTCAGGTCTGTCCATATTAACGAGCTTAAATGAGGCATCAAAAAGTGCACCAACGAAAGAGGTTTAAGTGCTATTTTGAATATTGATATCAGCATACCACATATACAACATACATTATCTCTGAAACTCTGTTATTAGTAATTTGATGCGGATATATGTTTATATGTGTTTTGTAAACTCTTCAGTACTGGAGAAAATAATAATTATTTGCAGATATATTATTATGATTGTCCAGGGTTAATGAGCTTAAGCCCTCGATCCTTCTGCTTGAATGCAAGAACGGTTAGGATAATCAACAGTTAATATGGCATTTACAAAAGGTTTAAGAGCTTAAAAGCTCTTAAACCACATTTAAACCAAAGTACAAACCCCATAAATCCCTTTCGTTGTGCAGACGGACGACAAGATGGACGGATGGATGGACTCAGGTGCAAAACAGAATACCCCCCTTTTTAGCAGATATAATACAAAGTAAAAAATGTACCCAGGATTTCAGACCAACATGTGAGTAAATAAGTCAAGATATAATTTCAATGAAACAAAATTTTTAACATTTATCCACGGTTTCAGACCTCAATTCATTGAACAGTTTTAAATCTTATACTACATCCCATATGGCACCTCACACAGATAGAATGATTACAGCTGAATGCTGTCTGCTCGGGTCTCAGAGTGGGTCTTTATAAAGTTATAAATCTGTAAGTCCAGATGGAATTTTTCTGCTTCATTATCTTATTTTGTTATCCTTCATCCCATTTTCCTCTCTTCTGATTGGCTGAGAGTGCGTCACATGGCGGGCCGTAAATCACCATATTACCCTCGAGGGTAACATTGTCTCAGTTATTGACCGCTCAGTTGTTACTAGTAAACACATAACTACGAAGAACTCAACGTGCAGAGATTGCAGAGATTCTCTGACAGCTCTCTAATAATTTCGAAAAACACTGTTTTTATAAACCCCATTGTATCATAACAACCGCGAACTGTGGTGTTTGCTAATTTGCATAATTGTGTTTTTTAGTTGCAATTAAAGCACGCTATGTATAAATGGTGTTATCGCGGACACAAATCCGTTATAATGTATAATGTTACTATTGGACCTTTTTATATCAATAATAAAGACCGTGGGACAAATAGATAAACCTTATTATGCAGTTGGTGTGTGCTGCAGGCAATCGCACATACGATGTACATACGTTACAAATACGTTTGTGTACTAGTTCAAATAGCCACTCTTTACTGTTTATCAATTGACTATTTCTTTTCTTCAATACATTCCTCAGACTTCAGAGAATACCCGTATGTTGCGTAACAATCTGACATATGTCAATTTCTTTTTGCACTACTACAACGTATTAGTTTAACATTTTAGCAATCTGGAAATGAACACGTCTGTCGGCGTCTTCACGGCCATTTGAAACGAAACCGAACATTTCGCTGCATGGCTACTCAACTTCGAAATTTCCTTTACTCCTCTTTCCGTGAACCGATTGCCACCATGCATCCAGCAAACTGATCGGAGAATAGCTGCGCAAATGACGGGTCTGTTAATTGATCCAGATTATGAATGTTTTATTTTCTAAATAGCGATGATTCCAACATAAAATTAACTTTTCGAAATGGATTAAAGAATATATGCGCGCATTTATGCCTGCTATTAGGGAGGTTCGTGTGTACTCCTTTGTCAGATAACAAAACAGTTATCACCCTTGTTTTCGTGAGACACGGGGATTTGTCGCCGCTCTCGACCTGGAATGTCATCCTCGGGCCTGGTGGCCCTCGGTGACATTCCAGGTCTCGAGCGGGCGACAAATCCCCGTGTCTCACTCAATCGCGGGCGATAACTGTATAGTATACAACCGTCAGTAAGCCCATCCCTGAGGATAAGCCAAGTCTATGTTTTTGCTCCCAAAAATTCATGGGGTGGACCTAGTAGATAAGCCCGTCCCAAAACAAAGCGTTTTCATTAAATCAAATAATATACATGATGATTCCCATTAAACACGTCAAAAACTTCACCCCCTTGGGCTTTCTGATGGGTGTATACAGTCTGAAAATGTGAAACTAATTGCACCACACTGCACCACACTGCATATACTGACCGTTGCATGATGATTTGTCATTTTGTAGCGAGAATCCCGGTTCACACGAACATGTGAAGCTTCCATTGGTGTTTGTACATTGCTGAGAACATGAACTGGACACATCACATTCATCCACATCTGTTAAAAAAAATGTACATGTAGAGTAATGACCTAAATAATCAACTCCTTAACTACAGCTGAATTATGGGTAACTTTTCAGGATTTAGTCGGAAATATGGATAGTTGCCATTCAACGGAAAGCTCTCACTGAGAGCTTTCCGATAACCGCTAAGTCACAAAGCAAGCAAACAGAATGTAAGTTTGCGGGTAAAACTGTAAGACTCAATCCATTTTATACTTTCGGTTTCACGTATGTCGGTTGTAATTTTACCTCTAGTTTGTTTTTGTACTTATTTTAAATGAAGTTTATCCTTCTGAAAATGTGTTAATAAATGGTGGAATGTGTGGGGGTTGCACAGTAAGACGAGTCCATTTTATAGTTTATTCCGATATGTACTTTCGTTTTTGCGCAAATCCGGCCGTATCCGGTGGAATTCTAAGTATTTTAACTTAGTTTATACGAAGTGTCTGCTTCTTTATTACGCCACATGTATTGTGAGAGAATTTGTTTTTGTACCTTACTCAACCGTACCGATAGAATCACGTAGATGCTGAAATTGTAAAGTTAACGCCACCGGTGTATAATATGTTTTTGAAAATATGACTCAATCGTATCGATAGAGTCATGACATGCTGAAATTGTAAACTTAAAGTCACCGGTGTAGTAATATGTTGTGAAAATATAAATAATCTGATAGCCTGAAAATAATGTATAACCCATTGGGAGCCCCTGGTGTAGTGAAGTGAATTATGGGTAATTTTAATAGTAGCGCGCATGTCTGTTCTGTTAGAGTAATCGCGATCTTTTATTTTCTGGTCATCAAGTCAAAATTGTATCGTATACACAATGTGTTTGTACCGATGCATGTATCGTGACTCGACTCGTTTTCGTGGTCATATAGGCCCTACATAAGATATGATCACGAAAACGAGCAGTCGCGAAATCTGATAGAATCGTACATTCACTTCCAATAGTATAGATTCTCTTAATCTGCCGCGGATTTCCCAAAAATTGTACTTTCATTTTTAATAGGATTCTCCAAATTTTCACTTTTACTTTTCATTTTTACCACGCAAAGAGACCTTAGTTGACACATATATGACACACTGGCTGAGTTCATGACAAATAGTTTATATATAGCATTGCTTCTTTCATTTAATTAAAGCTCACCTCGTTAAAACGCATGTCAAACGTATTTGTTTACAACTTGCATTGTGTGCAACAATTTGCAGTAGGTCCCTATTTGCGGAGGTCACTTTGCGGAAGTCCACGAATTCGCGGATGCCTCTAAAATGGGTGATATATGTAGATTTTAATGAGGGAACGGGTGCGTATATGTCAATTGATACGTATTTTAAACAAATACGACACGACCATCACCATAGAGGTCTATCTGTTCTATCAATTATATATGCGCCGAGTTCACTTGGTGCAAATCAAACGGCGATAAATATTCTCGTGTGTCCTTAAAGTTGTGATTAAGATGAAGAATATTTATTAGATGTTATTTATTAAGTCAATCAAATAATGTTATTCATTAGTTAGTTATATATATATATACACTCCCGGAGATTGCTGCGCGGGTATCCTGGTCACGCAAATTAAATCGCGGAGGTCCCCTAAAATGGGCGAAATATGTTGATCAATTGATACGTATTTTAAACAAATAACGACACGATCATCATAATAGAGGTCTGTTCTATCAAGTATATATGCGCCGAGTTCACTTGGTGCAAATCAAACGGCGATAATTAAATATTATCGTGTGCCAGAAGGACTCCTTAAAGTTGTGAATAAGATGAAGAATGTTTATTAGATGTTATTTAATAAGTCAAATAATATAATTTGATTGACTTGTTAAATAACATCTAATAATAATATTCTTCATCTTATTCACAACTAACTAATGAATAATATTATTTGATTGACTTGTTAAATAACATCTAATATATATTCTTCATCTTATTCACAACTTTAATGAGTCTTTCTGGCACACGAGAATATTATAGTCAATTCAATGTCAAATCGCGCCTTTCGCGGGGAAGCAGATGGGAACAGCCCGGACGAAATCGGGCCCACCAGCCAGTGTAATACAAAGCGAGACAGCTTGAAGAATGTATGTATAACACGAGCAAAGGGAAAACGTGGTATATGGAAGTATCCAAATTTCCCACATGGAATTTGAAAGCTTGTTTATATTATAATTATATTATAATTTCCATTTATGGCTAATAATATGGCTGAATAGGTCACTCTCATCGGTTTTCTGTGATAAAGTTACCCAGGTTCCTGAAATTGTGATAAAGTTACCCAGGTTTGAGAAGCATGTGATAAAGTTACCCAGGTTAATAATAGTTCATGTTTAGCAACAAATTATTGATTTTTGTGATCAAAATGACGAACTACAGTACTAATATGTCTTAATTTATGCTTGATAAGGGCTATTACTTGCCAAAACTAAACAATATTTCCCTCTGTCACTTTTAAATCGAGTTGATATTGTGAGATTTGCTTAACCTGGGTAACTTTATCACAATTCTCACCAACCTGGGTAAGTTATCAAAATGACGAACTACAGTACTAATATGTCTTAATTTATGCTTGATAAGGGCTATTACTTGCCAAAACTAAACAATATTTCCCTCTGTCACTTTTAAATCGAGTTGATATTGTGAGATTTGCTTAACCTGGGTAACTTTATCACAATTCTCACCAACCTGGGTAAGTTTATCACAAAATTAGGAACCTGGGTAACTTTATCACAGAAAACCGGCGAGAGTGACTTATTCAGCAATAATATGATCTTGGTGGCGTTACCATTTCTGACTATGGTTTTCTTGTCTTTAATAATTGGTGGTGGTCTCTCAACACATGCGGAATTTGTGTTTTTGACCATAAATTAGGTGGTCGCGGTCGCGTTTAACTGGTGAGGAGTTCCTATTGAAGGTGGTCATTAAACTTAACAGGAATGGTGCCCATATCAGCCTTGAGACACATTGTCCTGAGCCCACTATATGAGTACCTTGTATTGTCCTGAGCCCACTATATGGGTACCTTGTAATGCACACCGGAAGTACAGACAGTACAGACAGTCTGCCATCAGAGCAGTTTAACCCTTTCATAATGAGAGCGGTGCTGGTGCAGCATAACAATATTATGTGACAGTGCATTCTCTTATATATGCAAGTCTCTCATAGGGAGCCTAGCATATATAAGAGAATGCACTGGCTTACAAGGTCAACGAAAATATTGTTAAGCCAATCATTCTCGCAAATATAAGATAATACAGTGGCACAGGGTTTTCGTAAAAGTTCATAGAAGGGAATAAGAACACTCAGATAGACTTAAAAAGTCAAGAAAAACCAAAAGACTCAACGTTTAGTAAATTAATTTTAAATTGGCGTGATACCACATTTATTATCTATCTCCTATATATTTTGAGAACTCCGTATATATATATATGTATGTGTGTATATATGTGGGTACTTCATAGAATCGAAAACGACTGCGCGGATCGAGCCCAAATTTCGTATATAAGTGTAAAAAACCACGGGGATCGTCGACGTTGCATTTTGGACAAGATCTGAGCACTCATTCTCCACTCCCAATCATTCAAATCACCGCAAACACGGGGGGGGGGGGGTAATCGGGTTGATATTCGCTCGCGATCCAAGAGGCGTAACTCTACATTTTTTATATCTGTATATGTATATTTTTATATCCATATTCACTTCAAACTGCTAAACCCATTGAGCCAAAACTTGCTAATACCTTCCAAAATATAGAATTTACATTTTCTCATATATACATTTCTTGTTACGGCTGAAAATCATAGTCTATTTTCGATACATTCATATAAACAAGCTCTAAACTTGCACCCCTCAATTCGTGCTAACTCATGCAGCTTATCTCGCTGCTGAAAATACTGTAAATACGAGGCAGTGCGATACGTCCCCAAATCTGACGGGACTTCCACTGCCTTGTCCTTTGACCATCTCGTAAAGGTGGGGCCACACCAAGCCGTGAATGTCAACAACAACGACATTGTTCGACTTTCTTGGCGAGAAAATAATACAAAGTGCTATTTTCTCTTTACTGCTAAGTGAGAATCTTCGTGTGGCCCACAAGCCGTGAATGCCAACAACAACGACATTGTTGGATTTTCTCTTTACGGCAATGTGAGAATCTTCGGGTGGCCCCCAAGCCGTGAATGCCAACAACAACGACATTGTTGGCATACCTCTTCTAGGGACGGGTATCATAATTCCTCTTGATTAAAAAGACAGAATTAACTCATTGGAAAACAAAAAAATGCGTGTTGTGTCATTCTTATGTCTGTCGTTCCTATCGGGTCAGTTTTTTCCGCCCGATGTACGTTAAATCATACCTCTTTTAGGGACTGGTACCATAATTTCTCTTGATTAAAAACGCACAATTAACTCATTGAAAAGCAAAAAAAATGTCATGTTTCGGATCAACGCCGCCAGTGGCGGGCTAACCTGCTAGTCTATTATATATTTTGCAACTTCTGTCTGTCTGTCTGCCTGTTTGTATGTGTGTTATAGACTTGATAACTGCTCGACCGATCTGACTCAAATTGGCATGTAGCCCTACTTTGATCCAGGAAACAATATGTGCAGGTCCAATTTCATGTGCGACCGTGTCCTTGACCTTGACCTCGCTCATATACCTCATAGAGGCATGTTTCTGGACCTCGACCGATCCCACTCAAATTTGGTATGTATAGGCTTACTTTGATCACGGGAACAATATGGACTGGGCGGGTCTAATTTCACGTCCGACCATGACCTTGACCTCGCTCATATATATTATACTAGCAGGTTAGCCCGCCACTGGCGGCATTCGTCCCATGGCTTTGTTTCAGAAACATGACATTTTTGTAATTATTTTGTTTTTATTTATTTTTGTTTTTTATTTTTGAATATGAATTTAATGTTTTTTAAATTTAATATATTTTGTTTCTGAATTGTTTTTTTATTGTTAATTTTTTTTAATTTTAAATTGTTTTAATTAAATTGTAAATTGTTTTAATTAATTTTTTTGTTTCTGGCGGAAGAATTTACCCGTAGAAATCCCCCCTTCCTAGGAGCGACAGACAACGCATTCTTTGTTTCGTGAAATCTCTCTACGATAACATTGCATTGAATTTAAAACAAACGCTTCCCGTCGGGAAATCTGTCTTCGGGTCGTTGTTGTTGGCATCACGGCTCCCCGAAAACTCTCACATTGCCGAAAACGTGTATTTAGTAATATCGTTGTTGTTGATATTTACGGCTTGGGGGGCTATTTTCTTATTTAGCAAGTTTGAGCTCAATCGGTTAGAGTCTATAAAGGACACACTCATATATATGACACTTCCCGTAGGTAGCAAGTTTGAGCTCAATCGGCATTCCCTGGAATTTCCCGTAGATTGGCAGATTCCAGTAGCTTAATAACGGTATATCTGGGGAGAAATCTGATGCTATATTCGTTATTATCTGGGATGATTTCGGTATATACCAAAGGTATATACTGTAAAAACAAAGCGCGCCATCCGTGCCCGCAGGGAATAAATTTCGAGCGATAACGTTTGCGTTCCCGTATAACTCTGCAGATGCGAATAACGTTGAATGGGAAACAGACGCTCTTTATAGAGATGCGTCAAAAACAAACGCTCATTAAATAATCACTTGATTAACCCCCGCCGTGCCTTTGCGGTGATTTGAGATTGGAGAACGGGTGCTCTGAGCTTCGCTAAACCGCGACCACGGTCGTGTCGGTGGGATTTGACACTTACATAGGAAGTTTGAGCTCAATCTTTACACGCGTTTTGGATTCTATGAAGTACACACACACACACATATATACGAAGTCTCAAAATATATAGTATAGACTAGCAGGTGGACCCGACTTCGTCCGGGCTGTTTCCCCTCTGCTTTTCGGCGAATTGCGCGATTTGACCTTGAATTGTCCATTTTGAAGGGCAAGGTCAGGTGGGGTCCACAATTTGACACGTCCAAAACACTGCCTGGACAAAAGTACCCGACAAAAGTACCCGTCGAAATCCATCCGGTTTTACCCGATTTGACCTCGAATTGATCATTTTGAAGGTCAAGGTCAGGTCGGGGTCACGATTTGACCGGTCGAAAACACTCAGTGGACAAACGTAACCCTATGTACCAAATTTCGTCGAAATCCCATAACAATTCGCGATTTGACCTTGAATTGACCCGATTTCAAGGTCACGTCGCACGGATTTTGAATATCACGGTCAGGTCGGGTCACGATTTGACCCGTCCAAAACACTGCCGGGACAAAAGTACTTGTCGAAATCCATCCGGTTTTACCCGATTTGACCTCGAATTGATAATTTTAAAGGTCAAGGTCAGGTCGGGGTCACGACTCGACCCGTCCAAAACACTCAGTGGACAAAAGTATCCCCACGTATCCAATTTTGTCGAAATCCCATAAAAATTCGCGATTTGACCTTGAATTGACCCGATTTCAAGGTCACGTCGCACGGGCAAGCGAAAAGAGCTAAGGCTAATCCCGTGATACTCGGGCCTTCGACCTTAAAATGACCAGATTTCAAGGTCAATGTCACGTCGCACGGGAAAATTAACAGGCCCATGCCACTCCACGGCCGAAACTATCCCCACATACCAAGTTTCATCGAAATCGGTTCGGTCGTTTTCGAGTCCATCACGAACACACAGAAAGACAGACAGACACGCAGACACACAGATCTTCCAAAAATATATAATAGATCTATAGCTATGTACAGTAAGTATTAGGAGGACCATTGACCATCATTAGGCAGACTGCGACTTTATGCAGACGAAATCCGGTCTGCCTAATTTTTGCATGCCAGTCACAAATAGTTATCTTGAGATTTAATTGTTAACACCTCTCCTTGTTCAACCGATTTAGGTTGTCTTTTGTCTATAAAATGATGGGATTGAAAAAAATGTTGTTAAGGGCATTTCCGCCCCGATAATTTTGAGACATGTATATTCGATCGATATATAGTTTCATCATTGTGCGGTCTTTTTTCAATCATGAAATTTGTACTCAATTTCGATGTATACACCAGATTTCTCGATGTTTTAATGAGATTTGGCCAGTTATCTCCTTTTTTGCTGCATTCTATACATAAAAAATGCAAAACCAGAAAAGTTGAATTTTTCAAGACCGCTGTAGATGTTTCGACCGCACAATGATGAAGCTATATATCGACATAATATACATGTCTCAAAATTATCGGGGCTGAAATGCCCTTAACAAAATTGTTTTCAATCCCATCATTTTATAGACAAAAGACAACCCAAATCGGTTGAACAAGGAGAGATGTTAACAAATAAAGCACCAGATAACTAGTGGACCGATCGAACAATAGTTTGTACAGACGTTGTATATTCTGCCCAGATGGAGGCAATCACAAGGAAATGCCTAAATAGCCTGGACAAAGTCAGGCAGATCAGCTAGTTACTATATAACTATGAATTCCACAAATGGTGAATGCTGGCATAAACAAACAAACTTAAAATAGAATTTGTTGAATAGATATAGGTTTCGGCCCTTTAATATCTTACCTTCACAGAGATTGGTCGTGGCGTTCAGATTGTATCCGGTGTTACAGACACATTTGTGGGAGCCACGGTAATTCTCACATGTTGATTTGTCTGGACATCTCGTCGTCGTTAGCCGACACTCATCAATGTCTGTTTGGCAGAACTGGCCGGTCCAACCTGATGCACAAACACAGCCTCTAATACTGTTACACTCCGTCGCACCGGTCGTACAGTCACATTGATTAACACAGTTTGGCCCCCAATGGGAGGAGTCACATGCTGAAATAAACATAATAGAGTTAATCCCTTAATGTGCTATAATAATGACCCTGTAATACTGATACACTCCGTCGCACACTCACATGAAATAAACATAAAAGAGTTATCCCCCTTAATGTGCTATAATAATGACCCTGTAATACTGCTACACTCCGTCGCACACTCACATGAAATAAACATAATAGAGTTATTCCCCTTAATGTGCTATAATAATGACCCTGTAATACTGATACACTCCGTCGCACACTCACATGAAATAAACATAACAGAGTTATTCCCCCTTAATGTGCTATAATAATGACCCTGTAATACTGCTACACTCCGTCGCACACTCACATGAAATAAACATAATAGAGTTATTCCCCTTAATGTGCTATAATAATGACCCTGTAATACTGATACACTCCGTCGCACACTCACATGCAATAAACATAACAGAGTTATTCCCCTTAATGTGCTATAATAATGACCCTGTAATACTGATACACCGGTCGGACAGTCACATGGATTAATGCAGTTTTGGCCCCCAAATGGGAGGAGTCACATGCTGAAATAAACATAAAAGAGTTATCCCCCTTCATAACTGTAAAGCTGTTTGAGAAAGAGTGAGTTTACATTGGTGTTAAATGCTGTTAATGTTTTATCCCACAGGGAGCCTCACACAGATGGAAGCATGTATTGCAGAGTGTAGTCTGCTCCAGTCTGTGGGGGGCTCTCTATGGGATAAAACTCAATATAATATGACCAGGTCCTTATCTTAAAGGCCCACTTACAGTAATGTTCTAAGTAATCGACCCCTTAACCACAGCAGAATTATGGGTAACTTTTCAGGATTTAGTCGGAAATATGGCTTGTTGCCACTCATCGGAAGGCTCTCACAGAGAGGTCAATTACTTAGAGCATTACTGTAATTTTCGAGCCCCCAGATCACATTTATAAAATATATTTCATATTATATACCATTTTACAGAGGAAGTTCCAAAAATTGTATAATCAACTTGGTGGATGAGGTTCCCAGATGGTGAATTTTACCAAATTCACCATCTGGGGACCTCATCCTGCATGGCTCCATCTCCTTTGGGGGACATAGACTCAGATTGAAGTTCCCAAATGGTGAATATTGTGATGTACACCCATTGGGAACCTCAATGTGTCATGACAACGTGGTAAGTCGATTCCGCTTTGTTGAAAAGTCGAAAATGACTCCGTAAAAAAATAAATTCCCATCATTAAAATACATGTACATCTCCAATATGTGGGTAACAATTCTCTGAAGTTTAAAATATCTATGATCAAAACTATAGGAGGAGTTGATTACACCATGAAGGTACCCTCATACTGAAAATTATAAATAATGTTGAGATGTTCTAAGTCGAAAAGGGTTAATAACTCCGTCAAAAAATAATGTATCCGTCATCTGTATACATGTTGAACATCTTCAATATATGGGCAACAATATTCTGAAGTTTCAAACCTCTGGAATGAAATCTGTAGGAGGAAATGATTACACCATGAAGGTACTCAAAAGTGTGACTGACGAACGGACGTCTCAACGAACGGATGGATTGACGGACATACGGTGTCCGTTTCTATAGTCCCCCGAAAACAAAAAGTTCTGGGAACAAACAAAAATTTAATCCATATGAAGAAGTTTCTATAGAAATTTTATAATAAAGAAACTTTACTGAGAAGTTGAGGTCCTCATATGGTGAATTTATTGACGCTAGCCCACTATGTGTGATAGCATCACTAAATTCACCTTCTGGGACCGAATTCTGCAAATGACAGACAAACTAAACTATAATAGTTGAATATAGGATGTGCCTGATCAGGTCATGGGAAATATAGGAGGGGTGTTCACAGAACAGATGTGGGGTAACCATGGTTAAATCTCTGAAGAGCTCTTGATATTTGACCCTCACTGACCTGTGCAAGTTCTAAGGTCACTTTCTAATATGTTGCCATCGGAACATGAGCAGTCGTATCCATCGAGTTTGTCAACACATGTTTCTTTTTGTGAACAGAGGTTCAAACTCACATCACTGCATTCATCAATGTCTGAAAGAAAAATAAGAGGCCAAACATGATTGGCGAATGGTTAACACTTTCATGACAGGAGCTGAGTGGGTGCTGCATTAAAGTTCCTGTGCCAGCGCATTCTCTTATATATGCGGAGCCTCACATATATAAGAAAAGGCATTGGCTTACAAGGTCAAGGTCAATATTTTAGGCCAATGTGATCTCTTGTATATGCGAGGCTCCCTATGGGAGACTTGTATATATAAGAGTGCATTGGCACAGGGTTTTCTTAAAATTTCAAGAAGCTCCAGTCAAGACATCGTAAAGCCGTACTATCTGTAAAATCAAACACAAGTGTAATGTTTAAAAACATATCGGTGTTAAATCAAACACAAGTGTAATGTTTAAAAACATATCGGTGTTAAATCAAACACAAGTGTAATGTTTAAAAACATATCGGTGTTAAATCAAACAAAACTGTAATATTTAAAAACATATCGGTGTTAAATCAAACACAAGTGTAATGTTTAACACATATCGGTGTTAAATCAAACACAAGTGTAATGTTTAAAAACATATCGGTGTTAAATCAAACAAAACTGTAATATTTAAAAACATATCGGTGTTAAATCAAACACAAGTGTAATGTTTAACACATATCGGTGTTAAATCAAACACAAGTGTAAAGTTTAAAAACATATCGGTGTTAAATCAAACAAAACTGTAATATTTAAAAACATATCGGTGTTACATCAAACACAACATATCGGTGTTAAATCAAACACAAAATATCGGTGTTAAATCAAACACAACATATCGGTGTTAAATCAAACACAACATATCGGTGTTAAATCAAAAACAACATATCGGTGTTAAATCAAACACAATATATCGGTGTTAAATCAAACACAACATATCGGTGTTAAATCAAACACAACATATCGGGGTTAAATCAAACACAACATATCGGTGTTAAATCAAACACAAAATATCGGTGTTAAATCAAACACAACATATCGGTGTTAAATCAATCACAACATATCGGTGTTAAATCAAACACAACATATCGGTGTTAAATCAAACACAACATATCGGTGTTAAATCAAACGCAACATATCGGTGTTTAATCAAACACAACATATCGGTGTTGAATCAAACACAACATATCGGTGTTAAATCAAACACAACATATCGGTGTTAAATCAAACACAACATATCGGTGTTAAATCAAACAAAACATATCGGTGTTAAATCAAACACAACATATCGGTGTTAAATCAAACACAACATATTGGTGTTAAATCAAACACAACATATCGGTGTTAAATCAAACACAACATATCGGTGTTAAATCAAACACAACATATCGGTGTTAAATCAAACACAACATATCGGTGTTAAATCAAACACAACATATCGGTGTTAAATCAAACACAACATATCGGTGTTAAATCAAACACATCATATCGGTGTTAAATCAAACAAAACATATCGGTGTTAAATCAAACACAACATATCGGTGTTAAATCAAACACAACATATCGGTGTTAAATCAAACACAACATATCGGTGTTAAATCAAACAAAACATATCGGTGTTAAATCAAACACAACATATCGGTGTTAAATCAAACACAACATATCGGTGTTAAATCAAACAAAACATATCGGTGTTAAATCAAACACAACATATCAGTGTTAAATCAAACACAACATATCGGTGTTAAATCAAACACAACATATCGGTGTTAAATCAAACAAAACATATCGGTGTTAAATCAAACACAACATATCGATGTTAAATCAAACACAACATATCGGTGTTAAATCAAACACAACATATCGGTGTTAAATCAAACACAACATATCGGCGTTAAATCAAACGCAGCATATCGGTGTTAAATCAAACACAACATATCGGTGTTAAATCAAACACAACATATCGGTGTTATATCAAACACAACATATCGGTGTTAAATTAAACACAACATATCGGTGTTAAATCAAACACAACATATCGGTGTTAAATCAAACACAACATATCGGTGTTAAATCAAACACAACATATCGGTGTTAAATCAATCACAACATATCGGTGTTCAATCAAACACAACATATCGGTGTTAAATCAAACACAACATATCGGTGTTAAATCAAACACAACATTTCGGTGTTAAATCAAACACAACATTTCGGTGTTAAATCAAACACAATATATCGTTGTTAAATCAAACACAACATATCGGTGTTAAATCAAACACAACATATCGGTGTTAAATCAAACACAACATATCGGTGTTAAATCAAACACAACATATCGGTGTTAAATCAAACACAACATATCGGTGTTAAATCAAACACAACATTTCGGTGTTAAATCAAACACAACATATCGGTGTTAAATCAAACACAACATATCGGTGTTAAATCAAACACAACATATCGGTGTTAAATCAAACACAACATTTCGGTGTTAAATCAAACACAACATATCGGTGTTAAATCAAACACAACATTTCGGTGTTAAATCAAACACAACATATCGGTGTTAAATCAAACACAACATATCGGTGTTAAATCAAACACAACATTTCGGTGTTAAATCAAACACAACATTTCGGTGTTAAATCAAACACAATATATCGTTGTTAAATCAAACACAACATATCGGTGTTAAATCAAACACAACATATCGGTGTTAAATCAAACACAACATATCGGTGTTAAATCAAACACAACATTTCGGTGTTAAATCAAACACAACATATCGGTGTTAAATCAAACACAACATATCGGTGTTAAATCAAACACAACATATCGGTGTTAAATCAAACACAACATATCGGTGTTAAATCAAACACAACATATCGGTGTTAAATCAAACACAACATATCGGTGTTAAATCAAACACAACATATCGGTGTTAAATCAATCAAACACAACATATCGGTGTTAAATCAAACTCAACTGTAATATTTAAGAACATATCGGTGTTAAATCAAAGACAAGTGTAATGTTTAAAAACATATCGGTGTTAAATCAAACACAACATATCGGTGTTAAATCAAACACAACATATCGGTGTTAAATCAAACTCAACTGTAATATTTAAAAACATATCGGTGTTAAATCAAACACAAGTGTAATGTTTAAAAACATATCGGTGTTAAATCAAACACAACATATCGGTGTTAAATCAAACACAACATATCGGTGTTAAATCAAACTCAACTGTAATATTTAAAAACATATCGGTGTTAAATCAAACACAAGTGTACTGTTTAAAAACATATCGGTGTTAAATCAAACACAAGTGTAATGTTTAAAAACATATCGGTGTTAAATCAAACACAAGTGTAATGTTTAAAAACATATCGGTGTTAAATCAAACACAAGTGTAATGTTTAAAAACATATCGGTGTTAAATCAAACACAAGTGTAATGTTTAAAAACATATCGGTGTTAAATCAAACACAACATATCGGTGTTAAATCAAAAATAACACATCGGTGTTAAATCAAACACAACATATCGGTGTTAAATCAAATACAATATATCGGTGTTAAATCAAACACAACATATCGGTGTTAAATCAAACACAACATATCGGTGTTAAATCAAACACAACATATCGGTGTTAAATCAAACACAAAATATCGGTGTTAAATCAAACACAACATATCGGTGTTAAATCAATCACAACATATCGGTGTTAAATCAAACACAACATATCGGTGTTAAATCAAACACAACATATCGGTGTTAAATCAAACACAACATATCGGTGTTAAATCAAACTCAACTGTAATATTTGAAAACATATCGGTGTTAAATCAAACACAAGTGTAATGTTTAAAAACATATCGGTGTTAAATCAAACACAAGTGTAATGTTTAAAAACATATCGGTGTTAAATCAAACACAAGTGTAATGTTTAAAAACATATCGGTGTTAAATCAAACACAAGTGTAATGTTTAAAAACATATCGGTGTTAAATCAAAAATAACACATCGGTGTTAAATCAAACACAACACATCGGTGTTAAATCAAACACAACATATCGGTGTTAAATCAAACACAACATATCGGTGTTAAATCAAACCCAACATATCGGTGTTAAATCAAACATAAGTGTAATATTTAAAAACATATCGGTGTTAAATCAAAAACAAATGTAATGTTTAAAAACATATCGGTGTTTAATCAAACACAACATATCGGTGTTAAATCAAACACAACATATCGGTGTTAAATCAAACACAACATATCGGTGTTAAATCAAACACAACATATCGGTGTTAAATCAAACTCAACTGTAATATTTAAAAACATATCGGTGTTAAATCAAACACAAGTGTAATGTTTAAAAACATATCGGTGTTAAATCGAACACAAGTGTAATGTTTAAAAACATATCGGTGTTAAATCAAACACAAGTGTAATGTTTAAAAACATATCGGTGTTAAATCAAACACAAGTGTAATGTTTAAAAACATATCGGTGTTAAATCAAACACAACATATCGGTGTTAAATCAAAAATAACACATCGGTGTTAAATCAAACACAACACATCGGTGTTAAATCAAACACAACATATCGGTGTTAAATCAAACACAACATATCGGTGTTAAATCAAACCCAACATATCGGTGTTAAATCAAACATAAGTGTAATATTTAAAAACATATCGGTGTTAAATCAAAAACAAATGTAATGTTTAAAAACATATCGGTGTTTAATCAAACACAACATATCGGTGTTAAATCAAAAACAAATATAATGTTTAAAAACATATCGGTGTTTAATCAAACACAACATATCGGTGTTAAATCAAACACAACATATCGGTGTTTAATCAAACACAACATATCGGTGTTGAATCAAACACAACATATCGGTGTTAAATCAAACACAACATATCGGTGTTAAATCAAACACAACATATCGGTGTTAAATCAAACAAAACATATCGGTGTTAAATCAAACACAACATATCGGTGTTAAATCAAACACAACATATTGGTGTTAAATCAAACACAACATATCGGTGTTAAATCAAACACAACATATCGGTGTTAAATCAAACACAACATATCGGTGTTAAATCAAACACAACATATCGGTGTTAAATCAAACACAACATATCGGTGTTGAATCAAACACAACATATCGGTGTTAAATCAAACACAACATATCGGTGTTAAATCAAACGCAGCATATCGGTGTTAAATCAAACACAACATATCGGTGTTAAATCAAACACAACATATCGGTGTTAAATCAAACACAACATATCGGTGTTAAATCAAACACAACATATCGGTGTTAAATCAAATACAACATATCGGTGTTAAATCAAACACAACATATCGGTGTTAGAGCAAGTACAGTAATTGGTTAAGAGCTATATAAAACCAAGCTTGCAAATAATTTCTCAAATTTCACCGGAGTCACTATCACAGGCACCAACTTTCATGGATTTTTAATATAAACTGAGCTTCCTATACACTTTCAAAACCCCTGTACCCCAGTATAACGTCAGTATTATTGTTTTCTGTTATCAATGTTATGGTTTTACTAACTCTGACCTTGTTTATAATTATAATGTAACATAATGTATGTTTTTCTGTAATGAACAGCATGATCAAAAGCTTAGATAGATCATAGATGATCATAGATCATAGTCACCGTATTCCATGTAACAATGGCATAACGAACCAAAGTCGGACGCTTTGGGTCGTATATAGACTATATCTGATTTTGTGACGCCAACAATTATTATCTAATACGACGCTGTTGTTTTGAATTTCGGGAGCGCGAATATTGCACAGTAGATCGGTGGGCTTAAAGCATTAATTTCGTAATCGGCTGTCAAGAGGCCAACCCAAATCAGTCGAAGTGCAACATTCTCATATTTATATAAACGTCACAAAATCATTTAGTTGTTTTTATTTATAAGGGAAAGTAGGTCCATCATGAATTTCTAACGGGTCTACTCCGGCACTCTACTGGATCAAATCATCGGACCCTAGGAAGTTTTAATATTTTTTTAAATAAACTAAAATCACCACAACTCAACACGATCTACGTGTATCTCAAAGCTTTATTTTCCAACTAATGCACAGCAGTTGATCAATACTACATGGTTCTGTAGAGATTATAACGTGCGAAAGGAAATAAGATAATATTTAATATGGATTTGATTGGTATCATAAGTCTGCATACTTACATGCATCTGATAATCCATATATATCCTATTTTCATGAATAGAATGAAAACACATACTTATGAACAAAGCAGAAGATACATTCAGTTCCACGCGAATTCGGTCAATGGTGAAAGTTACATGATGATGTTGTTTGTTGACTATCGTTGAAATCGACATGATGACTTGTTATGAAATGAACATCCTGAGTATCTGAAGCGGAGAGCTCCCCCAGCACGCCAAGTAATATAATGGTTAGTTTCAGTTCCATGCACTCTCGACAACATATATAACTATTTATAATTACCCCACCAAACATAAGCCTTATGCATGCGAATCTTATTTGGTGGGAATCTATAAAGTGATATTGACAAGAATTGTTTTAAACGCTACATGCAGAAACCCCTATGTGATTATTTTAGCTTTGGTTCGTTAATTACGCTTGCGTATTATCATATTATTGCCAAGCAATCACTAAGGAAGGAAACAACCAATGAAAATTATGAAATACTAATCATTAATGTGAAGTTTTATTAAGGCATTAAGCAACAAATAATAATCAAAATCATGTGTTGTGTTAATTAGTGCACCAAAATGATTAAAACTTCGATCCATGTATCAGCATGGTAAACCGTAAATGGCCAAGTCGTTATTAATTCATTTTTTTTACGGTTTTAATTTTACGCTGGGGTGGCACATTTGATTTCAGCTTAGGGACCATAATGGAAACTCGTTATGTTATTTACTAACTTGTTTTATAGACATATACTTATATTAAACTTGTTTATATTTTACCAAATGAATATTATCTATTGAATTATTATAAAAATAACGTCTTGGTTTTCCATTGTCGCTGAAATAAACATAAATTTTTCCTAATATCCAGTTTCCCTCTCTATATATTTCTGGTGTAAAACTCATGATTATAATATGATCATAATGATACTCACCGAGACATGTAGCGCCATCTGTTGCTAGTTTATAGTTACTCTTACAGTAGCATTGAGTTGTCTGCTGACCATTTACCTCAACGATCTGACATGCATACGAGCATGTCACATTAAACAACTCCTTGCATGGGTCCTCAACTGGAAACAAATTCAGATTCTTAAGTATACATATTATACACCCCGAATGTCCACTTATTACACACCAAACAAATTCACATCATAAGTAAACTTATTACACACTCCCAACCTCCACTTATTACACACCTCCGACCTCCACTTATTACACACACCACTCAACCTCCACTTATTACACAACTCCAAATTCCACTTATTAAACACCTCCGACCTCCCCTTATACATCTCCAACCTCCCCATATGACACACAACCTCCACTTATTACACACCACCAATAGCCCCTTCTTACACTCCACAACCTCCACTTATCACACACCCGACTTCCACTTATTACACACATCCAACATCCGCTTATTCGACACACCCAACATCCATTACAAATCTCCAACCTCCACTTATTACACACCCAATCTCCCCTTATAATGCACCTCTGACCGCCACTTATTACACACCCAACTTCCCCTTATAACACACACCCTGACCTCCACTTATCACACACCTATTATTACCCACCTTTTATTACACCTGTGTTTATACACATGTTATTACACACCTGTTATGACACACCTGTCATTACACATCTGTTATTACAAACCTGTCATTACACACCTGTTATTACACACCTGATATTACACATATGTAATTACACACCTGTTATTACACACCTGTTATTACATACCTGTTATCAGACCTGTTATTATATACATCTTATTATACACCAAACAAATTCACAATCATAAGTAAACTCTATTAACCCTCTCTATGCTAAATGGATTCTCCCATTCAGTTATAAAAGTATAAATTGGAATGATATATTATTCATTTCCAGGAATGTTAAGGATAAGGACACGAGTGCTGAGGAATTAATATTCATTGGTGGGAATCATATTATGAGCAGACGTCAAACATACAAACAGATAATGCTAATATTCATTGGTGGGAATCTTATTATGAGCAGACGTCAACCATACAAAAAGATAATGTTAATATTCATTGGTGGGAATCTTATTATGAGCAGACATCAACCATACAAAAAGATAATGCAAGTGCTGACGTATTATTAATATCTTAACATTTCCTATGGAAAATTGGATTGGGAGAGTCTATCGGAATCAAAGGGTAGACATTTCCATTGGATCGGGAGAGTCCATAATAATCAAGGGTATTGGCCAATGGATCGAGAGAGTCTATGAGAATCAAAGGATAGACAATTCCATTTGAGGAAAGTCCATCCGAATCAAAGAATAGAACTTACTTTGTTTACATCCTTTTCTGTCCTCCATGAGAATGAAACCAAATCGGCAATCACAGTTATATGATCCAACAGTGTTGCTGCAAAGCTGCTCGCATCCATTACTCGAGCTGGTACACTCATCAAAATCTACAAAAAATAATACACCACATTGAGTTTATATCTGAGTACGATCCGATAGACCAATTAACATCCACGACTTATCAAAATCTACAATAAATAATACATCTACTGAGAATACGTACTTCTAAAGCATTTAATATTATTTTTATTAAAGAAATTATCGCACGAATTTAACGACTTGTAAATTGAATTTATCGCAATAAAATTCATCTCATTCGTTATAGGTTATAATATAGAGGCACCACGATGGCATTCGTTATAGGTTATAATATAGAGGCACCACAATGGCATTCGTTATAGGTTATAATATAGAGTCACCACGATGGCATTCGTTATAGGTTATAATATAGAGGCACCACGATGGCATTCGTTATAGGTTATAATATAGAGGCACCACGATGGCATTCGTTATAGGTTATAATATAGAGGCACCACGATGGCATTCATTATAGGTTATAATATAGAGGCACCACGATGGCATTCGTTATAGGTTATAATATAGAGGCACCACGATGGCATTCGTTATAGGTTATAATATAGAGGCACCACGATGGCATTCATTATAGGTTATAATATAGAGGCACCACGATGGCATTCGTTATAGGTTATAATATAGAGGCACCACGATGGCATTCGTTATAGGTTATAATATAGAGGCACCACGATGGCATTCGTTATAGGTTATAATATAGAGGCACCACGATGGCATTCATTATAGGTTATAATATAGAGGCACCACGATGGCATTCGTTATAGGTTATAATATAGAGGCACCACGATGGCATTCGTTAAAGGTTAAAGGTTAAAGGTTATAATATAGAGGCACCACGATGGCATTCGTTATAGGTTATAATATAGAGGCACCACGATGGCATTCATTATAGGTTATAATATAGAGGCACCACGATGGCATTCGTTATAGGTTATAATATAGAGGCACCACGATGGCATTCATTATAGGTTATAATATAGAGGCACCACGATGGCATTCGTTATAGGTTATAATATAGAGGCACCACAATGGCATTCGTTATAGGTTATAATATAGAGGCACCACGATGGCATTCGTTATAGGTTATAATATAGAGGCACCACGATGGCATTCATTATAGGTTATAATATAGAGGCACCACGATGGCATTCGTTATAGGTTATAATATAGAGGCACCACGATGGCATTCGTTATAGGTTATAATATAGAGGCACCACGATGGCATTCGTTAAAGGTTAAAGGTTAAAGGTTATAATATAGAGGCACCACGATGGCATTCGTTATAGGTTATAATATAGAGGCACCACGATGGCATTCATTATAGGTTATAATATAGAGGCTCCACGATGGCATTCATTGTAGGTTATAATATAGATATAACACTTACCAAATTATGAACATTTCCTTTTTGAAGAAACAGTAGTATGTACTATCTGATAGACCATTTAACAGAGTGATGCATTCTGGGTAGAATAGATTGTGATACTCACCTGTACATGTCCCGTTGTCGAGCTTATATCCAGTGGTACATAAACAGGAGAAGGATCCGATTGTGTTAGAACAGACCTCCGTAACCTGATTATAGAGTGATGCATTCTGGGTAGAATAGATTGTGATACTGACCTGTACAGCTCCCGTTGTCGAGCTTATATCCAGTGGTACATAAACAGGAGAAGGATCCGATTGTGTTAGAACAGACCTCCGTAACCTGATAACAGAGTGATGCATTCTGGATGGAATAGATTGTGATACTGACCTGTACAGCTCCCGTTGTCGAGCTTATATCCAGTGGTACATAAACAGGAGAAGGATCCGATTGTGTTAGAACAGACCTCCGTAACCTGATTACATGTATTTGTGAGGTCGCTGTCACATTCTCCGATATCTGAAGAATTATAGAAGCAATAGTTCAGCAGTAGGGCCCTGAGAATCGGACATTTTCATTTCAAATAGAATCAGCCAAATTATTCCGAATCGCATCGAATCTCGAATCGAATCGTTGCTTCAGGCATAATATAAATAGTGGAGATGTAGACATCACTTGACTCGTGGCCATATACCAATATCAATTTTCTCAATTCATAACGACAAATGATTGTCAGTATACAATGAAAATATTATCTACAAATGGATCAAATGCCAATCTAACCAATAAAAGTGCGGATTCTTTGTGGTCGTTTCTGTTATACACTAATGAAACATTATCAGAAGCAATATTGAAGCCAGAAAGTTATCACACTCACAAGTTTGACAAACATGTATATATGAAATTTTGCAAGATGAGTTACACATATAAGTCTTTCAATGCTTCAGTGGTCTATACTTATAGCTCATTCGATGACAATGTTATGTATGTGCGTTGGTAACATATATTCGTGTAAAACCCTAACCCTAACCCTAACCCTAACCCTATAGCTCAGTCGATGACAATGTTATGTATGTGCGTTGGTAACATATATTCGTGTAAAACCCTAACCCTAACCCTAACCCTAACCCTAACCCTATAGCTCAGTCGATGACAATGTTATGTATGTGCGTTGGTAACATATCTTCGTGTAAAACCCTAATCCTAACCCTAACCCTATAGCTCAGTCGATGACAATGTTATGTATGAGCGTTGGTAACATATCTTCGTGTAAAACCCTAACCCTAACCCTAACCCTATAGCTCAGTCGATGACAATGTTATGTATGTGCGTTGGTAACATATCTTCGTGTAAAACCCTAACCCTAACCCTAACCCTATAGCTCAGTCGATGACAATGTTATGTATGTGCGTTGGTAACATATCTTCGTGTAAAACCCTAACCCTGTCGCTCAGTCGATGACAATGTTATGTATGTGCGTTGGTAACATATCTTCGTGGTCTATACTATAGCTCAGTCGATGACAATGGTATGTATGTGCGTTGGTAACATATCTTCGTGTAAAACCCTAACCCTATAGCTCAGTCGATGACAATGTTATGTATGTGCGTTGGTAACATATCTTCGTGTAAAACCCTAACCCTAAGCCTATAGCTCAGTCGATGACAATGTTATGTATGTGCGTTGGTAACATATATTCGTGTAAAACCTTAACCCTAACCCTATAGCTCAGTCGATGATAATGTTATGTATGTGCGTTGGTAACATATCCTCGTGTAAAACCCTAACCCTATAGCTGAGTCGATGACAATGTTATGTATGTGCGTTGGTAACATATCTTCGTGTAAAAGCAATGTGGTCCATAGAAGTAATGAGGATGCAACTCGCATTAGGACAGCTCATTTTTAATCGAATTGAATGAGATGAAAGTTTCCGAATCGATTCGCAGGGCCCTGTTCAGTAGATATTATTTAAGGAATACGGAATCTTAAATTTCGAAAAAATATATATATAAATAATAAACAACTTTTTGCTCTATACAAGTGTGTTTACCTTCTATTTAACAAGATAGATAAAATGTCATAATTGATACGTTTGACACCAGAAACAACCAAGGTATTCCAATTTTAAGACTTTGAAATTCCATGTTTCCTCAGATTCAATTGCAAACATGCCTCACAAATTGGCCCAATTAACCCTTTCAGTGCCAGGGGCCAATCTCATCGGCCCTAATATACGTCTGTAAAATCGGTCCTAAATTTTTTTTTTTTTTTTGGGTTGAATTGTTTTTGGGTATGCTTAAGCATGCTATAGCGAATTTAAAAACAAACTGGATAAAACCTTAGGGGCATGTTATAACTCAAAACTATTATCAAGTATTCATAGTAATAATTTTGATGCCCATGAAAAACGTAAGATTCCCTGGCACTAAACCTACAAAATAAGTCTGTTAAAGAATATAAGAAAAAATTATTAAAATTGTAAATAATTGTAAAAAATAATAACAAATGATGAAAAATTGTTAGGCCAAAGCATTCTCTTATATATGCGAGGCGACCTATGGTCGACTCGCATATATAAGAGAATGCATTGAAACAGGGTATATGGGTTGATACAAAAATCGGACCTGGCACTGAAAGGGTTAAAGCATCTCATGGATATCTTACAACCAGACCAGATGGCATGCAGATCACATCACAGGGATTATCTTGATTAGATTAGTCTGTCTGATTGGATTAGAAAGCATGCATGTCCACAAGAAGTGATCTATTTACAACAATATGGCACACACTAACTGGGGGGACTCTTTTCAATCACTGTTGCATGATCACACATTTGAAAATCCTGATTACAGTCCTGGTGTAATTTTATCAATCTTGTTTGTCTGATAGATGACTTAAACATATTTATTATTCATCAATAAACAAAATACAGATAGAGATAGCACAATTGATGATGTGGATGAGAGGCAATAAATGTATCAGAGAACAAATTACATAATGCCATAAATAATTGACTCTTTAACCACAGCAGAATTATGGGTAACTTTTCAGGATTTAGTCAGAAATATGGCTTGTTGCCATTCATCGGAAAACTCTCAGTGAGAGCCTTCCGATGAATGGCAACAAGCCATATTTCCGACTAAATCCTGAAAAGTTACCCATAATTATGCTGTGGTTAAGGAGTCGATTATTTAGAGCATTACTGTATACAACTTATGGAAGTTCCTAACCATTATGTGTATAGAGAATATTGATTCACTGTGTTTGGGGCTTGAGGGGAGTTGTATTTGTTCTTTTATATTTTTTATATATTATATAAAAGTATCAATAAAATAATTCCGAAGGTAGGGGGATGTTGTTCTTAAGATGAACATCTGAGTTGGTTAAGTTAAGTGTGTTTACTGTCTATAGTCTTCACTTGACATAAAGATAAGCTTTAGTTGAGTAATTAAATTTATAATTGGATAATTTGACTAGCTATCTAACAAATAATATATATGGAAATACAATTAATTGTGCGGCTGAATCATGGAGAATAATTTTTTTTTTTGTTATTGTTTGACACTTGTCTTTGCTTATCAAAATCGGCCTGTTGAATCTAAATAGGTTTGTGTCATTTTAAATAAGTATTCATTTTATTAAACACTATTGTTCAGTAAACATATTTTTATCGATAGTCCCATAGTTTCAGGATTTAGTCGGAAATATGGCTTGTTGCCATTTATCGGAAAGCTCTCTCACCATATTACCGACTAAATCCTGAAAAGTTACCCATAATTCTGCTGTGGTTAAGAAGTTGATTATTTAGGGCATTACTGTGCATCCAGAACAGTTAAGAACACTTAAATCGGTAGCTGCAACAATCCGAAAATCTCATAATGATCTTGCATTATGTAACAATATGAATGCGCTGTGTGCTACAATGAGGTGAAGACAGTACATATCCGACACATGTGTTTCCAATTAATGTATAGCTGGTAGATATAGGACAGACACGGTCATACGACCCCTGTGTGTCCATACAGACCTCACCAGTCAGACAGATAATACATACCATCACACGTGTTTCCATTTAGTGTATAGCCGGTAGGACAGGCACATTCATACGACCCCTGCGTATCCGTACAGATCTGACCAGTTGGACAGATGTTTGGGTTCTCTTCACATTCCTTTATATTCTCAGAACAGAATTCACCTCGCCACCCACTATTACAGATGCAGCCGAAGACGTGATCACAGCGTTCCATTCGATCACCACAGCTACACTCCGGGACACAGTCAACTCCGTAGAACGGAGATTCACATGCTGAAAAATCAAACATTTCTCTTTAGGCCTTTTTATTTTTATCAAATGCATCAAATTTCAACCCATCTTCACTCATTCCAATCCAACATAATTTTAAGTGATAAAAAAAATAAAATAATTTCATCAAATCTTCTGTATAAATAAATATTGCACATTTTTTAAATTATTACTATTGAGAGCCTAAATGTAAGATTACATGGATATATAAGTGTACATCCCCTATTTGACACCATTTTATATTTTCTTTGCCTCTCATTTTGAGAGCTTATTTTTAAACAATGAATTATCAGCCTAACCCATAGAGCCTCGCATAGACTGGAGCAAACAACACTCCATAGTGCATGCTTCCATCTGTGTGAGTCTCCCTCTGGGTTAGACATCACATTTAATATATTATCAGCCTAACCCATAAAGAGCCTCACATGGACTGGAGCAAACAACACTCCATAGTGCATGCTTCCATCTGTGTGAGGCTCCCTCTGGGTTAGACATCACATTTAATATATTATCAGCCTGCATGAGTCTTATTTTCACCCTAATCGTTGCCCTATATATTTATTTAAAAATTTAAGATGACTCTTGCAGCTACACTCCTGGACAAAGTCAACTGCATAGAATAGAGATTCATACCCTGAAAAATCAAACAATTCTCTATATCTCAAATATATGTAGCTCTGATAATCTTACTTCAGTGCTGCAGTAAATGTGCTCTAAATAATTGTCTCCTTAACCACAGCAGAATTATGGGTAATTTTCAGGATTTAGTCGGTAATATGGTAATATCATCCCTCTAGGCTCACGCTATACCCTAGCATTTTATATAGAGAGTTTTATGGGTAGAACCACCAGAGGAAAAAACCATACTTTTACTCTCAGGTGCCGGATAAAATTAATAATGTGGGAACTATTATTACTTTTTGGAGAAAATTTGTCACGATCATTATTATTTGACAACTTAGTGAAATTGCCGTCACTATTTTTAATAATTTTAGCCAAATGTCCCATGTGTCACTATTATATGGACATCATTATTATTAGTAATAGGCACCTCAGTCCAGAGAACCATGCAGAAGAAAACAGCATAGAGCAGTTAATGATTTAAATAATTAAGACTTAATGCTTAGCAACTTTGAGCCTAAATAATCCGCATATAATATAAAGAATACCTACAGATTTTTGTTTGAATACCACAGTTTGATATTGTTAACTAGATCAAGTCTTCTCGGTGTATAATACTAATTTTGACCCTGTGCACAGGTAGGTGGCCTCGCATATATAAGAGAATGCATTGGCCTAACAAATTTTATATTATTTTTTATAATTGCTAAAAAATAAAATAAAAATGAAAAAAATAATAAAAAATTGTTGAAGAATTTAAGAAATAATGATAAAAATGATAAAAATTGTCATGTGAGAAAAAAATTATAAAAATTTATAAAGAATGTATGAAAAAACATGTGTTATACAGTTTTTTCTTACATTCTTTATATCAATTTTTATAATTTTTTTCTTACATTCTGTGATTTTTTATTATTTTTTCATTTTTCTTATATTTTTTAACAATTATAAAAAATAATATAAAATTTGTTAGGCCAATGCATTCTCTTATATATGTGAGGCAACCTGTGGTCGACTCACATATATAAGAGAATGCATTAGCACAGAATTTTCGCTTGGAAAAATTCAATATTTCTTTCCAGACGCTCATGAGATATTTCGGTATTCAAACAAAACCTGTAGGTATTCTCTATATCTCAACATAATATTGCAATGTTTTTTGTCAAAATATTTTCATTTTTTCCTGTTACAATATTTGTTGTATTAGCTACAACAAATCAAGATCAGGCCTGAGTTTAGTGTGCGCAGAATGAGGTCCCCAGAGAGTGAATTTATTGATGCTATCCCGCATTACTAAATTCACCCTCTGTGGACCTCATTTTGCTTAGGCCTCATCACGAACCTAATTACTGACTGCATCCATTATTGGTAAAATAATAAATAAAACACAGTACAGACTAGCAATATTATGACTGCATCCATTATTAGTAAAATAATAAATAAAACGCTGGCACCTAAACCATGGTACAGACCAGCACTATTACCGACTGCATCCATTATTGGTAAAATAATAAATAAAACACTGGTACAGACCATTACAGGAGGCCTGATCCCTCGAATCCGTTTGGTATCCTGCGAGGCACGAACATGAGAAACCTCCGTTGTAATTGTTGCATGTCTGACTGCAAGGATTTTTATCACATTCAATTATATCTGAAATGAAAATCAACATTTATAACACCCCAATTACCCCAATGAGAATCAACATTTATAACAGATTTTGAATCTATCTAAGTACTCAGTATCGATAAAAGAATCGACTAAAATTCCTTCTTGTTCATCCACAGGGGTTGGGGTGTTCTTAGAGTGAAAATACACTGTGATTAGGCTGTGTCACTGGTGAAATCGGAGAGTGAAAAAACTCGAGACCATATCCGAGTGTTGAAGTTGGCGAGAAAGGCAAACAAAAAACCGAGAAAAAACTCCAGAGAAAACCTTCAACACTCAGATAACCTACAGTAAAGGTCAGTATCAAGTCTGAATTTAGTGCGCTTTTCATCTGCAGAATGGGGTCCCCAGAGGTTGAATTTAGTGACGCTATCCCACGGTGGGCTAGAATCCCCAAATTCCCCCTCTGGGGACCTCATTCTGCTTTGGCCTCATCTTCTCTGGAAGAGCAGGGCACAGAGCTCTCAAGCTAATAACACAACATATAACCATTCTGGAACATTCTCCATACCGACGGGGATAAAGCGGTGAAACAGATTAATGAGATTATGCATACCACTAGGTGATAAAACATTTAAGCCTTTGAATAAATCCATACCGACGGGGATAAAGCAGTGAAACAGATTAATGAGATTATGCATACCACTAGGTGATAAAACATTTAAGCCTGCACTAATTTGAATAAAAAAACATTCAGGGGCCGGTATCAATTGCACATATTGGTTAGGAAAAATAAAATGCCGTTCTAGCTGCCTCTGAAACAATTAATAAAATTAAAATAATCTACAAAGTTCTCAGCACGTGGGAGACCATCTAGGTATTAAATACACATCTAACTCCAAGCAGCCAACATATGCTTACAGAGCATAACCCATGCAATTTAACTCTCACAAAAGTTATACCGCTAGCGGAATGAACCCTGAATACATACTGACTCCCCATTATGTATCCCTCCTAATGGTCAACTGTTATGGTACAATTGATTAAATCATCACTAACATTAGTTAAGCTTTTTCTCTAAATACCCCTTTAATATCTGTAATCGAACTATTAGGAATCAATCAACGCCTTGCCAATAGATATTTGAACATTTCAAATAAAGTAAATCCTACACACAATATCTCGAAGCTTCGTATTTAAACACATGTTTAAGTCATTTAATGCCACGATAGGTCTGTCATTCAAATGCATGCTCCTAATGGCTTCTGCATCTGTGGAGACTGAGAGATAAACAAAATTAATGTTTCTGTAGAAATTAAGGTTTTCTAGTGTGTCACTACTTCAGATATGGTTCAAATAGCATACAAATCACCGCATTTTGGTCACATACCTTAAAGGTACACGTCATTTATGCATTTAAACCTAATTCCGCGTATACATCAATAAAAACGCTCTTTATTTTCCAAATAGTTTGAATGTACCTAGTTTTAACAAAGATTTATGCAATCTACATGCTTTCATTCATATAAAATTTACGAAATGTATGTTAAACGACAACAACATTGTAACAGACTGGCCACTTACCTTCAATTTATAGGTCATATTAGCCTGTACATCTATGGGAGACAGACATACATAATATAATGCATTGGCACAGTGTTAGTGATAATAATAAGGTGTCATTACTTCAGAAATGGTTCATATAGCATACTATTGTACCCGTGGTCACGTACATTAAATGAACACGTCACTTAAGCATTTAAACCTAACTCAGTGTATCTATCAATAAAACGCTCTTTATTTTCAAATTTGTCTGAATTGTACTAAATTTACATTTAAAATCAAGCATTTAAACCTAATTCCGTCTATCCGTAAATAAAAAACGCTCTTTATTTTCAAAATTTGTCTTAATGTCCATCGTTTACTAAATTTATATTTAAAATTAAGCATTTAAACCTAATTCCGTCTATCCGTAAATCAAAAACGCTCTTTATTTTCAAAATTTGTCTTAATGTCCATCGTATACTAAATTTATATTTAAAATTAAGCATTATAAACATAATTCAGCGTATCTATCAATAAAACGCTCTTTATTTTCAAAAACGTCCATAGTTTTAACAAAGATTTTGCAATCTACATGCTTTAATTCATATAAAATTACCCAGTGTGTGTTAGACAACAACATTATAACATATTGGCTTTCAAGTTACATATGCATGTACATTCGATGCACGAGGAAACATTGTAGGAAATGAAGGTATTGATGTGTCACTACTTCAGAAATTGTTCATACAATTGACCGTATTTTGATCACATACCTTAAAGGTACACGTCACTTTGTCTATAATCAGACAATACATTACACGTAGGGTTAAACATGTCCATCGTAGTAAGCTTATTTACTTCAGAAATGGTTCCAATAGCATACTATGCACCAGTGGTCACATACCTTAAAGGAACACGTCACTTAGGCATTTAAACATAACTCAGTGTATCTATCAATAAAACGCTCTTTATTTTTCAAAATTTGTCTTAATTGTACTAAATTTACATTTAAAATCAAGCATTTAAACCTAATTCCGTCTATCCGTAAATAAAACACACTCTTTATTTTCAAAATTTGTCATAATGTCCATCGTTTACTAAATTTATATTTAAAATTAAGCATTTAAACATAATTCATCGTATCCATAAATAAAAAACGCTCTTTATTTTCAAAAACGTCCATAGTTTTAACAAAGATTTTTGCAATCTACATGCTTTCATTCATATAAAATTACCCCGTGTGTGTTAGACAACAACATTATAACATATTGGCTTTCAAGTTACATATGCATGTACATTCGATGCACGAGGCAACATTGTAGGAAATGAAGGTATTGATGTGTCATTACTTCATAAATTGTTCATACAATTGACCGTATTTTGATCACATACCTTAAAGGTACACGTCACTTTTGTCTATAATCACACAACACATTACACATAGGGTTCAACATGTCCACCGTAGTAAGCTTATTTACTTCAAAAATGGTTCCAATAACATAGTATTGTACCCGTGGTATCACATACCTTAAAGGTACACGTCACTTTTGTCTATAATCAGACAATACATTACACGTAGGGTTAAACATGTCCATCGTAGTAAGCTTATTTACTTCAGAAATGGTTCCAATAGCATAGTATTGTACCCGCGGGGTCACATACCTTAAAGGTACACGTCATTTGTGTCTATAATCAGACAATACATTACGCATAGGGTTCAACATGGTCACCGAAGCAAACTAATCCAAAAGCAACGAACACCCATTACTGAGTCCCGCTGTTACACACAACACAATTACTCGGGATTAAGGTCTTCTAGTAATGAGTTATGGTTGTATACTTTAGAAATGGTACCTATAGCATAATATTGTACCCCCATTGATGCACATCACGTTTCATGTGAATTACATGAGCAGGTAACTCAATTCTCTGCATTTCGAATGGAGTTGGGTATTTTTGTATATTATATACAGTGTTATTTAGCTTAGAAATGGTTGTTATTTTATATCAATATGCCAGTTTATGTCACAGACAAAATGCGTACTCACTCTTCACATATAGACTAATATGTAAGCATTTGTATCATTTAGAATGTCAAAATATGGTCTAAGTCAGTCGTATTAGCTATATATGGCCACTTACCGTTCAAGTTATAACCCCATTAAAACTATGCTTCAAATGTAAATTATATGTAACTTGAATATGATCGGTCCCCAGGCCCTTTTTAGGTCATAGGTTCTAACCGACCATCGTTCATACTCGAACGCGTGTGTATATGATAGCTATGGTAATGGTAGAGAAATCTAGAGAGCTACGTAGACCCACTGCCTACATCAATATATATATACGATATACATGCACTGGTCGCAATGGGTTCCCGTTACTAGCCTATAGACATGAAGTATTAAAGTTATACACCTTCATCAGCGCGCTCTTAATGAGTTTTGAATTGGCATATGGGTACGAATCCAAACCATTCCGATGTAATTTATCGGAATGCCAATCATAACCATCTGCACAGAGAAAGCTAGTGGGGACGATACACACTGTTTGCGTAATTGACTAGACACATTGAGGTAAAGAAGCACCCTGATGTATCAAAGGTATATTTCAAGGATTTTTAATCGGCAACCATTATTGAATATATCTTTGTTGGGCATGGTCATATGCACCACTGTGTTTCATATAAAACAAAAAACTAGTGGGTGGTGAAATCACCGAAGGCCAATATTCCCGATGGTAAGTTAATTTTAGCATATGGGATACATTTATGACTAAATCGGTTATAGGAAATGAGGTAAATTGCACTTTATTATTTAAAAGGAATAACGCTATACAAGCTTAAACACACAAACCATGAGTTTTATCAACTTATTACGTGTAGCATATTTGGAGTTTAGTTATGTTCATCAAACACCGGTAATTGACACCTCTGTCTGTATATTTTTGTTATTACGATTGGGTCCCGTGTTCACCCTTTTTAGTTGTAAGCGAATAGTCTCCATAGCTCCAAATCGTTCCGAATGTCCAAACTAATTCACTATCTAATTCTGAAATAGGTTTAGTTGTGCTTACAATGTAATCCAAAACTAGTTGTTCATTGAACATCTTTTCAATCGTGAAAATAGGACAAGGTTCCCTCATAATAATGTAACCATAAATTGATGTAACTTCTTCGAATTCCAAACTATAGTCATTAAAAACCGTGCTACGGTATTCAGCGAAGTGGGCAAAGTTATCACCGATAAGTACACGAATCTCATATATGTCTTTTTTAGTAATACCACTAAATATCCAACACTCAGAAAACAGTTGATCCAAAGTATCCAGTAAGATATCTGTTTCAAATTCTGATCTCTCCATCAAAGCATTCAATCTCTTTCTACCATCATCAAAATTTCCTTCTAGAAGTTCCGTAATTATTAATTTACTCTCCCTTAAGAACCATGTATGTTGTAATTCTGTTTTCATGTCTCCATGTATCGTTGACGCGTTAACTAACTCCTTGTAAATTTTCTCAAGCATTTCTGTGGGTAATATTTCCTCCATAATTCCTAATTTACAAAACCATCTGTTTATTCGAGTAAATCCGCTAACTCACATGTCATTGGACATGAGTTCCTCATATAATTAACACAATCGGTTGTTCGTACCCATACCTAGTGAGCTTTTGATCTATAATAGCTATCGGTAAAGTATTTAGTTCTTATTATAATATTTATAACCAATCAAAATCCGTTGCTGAATTTAGCTATACGAGGACAAACGGAATGATAACATCCGTTCAACAAATTGGTATTCCAGTCATAGTCATAGTTCATTTTATATTATTACTCTAAAATCTCCACTACATGGAGAAAATAAAGAGCCCATCTGATGTAAACTAGTATATAAGTACTTAGTGATTTATTTTCATCAATTATATGTATTGTTACTCCTATAAATATAGTCTGTTATACAGAGGATACATCGCCCACGTGACAGTATCGTGTCACGAAAGGTCTACTGTGTTCAAAGTATATAAATGCGTGTCAGGTTTATGTATATGTCCCTGTTTCTTAAAGCAAATCCAGTACATATACGTGCGTTAAGACACGTGCAATTGCCACTAGTAAATCACGTATAAAAGATCTTTACTGCATAGTTAAACTGTTGAGTTTTCACACGCATTATATGTCTTTTTTATGGACTATATACGTGGTATATGTCAGTATATACACGAATGTAATGTAATCACGTGCGCGTATTAATTTCATATATTCTTCTCAAAACAACTCAGCACAACGCATCAATTCTGATGTCTATGGCGGTTCAAACAGTGTACACTTTCAGTGTTGTTACAGTTTAATGCCTACCATACTCATTTATGCATAATAACGCGGGTCTACATCGTTGCTATATACCTATATACGTCCATATTTCTTAAAGTATAGTATCTATACGTACATCATGGCGTATATTAAACCCCCTTACACTGGTAAATCACGTATAAACGCTCTTTATTGTATAGTCAACTAACCATTTCTACATACACGCTGCTCTGTGGTGGTCTGTTGTGTCTTACGATTATACTATTATATATAGAAGGTAATGTGGTCAAATATGTATAAGTCTGATTTTGTGTCAATGTGCCTGTTATTAATCTCATCAATTGGGTCGTTTATAAGTCGTCAAACATGATGATTTCTAATCATCTAATAGGTATTATAAAAAATGCCTACTTCACAAATATTTTGAGTGCATTTCAGTGTATGTTTCGTGCTCTGTAAAAACGTGATTTGACCGCTAGTGATGTAGTTAAATAACGTATTTTATAGTTGTCAAATACGTACTAAAAATATTGTCAATTTATGACTCATCTAATGAATTTTCCACACCTAGTGTCTACAATATGTTTATATATTGTGACTCATTACTACGATTGCAGTATGTCCACGTATGTCAGATATTACATAACCTTGATAACTATGTTTAGAAATACCTGGTATATGAGATCATATTGTAGCTGACAGAGACTGGAATGCGACTTGCATCTACCATCACGTGCGTTCGAATGAAGTTACATGTACGATATGAGCCATTATATGTGTCGATGAGGTGTTATATCAGTATATTCATGCAATATTCGTAAATGACAGCAACATATCTTTTCCCTCCCATTATCAAGCGAGATTTTGTGGTTAGCTGACAAACATGGCATTTTCGAATATATATAGCCTATTGGACACTTACTTCAAATGCTAAAATTGCCTCTTCAAAATAGTTAAAAGTACACATTTTTATTTCGAATTTCATTGTTTACGGTTAATTTCCTGTTATGAAATTGGTCCTTTTATAAATGCTTAATACGCAGTTACAAAAAGCCCTAATTGACAAACATTTTAAGCGCTATTATGACTATATTTGACGAATAAAAAAAACGCCATTTGACGTAGTACAACAACGTGAAATGACTACTTTTTTAAACGCGAATTTGAAACAAAACTAATATACAAAACAATTTTAAACTAAAATAATAAGTTTGGTTGATGTATAGTTTGGTTGACAGCATTTTCACACACAGAAGCGTTATGATACAGTTTCACCACTCACACAGAAGCGATCTTATACGGTGTAGCGGTATGTTACAGAGTTATCGTTCTTTTCGAGGCTAAAAAAAGCGCAGGCCGGCCCCCTCCCTCTCCCCCGTTTTAAAAGGGGCGGTGTTAAGGGGAGCGATCGAGCGTCACGAAAAAATGTCACCACATTTTACACATAACCCTTCTACATATTTACCACAATTCTACTTTTACCCTTACCCAATATAACCCCCTCTCTTCCGAACTTCTTAGCCATCATCTTTATGCTACTTTGTGCATCATTCATGTTCTTTGCCCTATGTCCCTGTCATTTCCTATAAGTTTACACCATTTTGCATGTGTTCTCCTTTTTACTACTGTATCCTTAATACACAAACCCCCAAGTTCATACACATATACGTAATACTTTCCATTCATTCTCTGCTTTATGTTTACTCTTTTGTCGCGTTACATCCCCTATGTTTTCGACCAACTGCTTACACCTAAATTATATATATGTATATATGTCCCCTTTTACCCATCTCTTCTCCTCTCCACCCCAGTTCATATGATTTAGTTATACTTTTACCCCTATGGCCCTCTTCTCTCACTCCCTCTGCTTTCCTCTACCTGGTGCCATTTTATTTTCTATACCATTTAAGCCCCATTGCCGGCTCTTACCCCCTAATTACTGTCTGCAATCATGGTTACCCCTCTCCTTCCAAAGCAAAACCCCCACATTTCATATGATTTAGGTATATACTCAATGATTATTCTTATCTCATCTACTTTAATTATGTACATGTTCCCCACCCAGCTCTCTGCTATACACCTCTATTTATTTTACCCTATACCCCATTTACCTTTCTCCACATAACCACCTTTCATTCTTTTTTACCTTCCCCTTTTGTACCTCTAAACACTTTGTTCTTCCCACAACAATCCCAATGTTTTCCTAGGAAAGTAATGCTTACTACTCAATGTTTTCTCCAAATTATACCCTTCTGCTCCCATTTACTTGCATCTCACTCTCCCCATCGCCTTCACCTTTTTACACATGTATAAACCTCTGTTGAGTGGCCTTTCTTAGCCTCCTATACTCTTCGCTATACACCTCTATACACTCTCCCACTGCCCCTTTACCTTTTTCACATAAGCACCTTTCATTCTTTTCATGTCTCCCTTTTCCATTTTATACAACTCTTATTTTACCTCTGTTCTACCCACAACAATCCCAATGTTTTCCTAGGAAAGTAAGGCTTACACCTCAATGTTTTCTCCAAATTATACCCTTCTGCCCCAATTTCTTGCCTCTCGCTCTCCCCATTTCCTTCCCCTTTTTGCACCATCTACATGTATAAACCTATATTGAGTGGCTTTTCTTAGCCTCCTATACTCTTCGCTATACATCGCTGTACACTCTCCCACTGCCCCTTTACCCTTTTTCCCATAAGCACCTTTCATTCTTTTCATGTCTCCCTTTTCCATTTTATACAACTCTTATTTTACCTCTGTTCTACCCACAACAATCCCTATGTTTTCCTAGGAAAGTAAGGCTTACACCTCAATGTTTTCTCCAAATTATACCCTTCTCCCCCAATTTCTTGCCTCTCGCTCTCCCCATTTCCTTCCCCTTTTTGCACCATCTACATGTATAAACCTATATTGAGTGGCTTTTCCTAGCCTCCTAAGCTCTTCACTATATGTTAATTCATATATTAAAAACCATGAACAGTGTACACTACCTAATCCATTATCATCTCCAATTAATACACGGTCATATCATCACATCCCCATTTCCCACACTCCATTACCCCTCATACTGTGTCGTTTCCCCCATCCATTTCCTCTGCCTTATACTTTTCTTCTATGACATTTTTTCGTGACGCTCGATCGCTCCCCTTAACACCGCCCCTTTTAAAACGGGGGAGAGGGAGGGGGCCGGCCTGCGCTTTTTTTAGCCTCGAAAAGAACGATAACTCTGTAACATACCGCTACACCGTATAAGATCGCTTCTGTGTGAGTGGTGAAACTGTATCATAACGCTTCTGTGTGTGAAAATGCTGTCAACCAAACTATACATCAACCAAACTTATTATTTTAGTTTAAAATTGTTTTGTATATTAGTTTTGTTTCAAATTCGCGTTTAAAAAAGTAGTCATTTCACGTTGTTGTACTACGTCAAATGGCGTTTTTTTTATTCGTCAAATATAGTCATAATAGCGCTTAAAATGTTTGTCAATTAGGGCTTTTTGTAACTGCGTATTAAGCATTTATAAAAGGACCAATTTCATAACAGGAAATTAACCGTAAACAATGAAATTCGAAATAAAAATGTGTACTTTTAACTATTTTGAAGAGGCAATTTTAGCATTTGAAGTAAGTGTCCAATAGGCTATATATATTCGAAAATGCCATGTTTGTCAGCTAACCACAAAATCTCGCTTGATAATGGGAGGGAAAAGATATGTTGCTGTCATTTACGAATATTGCATGAATATACTGATATAACACCTCATCGACACATATAATGGCTCATATCGTACATGTAACTTCATTCGAACGCACGTGATGGTAGATGCAAGTCGCATTCCAGTCTCTGTCAGCTACAATATGATCTCATATACCAGGTATTTCTAAACATAGTTATCAAGGTTATGTAATATCTGACATACGTGGACATACTGCAATCGTAGTAATGAGTCACAATATATAAACATATTGTAGACACTAGGTGTGGAAAATTCATTAGATGAGTCATAAATTGACAATATTTTTAGTACGTATTTGACAACTATAAAATACGTTATTTCACTACATCACTAGCGGTCAAATCACGTTTTTACAGAGCACGAAACATACACTGAAATGCACTCAAAATATTTGTGAAGTAGGCATTTTTTATAATACCTATTAGATGATTAGAAATCATCATGTTTGACGACTTATAAACGACCCAATTGATGAGATTAATAACAGGCACATTGACACAAAATCAGACTTATACATATTTGACCACATTACCTTCTACATATAATAGTATAATCGTAAGACACAACAGACCACCACAGAGCAGCGTGTATGTAGAAATGGTTAGTTGACTATACAATAAAGAGCGTTTATACGTGATTTACCAGTGTAAGGGGGTTTAATATACGCCATGATGTACGTATAGATACTATACTTTAAGAAATATGGACGTATATAGGTATATAGCAACGATGTAGACCCGCGTTATTATGCATAAATGAGTATGGTAGGCATTAAACTGTAACAACACTGAAAGTGTACACTGTTTGAACCGCCATAGACATCAGAATTGATGCGTTGTGCTGAGTTGTTTTGAGAAGAATATATGAAATTAATACGCGCACGTGATTACATTACATTCGTGTATATACTGACATATACCACGTATATAGTCCATAAAAAAGACATATAATGCGTGTGAAAACTCAACAGTTTAACTATGCAGTAAAGATCTTTTATACGTGATTTACTAGTGGCAATTGCACGTGTCTTAACGCACGTATATGTACTGGATTTGCTTTAAGAAACAGGGACATATACATAAACCTGACACGCATTTATATACTTTGAACACAGTAGACCTTTCGTGACACGATACTGTCACGTGGGCGATGTATCCTCTGTATAACAGACTATATTTATAGGAGTAACAATACATATAATTGATGAAAATAAATCACTAAGTACTTATATACTAGTTTACATCAGATGGGCTCTTTATTTTCTCCATGTAATGGAGATTTTAGAGTAATAATATAAAATGAACTATGACTATGACTGGAATACCAATTTGTTGAACGGATGTTATCATTCCGTTTGTCCTCGTATAGCTAAATTCAGCAACGGATTTTGATTGGTTATAAATATTATAATAAGAACTAAATACTTTACCGATAGCTATTATAGATCAAAAGCTCACTAGGTATGGGTACGAACAACCGATTGTGTTAATTATATGAGGAACTCATGTCCAATGACATGTGAGTTAGCGGATTTACTCGAATAAACAGATGGTTTTGTAAATTAGGAATTATGGAGGAAATATTACCCACAGAAATGCTTGAGAAAATTTACAAGGAGTTAGTTAACGCGTCAACGATACATGGAGACATGAAAACAGAATTACAACATACATGGTTCTTAAGGGAGAGTAAATTAATAATTACGGAACTTCTAGAAGGAAATTTTGATGATGGTAGAAAGAGATTGAATGCTTTGATGGAGAGATCAGAATTTGAAACAGATATCTTACTGGATACTTTGAATCAACTGTTTTCTGAGTGTTGGATATTTAGTGGTATTACTAAAAAAGACATATATGAGATTCGTGTACTTATCGGTGATAACTTTGCCCACTTCGCTGAATACCGTAGCACGGTTTTTAATGACTATAGTTTGGAATTCGAAGAAGTTACATCAATTTATGGTTACATTATTATGAGGGAACCTTGTCCTATTTTCACGATTGAAAAGATGTTCAATGAACAACTAGTTTTGGATTACATTGTAAGCACAACTAAACCTATTTCAGAATTAGATAGTGAATTAGTTTGGACATTCGGAACGATTTGGAGCTATGGAGACTATTCGCTTACAACTAAAAAGAGTGAACACGGGACCCAATCGTAATAACAAAAATATACAGACAGAGGTGTCAATTACCGGTGTTTGATGAACATAACTAAACTCCAAATATGCTACACGTAATAAGTTGATAAAACTCATGGTTTGTGTGTTTAAGCTTGTATAGCGTTATTCCTTTTAAATAATAAAGTGCAATTTACCTCATTTCCTATAACCGATTTAGTCATAAATGTATCCCATATGCTAAAATTAACTTACCATCGGGAATATTGGCCTTCGGTGATTTCACCACCCACTAGTTTTTTGTTTTATATGAAACACAGTGGTGCATATGACCATGCCCAACAAAGATATATTCAATAATGGTTGCCGATTAAAAATCCTTGAAATATACCTTTGATACATCAGGGTGCTTCTTTACCTCAATGTGTCTAGTCAATTACGCAAACAGTGTGTATCGTCCCCACTAGCTTTCTCTGTGCAGATGGTTATGATTGGCATTCCGATAAATTACATCGGAATGGTTTGGATTCGTACCCATATGCCAATTCAAAACTCATTAAGAGCGCGCTGATGAAGGTGTATAACTTTAATACTTCATGTCTATAGGCTAGTAACGGGAACCCATTGCGACCAGTGCATGTATATCGTATATATATATTGATGTAGGCAGTGGGTCTACGTAGCTCTCTAGATTTCTCTACCATTACCATAGCTATCATATACACACGCGTTCGAGTATGAACGATGTTCGGTTAGAACCTATGACCTAAAAAGGGCCTGGGGACCGATCATATTCAAGTTACATATAATTTACATTTGAAGCATAGTTTTAATGGGGTTATAACTTGAACGGTAAGTGGCCATATATAGCTAATACGACTGACTTAGACCATATTTTGACATTCTAAATGATACAAATGCTTACATATTAGTCTATATGTGAAGAGTGAGTACGCATTTTGTCTGTGACATAAACTGGCATATTGATATAAAATAACAACCATTTCTAAGCTAAATAACACTGTATATAATATACAAAAATACCCAACTCCATTCGAAATGCAGAGAATTGAGTTACCTGCTCATGTAATTCACATGAAACGTGATGTGCATCAATGGGGGTACAATATTATGCTATAGGTACCATTTCTAAAGTATACAACCATAACTCATTACTAGAAGACCTTAATCCCGAGTAATTGTGTTGTGTGTAACAGCGGGACTCAGTAATGGGTGTTCGTTGCTTTTGGATTAGTTTGCTTCGGTGACCATGTTGAACCCTATGCGTAATGTATTGTCTGATTATAGACACAAATGACGTGTACCTTTAAGGTATGTGACCCCGCGGGTACAATACTATGCTATTGGAACCATTTCTGAAGTAAATAAGCTTACTACGATGGACATGTTTAACCCTACGTGTAATGTATTGTCTGATTATAGACAAAAGTGACATGTACCTTTAAGGTATGTGATACCACGGGTACAATACTATGTTATTGGAACCATTTTTGAAGTAAATAAGCTTACTACGGTGGACATGTTGAACCCTATGTGTAATGTGTTGTGTGATTATAGACAAAAGTGACGTGTACCTTTAAGGTATGTGATCAAAATACGGTCAATTGTATGAACAATTTCTGAAGTAATGACACATCAATACCTTCATTTCCTACAATGTTGCCTCGTGCATCGAATGTACATGCATATGTAACTTGAAAGCCAATATGTTATAATGTTGTTGTCTAACACACACGGGGTAATTTTATATGAATGAAAGCATGTAGATTGCAAAAATCTTTGTTAAAACTATGGACGTTTTTGAAAATAAAGAGCGTTTTTTATTTATGGATACGATGAATTATGTTTAAATGCTTAATTTTAAATATAAATTTAGTACAATTAAGACAAATTTTGAAAAATAAAGAGCGTTTTATTGATAGATACACTGAGTTATGTTTAAATGCCTAAGTGACGTGTTCCTTTAAGGTATGTGACCACTGGTGCATAGTATGCTATTGGAACCATTTCTGAAGTAAATAAGCTTACTACGATGGACATGTTTAACCCTACGTGTAATGTATTGTCTGATTATAGACAAAGTGACGTGTACCTTTAAGGTATGTGATCAAAATACGGTCAATTGTATGAACAATTTCTGAAGTAGTGACACATCAATACCTTCATTTCCTACAATGTTTCCTCGTGCATCGAATGTACATGCATATGTAACTTGAAAGCCAATATGTTATAATGTTGTTGTCTAACACACACTGGGTAATTTTATATGAATTAAAGCATGTAGATTGCAAAATCTTTGTTAAAACTATGGACGTTTTTGAAAATAAAGAGCGTTTTATTGATAGATACGATGAATTATGTTTATAATGCTTAATTTTAAATATAAATTTAGTATACGATGGACATTAAGACAAATTTTGAAAATAAAGAGCGTTTTTGATTTACGGATAGACGGAATTAGGTTTAAATGCTTAATTTTAAATATAAATTTAGTAAACGATGGACATTAAGACAAATTTTGAAAATAAAGAGCGTTTTTTATTTACGGATAGACGGAATTAGGTTTAAATGCTTAATTTTAAATGTAAATTTAGTACAATTCAGACAAATTTGAAAATAAAGAGCGTTTTATTGATAGATACACTGAGTTAGGTTTAAATGCTTAAGTGACGTGTTCATTTAATGTACGTGACCACGGGTACAATAGTATGCTATATGAACCATTTCTGAAGTAATGACACCTTATTATTATCACTAACACTGTGCCAATGCATTATATTATGTATGTCTGTCTCCCATAAATGTACAGGCTAATATGACCTATAAATTGAAGGTAAGTGGCCAGTCTGTTACAATGTTGTTGTCGTTTAACATACATTTCGTAAATTTTATATGAATGAAAGCATGTAGATTGCATAAATCTTTGTTAAAACTAGGTACATTCAAACTATTTGGAAAATAAAGAGCGTTTTTATTGATGTATACGCGGAATTAGGTTTAAATGCATAAATGACGTGTACCTTTAAGGTATGTGACCAAAATGCGGTGATTTGTATGCTATTTGAACCATATCTGAAGTAGTGACACACTAGAAAACCTTAATTTCTACAGAAACATTAATTTTGTTTATCTCTCAGTCTCCACAGATGCAGAAGCCATTAGGAGCATGCATTTGAATAACAGACCTATCGTGGCATTAAATGACTTAAACATGTGTTTAATTACGAAGCTTCGAGATATTGTGTGTAGGATTTACTTTATTTGAAATGTTCAAATATCTATTGGCAAGGCGTTGATTGATTCCTAATAGTTCGATTACAGATATTAAAGGGGTATTTAGAGAAAAAGCTTAACTAATGTTAGTGATGATTTAATCAATTGTACCATAACAGTTGACCATTAGGAGGGATACATAATGGGGAGTCAGTATGTATTCAGGGTTCATTCCGCTAGCGGTATAACTTTTGTGAGAGTTAAATTGCATGGGTTATGCTCTGTAAGCATATGTTGGCTGCTTGGAGTTAGATGTGTATTTAATACCTAGATGGTCTCCCACGTGCTGAGAACTTTGTAGATTATTTTAATTTTATTAATTGTTTCAGAGGCAGCTAGAACGGCATTTTATTTTTCCTAACCAATATGTGCAATTGATACCGGCCCCTGAATGTTTTTTTATTCAAATTAGTGCAGGCTTAAATGTTTTATCACCTAGTGGTATGCATAATCTCATTAATCTGTTTCACTGCTTTATCCCCGTCGGTATGGATTTATTCAAAGGCTTAAATGTTTTATCACCTAGTGGTATGCATAATCTCATTAATCTGTTTCACCGCTTTATCCCCGTCGGTATGGAGAATGTTCCAGAATGGTTATATGTTGTGTTATTATCTTGAGAGCTCTGTGCCCTGCAGTAGGTGCATTGTGTTCCCCCGTGCTTAGAAGTTAATTAACAGACAAAAGTGCGTCTACCTTCAGCCTTGTTAGTTTAAATGGCCATATGCGAGTATGAAGTGTCTTACACGAATACATTATGGATTTACTAGAATGTTGTAGAAGACACAAATTTCCAGATTATTCCAGAAATAATAATTTGCGTGGGAAGGAATATTTTTAGGAATTTTACTAGATTGTTCCAGAAGATAAAATTGCGAACGGTAAATAGATAGATGCTGGCGTTTTTAGTGCACATCTGGCATTGAGTAAACCAGCCATTATAGAATATATTCCATGATGCTCTGTTATTGTTAGAGAGAAAGCGTGCCTCGTGGAATGTGTTTACTACCAGGTACAGAACAGTTAATAAATCTGTGAGATCAATAATGTTTTTTTAGTTATTAAAGGTATAAAAGTTAAAGGGGCCGAAGGGTTTTAGAGCCAGAAGATTTGAGAAATGAGTTTTACTGCCTAAATTCTGCGCTTGGAGAACGGTAAATAGATAGATGCTATGATAGCGTGAGAGCCAATGTGTGTACCGTGTGTGTGAAATTAACATTGGGGCTTTACAGGTATAAATTTTAACAAGGCCTTATACAAGTATGAATTTTATTACACGAATACATTATGGATTTTACTATAATGTTGAAAAAAAAAATTTGTAGAATTTTCCAGAAACAAAAAATTTCCAGATTGTTCCAGAAGATAAAATTGAGTGGGAAGGAGAAAAGGGAGGAGCGATACACAACCTATAACATTAATATAAAAAAAGGGGGCGTTGCCATACTATGGGGCCATAGACATATACACATACAAAGCATAGAAAAGGGGGCGTTGCCATACTATGGGGCCATAGACATATACACACCTATAGGGGTAGGGCGTTATGTGGGAATCGGGGCCGCCGTCACATACATGCTGCTATCATTGTGTGCTTTATTAAATTAACAAATATTCCAACAATGTTTAGTCTTGTGAACTTTGTGAAGAACTTGCAGGGATTTTATAGTACTGTCTGTTTCCACTGGAAATGATATTGATACATACACGTATATTTACTCCTAAAACAGTGACAGTCCGCATTTAATCCGAAATATATCTTCCGTCGACCCAATATTCTTCGCCGATCAGCTAAATACATATGACATCATTTACGTTACCGTTGACTTATTGGCCACCTTTCTACTTACTGTCCAACTTTTTGTACATATTGGCCGTGTTTTCCACTTATTGGCTGACTTTTGTTACTTATGATGCAGGCAGCTTTCTACTTAAAGCGGCCGATAACCTATAGCTAATTAATAAATACTTCTATAATTGAATGAGTGAACCCATTTAACGATAGTACGGCCGATAACCAATAGCTAATAAATAAAATCATTATTTAATAAATAAATACTTCTATATTGAATGAGTGAATCCATTTAATGATAGTAATAAACCTACCTTTGCAGTTTTGTGCGTCTTGCTCTAACTCGAACCCTTGTTCACAGAAACATTGTGCAGTTCCACTAATCTCCGTGCAGCCAACTGCACAAGTAAGATTATTTAATGCGCATATATCCCGGTTTGGATCTGAAATGTGCAACCCAAAGAAACAAATTACCGCCGGCTTCTGTGTGAACATCCAGCACTGAGCAAGATCATATTTTAAAGTGTAAGGCCAATATAGTCTAAAATTGCAAAAGTTGGCCAAAACCCTGTGCCAATGCATTCTCTTATATATTCTCCCATATGGAGACTCACATATATAAGATACTGCCTAACAATATTTACCTTGACCCTGTAATCCAGTGCATTCTATTATATATGCGAGGCTCCCTATGAACGATTCTCACATATAAGAGAATGCAATGGCACAGGGTATTTAACCCTTTCATGATGACAGCTTGCTGGTACAGCATTAAATATCCTCTGCAAGTGCATTCTGTTATATATGTGTGGCATATATAAGAATGCACTGGCTTACAAAGTCAAGGTAAATATAGTTAGGCCAATGTATACTCTCATATATGGGAGGCATATACTATGGGCGACTTATAAGAACAACAGCTAAGAAACTCAACATAACCTTGACTGCATAGTACAAAATCTAATACATGTGTCTAAATACTATGTCATGTTCATGAACCATACATTGTAAAAGCTAATATGCATCTGTATACATACAGTCAATTAGTATAACTGTCTACCTATATGTGTGTCAGCAGACTCCAGTATTTAAGTTGTGTATATGTGCTTGTGTTTATACGCTATAGCCTGCGGGTGGTCGGCTGTATGTGTGTGCACCGTGGCATATGAGCACATATATATGTATTGCATGTATGTTTTATGCGTGTATGAATATCTGTCTGTGTGTGAGTATGGATATGTATGTGTGCATGCCTGTATTAGTGTGGGATTCACATGTATGGTGGCGTGCGAGTAAGTACGATGGGTGTCTGTAGGTGTATGCGTGTGTGTGTATGCTTGCTGAACTCTTAGCGACTATTCTTTGTTGTTATGTCCACTGTATATATGTTTACTGTTCTTGTATTATTTGAATTTCCTTTTGTCAATTTATATTATTCATAACTCTCCGTCAATGGAGGAAATAAAGATATATAGATATATATATATACAAAAGAATTAATATTGATTTTATTTTGATAATATTTTGTTCAATTAATGGGACACTTCGTGGTGCTCCAAACAAATGCGAGCCGCAAAACGTCTCCGATTGGTTGTATTATTCTATTGTAATATTAAGTGCGAATCAAGTAGATGAGACCTAGAGGGTATCATATGCTTATATTCAATTATTAAAATAACCGAAATAACAAATATATGTAAATGAAAAGGCGGTCTTGAATATTAGGGACCATTATTGAATGGCACAGTTATTATACACGAAAACAAATCTACATAAAATCAATATTGATTGATAGATGCATTTATGGATAGGGGTCTTCTGTTTGTATTGATTATTTCATGCCCGGGAAACATTATATATCATGTTATGGAAGAGATAATTCATTTTAAAAGTAAATTGTAATTATGTGATCATGGTTTCTATTGTTCCCTTTGCACACAACGCAACATTTATCAGTTATCTTTGTGCGTGCATCCTGATGTGGGTGTAATTTTTATATTTTTGTTTTTGTATCGTTTTTCTCAATGATCCCATATATTGATTTTTCAAAAATGGCCAAAGTTTCTGACAAATGGCCCAACAAATTCAGGAATGTTATGGCAAGCATGAACTTTGCTGATAAGAAAAAACTCACGTCGTAATACGTGTTGTACATCACTGAGAAGGAACCTTGGTAATACGTGTTGTACATGAAGGGAAATCATGTGTTAATACGTGTTGTACATGGATGGAAATCATGTGTTAATATGTGTTGTACGTGGCCGGGAGGGAACGCATGTGGAACTTACCTTGGTAACACATATTCGGCATTGTGGCACTGATAAGATAACCATCAAAACATGAACAGTTAAACCCGCCGTCAGTGTCCGTGCATGTATGGACGCAGTTATCTGTATCATCGGTACATTCATTTATATCTGTAAACAAATAAAAATGTAATGTAACCATGGCAACATGAACAGTTAAACCCTCCCTTAGTATATTATCCACATGCTCATTTATATCTACAAAGAAAACATACTGTAGCCATGGCAATGCAACAGCTGGATGCATCACTTCGAAAGTTGAATAATTAAAGTATGTAAAATTAGATCCATTTGTTCATAGGATCTAAATAATAATGAGAAAGATGTGTCACCCCATGGTGAGAAACTGGAACATGGTCAGAATGAAACCCAAATTTTAAATAAACAAAGAAGGAAATTGGAAATAATATCATTGGGCACTCTGTTGAAAGCAGTCATGATGATGGACCAGCATATCAATTTTGTTCAAGATCCTACAACACATGGCTCAGATATTTCTGTGGTTTGACAAAAAGACATGATTTCCATACAAACCAAGAAGGCTAGCTCTAGAAGTCTTATAATATTGTAATTGTTGTGGTGGATTAACGGTAACATTGTGTGACATTGATATTTCGAAATTTAGTTTAAACATAATTACTCCTCTTGCTCGCTAATATAAAACGCTGCTCTGAGACTAATTCCGAATTTAGGGACACTCCTGATGTAGTGCTATGACATATACATGTGATTATATGCTGATGAGAGACAATAAGGCTCAATGCCGAGTACATGATTTATTATGGCCGGAATGAGACAAGCTCAGTTACACAGTATACATTAGTTTACATTACATTCAGCTCCATCAACACACAACTGTCATTTAACTCACATATTTCGCTCACTTTCAGAACATCAAACATTTTTTCTGACATGAAGATTACAGACACAAACAAATAAGTATCTATCGCACAATACAATTAGCTATGAAGATTATGAAATACATATCAATTGACTTCATATTTACTGTTATCACTTATTGTCAATTTCTCATATGGGCATCAGCTCAAACTTTACATATCTTAATATTTATTCAAGTCAATAAATGAGTAAGTTTCCAGTTAGTTGTTCACATCATATGAGTATTGGAGTATGCCACCACAAAGGGGGGGGGGGTACAAAGCGATATATAAATCCAAAAAGGAGGGAAGGTAGGTAAAATATAATCGAACATCCAACTGTCAAAATTATTTTCAAATGATGTGAAGGTGAAGGCTGTTCCAGTTTGTGAGATATATAATTTCCGGATCAATTCAATTCCGGAATCCGGAAAACGGGGCAGTCGCTGGGCGGGGAATAATTCATTATTATGCTTTATAATATCTCAGTTGTGGAGTGAGAAATAGTGTCTGTCATTTGTAGAATTAGGTCCCCAGAGGGTGAAACTTGACACATTTCATTGTGAGTGATCCCCTCGAACTTGACACATTTCATTATAAACGACCCCCTCAAACTTGACAGATTTCGTTGGGAACGAGCCCCTCAAAATTAACACATTTTGTAGTGAACGACCCCCTCAAACTTAACACATTTCATTATGAACATGACTGTAGACATTTGATATCCAGATGTCAACAACGTGACTGTCAAGAGTTCACACATGTTGATCATGCCAGATTACACACCTACGCACGCAGTATGCTTCAGGCATATACTTACTCATACAATGGCTGTTAGACATTCGATATCCAGAAGAGCATGTACATGTGAATGAGCCCTCCGAGTTTTCACAATTCTGGTCGCAGTTGTGAGTCCCCTCTCTGCACTCGTTGATGTCTGAAATTTCAAGATTTTAGGATTTATTGTATAAGATATACCTGTCAGAGTGTAATCAACATACATAACAATAAAACATAACGATATAAAACAATATAATAAATATGATGAAAAGTATTGTAGGTTTTATAGGTCACCCTGAAGTTAAATATAAAGTTTCGTGAAGATCGGACAAGAGATGCGGACTGTGGGGAATGCCGAAGGAAATTGTTGAAGCACGCATGTCCGACAGATGCCAACCCATGACAATAGCTCAAAATTGATACAAAATGATAAAAACCTGCAGGCTGCCAGGAAATGACATTGTTACGAGACTACAATAGACTCAGCATGCCATACGGACGAATATGCATCAAATCTCGAATCGCATCATGATAAAAACCTATATGCTGCCAGCAAATGACATTTTTACGAGACTACAATAGACTCAGCATGCCATTCGGACGAATAGGCATCAAATCTCGAATCGCATCATGATAAAAACCTACATGCTGCCAGTAAATGACATTTTTACGAGACTACAATAGACTCAGCATGTCATCCGGAAGAATAGGCATCGAATCTCGAACGCATCATGATAAAAACCTACATGCTGCCAGGAAATGACATTTTGACGAGACTACAATAGACTCAGCATGCCATCCGGAAGAATAGGCATCGAATCTCGAATCGCATCATGATAAAAATCTACATGCTGACAGGAAATGACATTTTGACGAGACTACAATAGACTCAGAATGCCATCCGGAAGAATAGGCATTGAATCTCGAATCTCATCAGGATAAAAACCTACATGCTGCCAGGAAATGACATTTTTACGAGACTACAATAGACTCAGCATGCCATTCGGACGAATAGGCATCAAATCTCGAATCGCATCATGATAAAAACCTACATGCTGCCAGGAAATGACATTTTTACGAGACTACAATAGACTCAGCATGCCATCCGGAAGAATAGGCATCGAATCTCGAATCGCATCATGATAAAAACCTACATGCTGCCAGGAAATAACATTTTTACGAGACTACAATAAACTCAGCATGCCATCCGGAAGAATAGGCATCGAATCTCGAATCGCATCATGATAAAAACATACATGCTGCCAGGAAATGACATTTTGACGAGACTACAATAGACTCAGCATGCCATCCGGAAGAATAGGCATCAAATCTCGAATCGCATCATGATAAAAACCTACATGCTGCCAGGAAATGACATTTTGACGAGACTACAATAGACTCATCATGCCATACGGACGAATAGGCATCAAATCTCGAATCGCATCATGATAATAATAGACTCAGCATGTCATCCGGAAGAATAGGCATCAAATCTCGAATCGCATCATGATAATAATAGACTCAGCATGCCATCCGGACGAATAGGCATCGAATCTCGAATGGCATCATGATAATAATAGACTCAGCATGATATCCGGACGAATAGGCATCGAATCTCGAATTGCATCATGATAATAATAGACTCAGCATGCCATCCGGACGAATAGGCATCAAATCTCGAATTGCATCATGATAATAATAGACTCAGCATGCCATCCGGACGAATAGGCATCAAATCTCGAATTGCATCATGATAATAATAGACTCAGCATGCCATCCGGACGAATAGGCATCAAATCTCGAATCGCATCATGATAATAATAGACTCAGCATGCCATCCGGACGAATAGGCATCAAATCTCGAATCGCATCATGATAATAATAGACTCAGCATGCCATCCGGACGAATAGGCATCGAATCTCGAATCGCATCATGATAATAATAGACTCAGCATGCCATCCGGACGAATAGGCGTCAAATCTCGAATCGCATCATGATAATAATAGACTCAGCATGATATCCGGACGAATAGGCATCAAATCTCGAATCGCATCATGATAATAATAGACTCAGCATGCCATCCGGACGAATAGGCATCGAATCTCGAATCGCATCATGATAATAATAGACTCAGCATGCCATCCGGACGAATATGCATCGAATCTCGAATCGCATCATGATAATAATAGACTCAGCATGCCATCCGGACGAATAGGCATCGAATCTCGAATCGCATCATGATAATAATAGACTCAGCATGCCATCCGGAAGAATGGGCATCGAATATCAATCGCATCATGATAATAATAGACTCAGCATGCCATCCGGAAGAATGGGCATCGAATATCGAATCGCATCATGATAATAATAGACTCAGCATGCCATCCGGACGAATAGGCGTCGAATCTCGAATCACATCATGATAATAATAGACTCAGCATGCCAGCCGGACGAATAGGCATCGAATCTCGAATCGCATCATGATAATAATAGACACAGCATGCCATCCGGACGAATAGGCATCGAATCTCGAATCACATCATGATAATAATAGACTCAGCATGCCATCCGGACGAATAGGCATCGAATCTCGAATCGCATCATGATAATAATAGACTCAGCATGATATCCGGACGAATAGGCATCGAATCTCGAATCGCATCATGATAATAATAGACTCAGCATGATATCCGGACGAATAGGCATCGAATCTCGAATCACATCATGATAATAATAGACTCAGCATGCCATCCGGACGAATGGGCGTCAAATCTCGAATCGCATCATGATAATAATAGACTCAGCATGCCATCCGGACGAATAGGCATCGAATCTCGAATCGCATCATGATAATAATAGACTCAGCATGCCATCCGGACTAATAGGCATCGAATCTCGAATCGCATCATGATAATAATAGACTCAGCATGCCATCCGGACGAATAGGCGTCAAATCTCGAATGGCATCATGATAATAATAGACTCAGCATGCCATCCGGACGAATAGGCGTCAAATCTCGAATCGCATCATGTTAATAATAGACTCAGCATGCCATCCGGAGGAATAGGCATCGAATCTCGAATCGCATCATGATAATAATAGACTCAGCATGCCATCCGGATGAATAGGCGTCAAATCTCGAATCGCATCATGATAATAATAGACTCAGCATGATATCCGGACGAATAGGCATCGAATCTCGAATCGCATCATGATAATAATAGACTCAGCATGCCATCCGGACGAATAGGCATCGAATCTCGAATCGCATCATGATAATAATAGACTCAGCATGCCATCCGGACGAATAGGCATCAAATCTCGAATCGCATCATGATAACAATAGACTCAGCATGCCATCCGGACGAATAGGCATCGAATCTCGAATCACATCATGATAATAATAGACTCAGCATGCCATCCGGACGAATAGGCGTCAAATCTCTAATCGCATCATGATAATAATAGACTCAGCATGCCATCCGGATGAATAGGCATCGAATCTCGAATCGCATCATGATAATAATAGACTCAGCATGCCATCCGGACGAATAGGCATCGAATCTCGAATCGCATCATGATAATAATAGACTCAGCATGCCATCCGGACGAATAGGCGTCAAATCTCGAATCGCATCATGATAATAATAGACTCAGCATGCCATCCGGACGAATAGGCATCAAATCTCGAATCGCATCATGATAATAATAGACTCAGCATGCCATCCGGACGAATAGGTGTCAAATCTCGAATCGCATCATGATAATAATAGACTCAGCATGCCATCCGGACGAATAGGCATCGAATCTCGAATCGCATCATGATACAAATAGACTCAGCATGCCACCCGGACGAATAGGCATCGAATCTCGAATCGCATCATGATAATAATAGACTCAGCATGCCATCCGGACGAATAAACATCGAATCTCGAATCGCATCATGATAATAATAGACTCAGCATGCCATCCGGACGAATAGGCATCAAATCTCGAATTGCATCATGATAATAATAGACTCAGCATGCCATCCGGACGAATAGGCATCAAATCTCGAATTGCATCATGATAATAATAGACGCAGCATGCCATCCGGACGAATAGGCATCAAATCTCGAATCGCATCATGATAATAATAGACTCAGCATGCCATCCGGACGAATAGGCATCAAATCTCGAATCGCATCATGATAATAATAGACTCAGCATGCCATCCGGACGAATAGGCATCAAATCTCGAATCGCATCATGATAATAATAGACTCAGCATGCCATCCGGACGAATAGGCATCGAATCTCGAATCGCATCATGATAATAATAGACTCAGCATGCCATCCGGACGAATAGGCGTCAAATCTCGAATCGCATCATGATAATAATAGACTCACCATGATATCCGGACGAATAGGCATCGAATCTCGAATCGCATCATGATAATAATAGACTCAGCATGCCATCCGGACGAATAGGCATCAAATCTCGAATCGCATCATGATAATAATAGACTCAGCATGCCATCCGGACGAATAGGCATCGAATCTCGAATCGCATCATGATAATAATAGACTCAGCATGCCATCCGGACGAATATGCATCGAATCTTGAATCGCATCATGATAATAATAGACTCAGCATGCCATCCGGACGAATAGGCATCGAATCTCGAATCGCATCATGATAATAATAGACTCAGCATGCCATCCGGAAGAATGGGCATCGAATATCGAATCGCATCATGATAATAATAGACTCAGCATGCCATCCGGAAGAATGGGCATCGAATATCGAATCGCATCATGATAATAATAGACTCAGCATGCCATCCGGACGAATAGGCGTCGAATCTCGAACCACATCATGATAATAATAGACTCAGCATGCCAGCCGGACGAATAGGCATCGAATCTCGAATCGCATCATGATAATAATAGACACAGCATGCCATCCGAACGAATAGGCATCGAATCTCGAATCGCATCATGATAATAATAGACTCAGCATGCCATCCGGACGAATAGGCATCGAATCTCGAATCGCATCATGATAATAATAGACTCAGCATGATATCCGGACGAATAGGCATCGAATCTCGAATCGCATCATGATAATAATAGACTCAGCATGATATCCGGACGAATAGGCATCGAATCTCGAATCACATCATGATAATAATAGACTCAGCATGCCATCCGGACGAATAGGCGTCAAATCTCGAATCGCATCATGATAATAATAGACTCAGCATGCCATCCGGACGAATAGGCATCGAATCTCGAATCGCATCATGATAATAATAGACTCAGCATGCCATCCGGACGAATAGGCATCGAATCTCGAATGGCATCATGATAATAATAGACTCAGCATGATATCCGGACGAATAGGCATCGAATCTCGAATTGCATCATGATAATAATAGACTCAGCATGCCATCCGGACGAATAGGCATCAAATCTCGAATTGCATCATGATAATAATAGACTCAGCATGCCATCCGGACGAATAGGCATCAAATCTCGAATTGCATCATGATAATAATAGACTCAGCATGCCATCCGGACGAATAGGCATCAAATCTCGAATCGCATCATGATAATAATAGACTCAGCATGCCATCCGGACGAATAAGCATCAAATCTCGAATCGCATCATGATAATAATAGACTCAGCATGCCATCCGGACGAATAGGCATCGAATCTCGAATCGCATCATGATAATAATAGACTCAGCATGCCATCCGGACGAATAGGCGTCAAATCTCGAATCGCATCATGATAATAATAGACTCAGCATGATATCCGGACGAATAGGCATCGAATCTCGAATCACATCATGATAACAATAGACTCAGCATGCCATCCGGACGAATAGGCATCAAATCTCGAATCGCATCATGATAATAATAGACTCAGCATGCCATCCGGACGAATAGGCATCGAATCTCGAATCGCATCATGATAATAATAGACTCAGCATGCCATCCGGACGAATATGCATCGAATCTCGAATCGCATCATGATAATAATAGACTCAGCATGCCATCCGGACGAATAGGCATCGAATCTCGAATCGCATCATGATAATAATAGACTCAGCATGCCATCCGGAAGAATGGGCATCGAATATCGAATCGCATCATGATAATAATAGACTCAGCATGCCATCCGGAAGAATGGGCATCGAATATCGAATCGCATCATGATAATAATAGACTCAGCATGCCATCCGGACGAATAGGCGTCGAATCTCGAATCACATCATGATAATAATAGACTCAGGATGCCAGCCGGACGAATAAGCATCGAATCTCGAATCGCATCATGATAATAATAGACACAGCATGCCATCCGGACGAATAGGCATCGAATCTCGAATCACATCATGATAATAATAGACTCAGCATGCCATCCGGACGAATAGGCATCGAATCTCGAATCGCATCATGATAATAATAGACTCAGCATGATATCCGGACGAATAGGCATCGAATCTCGAATCGCATCATGATAATAATAGACTCAGCATGATATCCGGACGAATAGGCATCGAATCTCGAATCACATCATGATAATAATAGACTCAGCATGCCATCCGGACGAATAGGCGTCAAATCTCGAATCGCATCATGATAATAATAGACTCAGCATGCCATCCGGACGAATAGGCATCGAATCTCGAATGGCATCATGATAATAATAGACTCAGCATGCCATCCGGACGAATAGGCATCGAATCTCGAATCGCATCATGATAATAATAGACTCAGCATGCCATCCGGACGAATAGGCGTCAAATCTCTAATCGCATCATGATGATAATAATAGACTCAGCATGCCATCCGGACGAATAGGCATCGAATCTCGAATCGCATCATGATAATAATAGACTCAGCATGCCATCCGGACGAATAGGCGTCAAATCTCTAATCGCATCATGATAATAATAGACTCAGCATGCCATCCGGACGAATGGGCATCGAATCTCGAATGGCATCATGATAATAATAGACTCAGCATGCCATCCGGACGAATAGGCATCGAATCTCGAATCGCATCATGATAATAATAGACTCGGCATGCCATCCGGACGAATAGGCGTCAAATCTCGAATCGCGTCATGATAATAATAGACTCAGCATGCCATCCGGACGAATAGGCATCGAATCTCGAATCGCATCATGATAATAATAGACTCAGCATGCCATCCGGAAGAATAGGCATCGAATCTCGAATCACATCATGATAATAATAGACTCAGCATGCCATCCGGATGAATAGGCATCGAATCTCGAATCGCATCATGATAATAATAGACTCAGCATGCCATCCGGACGAATAGGCATCGAATCTCGAATCGCATCATGATAATAATAGCTTCAGCATGCCATCCGGACGAATAGGCGTCAAATCTCGAATCGCATCATGATAATAATAGACTCAGCATGCCATCCGGATGAATAGGCATCGAATCTCGAATCGCATCATGATAATAATAGACTCAGCATGCCATCCGGACGAATAGGCATCGAATCTCGAATCGCATCATGATAATAATAGACTCAGCATGCCATCCGGACGAATAGGCGTCAAATCTCGAATCGCATCATGATAATAATAGACTCAGCATGCCATCCGGACGAATAGGCATCGAATCTCGAATCGCATCATGATAATAATAGACTCAGCATGCCATCCGGACGAATAGGCGTCAAATCTCGAATCGCATCATGATAATAATAGACTCAGCATGCCATCCGGACGAATAGGCATCGAATCGCGAATCGCATCATGATACAAATAGACTCAGCATGCCATCCGGACGAATAGGCATCGAATCTCGAATCGCATCATGATAATAATAGACTCAGCATGCCATCCGGACGAATAGGCATCGAATCTCGAATCACATCATGATAATAATAGACTCAGCATGCCATCCGGACGAATAAACATCGAATCTCGAATCGCATCATGATAATAATAGATTCAGCATGCCATCCGGACGAATAGGCATCAAATCTCGAATTGCATCATGATAATAATAGACTCAGCATGCCATCCGGACGAATAGGCATCGAATCGCGAATCGCATCATGATACAAATAGACTCAGCATGCCATCCGGACGAATAGGCATCGAATCTCGAATCGCATCATGATAATAATAGACTCAGCATGCCATCCGGACGAATAGGCATCGAATCTCGAATCACATCATGATAATAATAGACTCAGAATGCCATCCGGACGAATAGGCATCGAATCGCGAATCGCATCATGATACAAATAGACTCAGCATGCCATCCGGACGAATAGGCATCGAATCTCGAATCGCATCATGATAATAATAGACTCAGCATGCCATCCGGACGAATAGGCATCGAATCTCGAATCACATCATGATAATAATAGACTCAGCATGCCATCCGGACGAATAAACATCGAATCTCGAATCGCATCATGATAATAATAGATTCAGCATGCCATCCGGACGAATAGGCATCAAATCTCGAATTGCATCATGATAATAATAGACTCAGCATGCCATCCGGACGAATAGGCATCAAATCTCGAATTGCATCATGATAATAATAGACTCAGCATGCCATCCGGACGAATAGGCATCAAATCTCGAATCGCATCATGATAATAATAGACTCAGCATGCCATCCGGACGAATAGGCGTCAAATCTCTAATCGCATCATGATAATAATAGACTCAGCATGCCATCCGGACGAATAGGCATCGAATCTCGAATCGCATCATGATAATAATAGACTCAGCATGCCATCCGGACGAATAGGCGTCAAATCTCTAATCGCATCATGATAATAATAGACTCAGCATGCCATCCGGACGAATGGGCATCGAATCTCGAATGGCATCATGATAATAATAGACTCAGCATGCCATCCCGGACGAATAGGCATCGAATCTCGAATCGCATCATGATAATAATAGACTCGGCATGCCATCCGGACGAATAGGCGTCAAATCTCGAATCGCGTCATGATAATAATAGACTCAGCATGCCATCCGGACGAATAGGCATCGAATCTCGAATCGCATCATGATAATAATAGACTCAGCATGCCATCCGGAAGAATAGGCATCGAATCTCGAATCACATCATGATAATAATAGACTCAGCATGCCATCCGGATGAATAGGCATCGAATCTCGAATCGCATCATGATAATAATAGACTCAGCATGCCATCCGGACGAATAGGCATCGAATCTCGAATCGCATCATGATAATAATAGCTTCAGCATGCCATCCGGACGAATAGGCGTCAAATCTCGAATCGCATCATGATAATAATAGACTCAGCATGCCATCCGGATGAATAGGCATCGAATCTCGAATCGCATCATGATAATAATAGACTCAGCATGCCATCCGGACGAATAGGCATCGAATCTCGAATCGCATCATGATAATAATAGACTCAGCATGCCATCCGGACGAATAGGCGTCAAATCTCGAATCGCATCATGATAATAATAGACTCAGCATGCCATCCGGACGAATAGGCATCGAATCTCGAATCGCATCATGATAATAATAGACTCAGCATGCCATCCGGACGAATAGGCGTCAAATCTCGAATCGCATCATGATAATAATAGACTCAGCATGCCATCCGGACGAATAGGCATCGAATCGCGAATCGCATCATGATACAAATAGACTCAGCATGCCATCCGGACGAATAGGCATCGAATCTCGAATCGCATCATGATAATAATAGACTCAGCATGCCATCCGGACGAATAGGCATCGAATCTCGAATCACATCATGATAATAATAGACTCAGCATGCCATCCGGACGAATAAACATCGAATCTCGAATCGCATCATGATAATAATAGATTCAGCATGCCATCCGGACGAATAGGCATCAAATCTCGAATTGCATCATGATAATAATAGACTCAGCATGCCATCCGGACGAATAGGCATCAAATCTCGAATTGCATCATGATAATAATAGACTCAGCATGCCATCCGGACGAATAGGCATCAAATCTCGAATCGCATCATGATAATAATAGACTCAGCATGCCATCCGGACGAATAGGCATCAAATCTCGAATCGCATCATGATAATAATAGACTCAGCATGCCATCCGGACGAATAGGCATCAAATCTCGAATCGCATCATGATAATAATAGACTCAGCATGCCATCCGGACGAATAGGCATCGAATCTCGAATCGCATCATGATAATAATAGACTCAGCATGCCATCCGGACGAATAGGCGTCAAATCTCGAATCGCATCATGATAATAATAGACTCAGCATGATATCCGGACGAATAGGCATCGAATCTCGAATCACATCATGATAATAATAGACTCAGCATGCCATCCGAACGAATAGGCATCAAATCTCGAATCGCATCATGATAATAATAGACTCAGCATGCCATCCGGACGAATAGGCATCGAATCTCGAATCGCATCATGATAATAATAGACTCAGCATGCCATCCGGACGAATATTCATCGAATCTCGAATCGCATCATGATAATAATAGACTCAGCATGCCATCCGGACGAATAGGCATCGAATCGCGAATCGCATCATGATAATAATAGACTCAGCATGCCATCTGGAAGAATGGGCATCGAATATCGAATCGCATCATGATAATAATAGACTCAGCATGCCATCCGGAAGAATGGGCATCGAATATCGAATCGCATCATGATAATAATAGACTCAGCATGCCATACGGACGAATAGGCGTCGAATCTCGAATCACATCATGATAATAATAGACTCAGCATGCCAGCCGGACGAATAGGCATCGAATCTCGAATCGCATCATGATAATAATAGACACAGCATGCCATCCGGACGAATAGGCATCGAATCTCGAATCACATCATGATAATAATAGACTCAGCATGCCATCCGGACGAATAGGCATCGAATCTCGAATCGCATCATGATAATAATAGACTCAGCATGATATCCGGACGAATAGGCATCGAATCTCGAATCGCATCATGATAATAATAGACTCAGCATGATATCCGGACGAATAGGCATCGAATCACGAATCGCATCATGATAATAATAGACTCAGCATGATATCCGGACGAATAGGCATCGAATCTCGAATCGCATCATGATAATAATAGACTCAGCATGCCATCCGGACGAATAGGCATCGAATCTCGAATCGCATCATGATAATAATAGACTCAGCATGCCATCCGGACGAATAGGCATCAAATCTCGAATCGCATCATGATAACAATAGACTCAGCATGCCATCCGGACGAATAGGCATCGAATCTCGAATCACATCATGATAATAATAGACTCAGCATGCCATCCGGACGAATAGGCGTCAAATCTCTAATCGCATCATGATAATAATAGACTCAGCATGCCATCCGGACGAATAGGCGTCAAATCTCGAATCACATCATGATAATAATAGACTCAGCATGCCATCCGGACGAATAGGCATCGAATCTGGAATCGCATCATGATAATAATAGACTCAGCATGCCATCCGGACGAATAGGCGTCAAATCTCGAATCACATCATGATAATAATAGACTCAGCATGCCATCCGGACGAATAGGCATCGAATCTCGAATGGCATCATGATAATAATAGACTCAGCATGCCATCCGGACGAATAGGCATCGAATCTCGAATCGCATCATGATAATAATAGACTCAGCATGCCATCCGGACGAATAGGCGTCAAATCTCTAATCGCATCATGATAATAATAGACTCAGCATGCCATCCGGACGAATAGGCATCGAATCTCGAATCGCATCATGATAATAATAGACTCAGCATGCCATCCGGACGAATAGGCGTCAAATCTCTAATCGCATCATGATAATAATAGACTCAGCATGCCATCCGGACGAATAGGCATCGAATCTCGAATGGCATCATGATAATAATAGACTCAGCATGCCATCCGGACGAATAGGCATCGAATCTCGAATCGCATCATGATAATAATAGACTCAGCATGCCATCCGGACGAATAGGCGTCAAATCTCGAATCGCATCATGATAATAATAGACTCAGCATGCCATCCGGACGAATAGGCATCGAATCTCGAATCGCATCATGATAATAATAGACTCAGCATGCCATCCGGACGAATAGGCGTCAAATCTCGAATCGCATCATGATAATAATAGACTCAGCATGCCATCCGGACGAATAGGCATCGAATCGCGAATCGCATCATGATACAAATAGACTCAGCATGCCATCCGGACGAATAGGCATCGAATCTCGAATCGCATCATGATAATAATAGACTCAGCATGCCATCCGGACGAATAGGCATCGAATCTCGAATCACATCATGATAATAATAGACTCAGCATGCCATCCGGACGAATAAACATCGAATCTCGAATCGCATCATGATAATAATAGATTCAGCATGCCATCCGGACGAATAGGCATCAAATCTCGAATTGCATCATGATAATAATAGACTCAGCATGCCATCCGGACGAATAGGCATCAAATCTCGAATTGCATCATGATAATAATAGACTCAGCATGCCATCCGGACGAATAGGCATCAAATCTCGAATCGCATCATGATAATAATAGACTCAGCATGCCATCCGGACGAATAGGCATCAAATCTCGAATCGCATCATGATAATAATAGACTCAGCATGCCATCCGGACGAATAGGCATCAAATCTCGAATCGCATCATGATAATAATAGACTCAGCATGCCATCCGGACGAATAGGCATCGAATCTCGAATCGCATCATGATAATAATAGACTCAGCATGCCATCCGGACGAATAGGCGTCAAATCTCGAATCGCATCATGATAATAATAGACTCAGCATGATATCCGGACGAATAGGCATCGAATCTCGAATCACATCATGATAATAATAGACTCAGCATGCCATCCGAACGAATAGGCATCAAATCTCGAATCGCATCATGATAATAATAGACTCAGCATGCCATCCGGACGAATAGGCATCGAATCTCGAATCGCATCATGATAATAATAGACTCAGCATGCCATCCGGACGAATATTCATCGAATCTCGAATCGCATCATGATAATAATAGACTCAGCATGCCATCCGGACGAATAGGCATCGAATCGCGAATCGCATCATGATAATAATAGACTCAGCATGCCATCTGGAAGAATGGGCATCGAATATCGAATCGCATCATGATAATAATAGACTCAGCATGCCATCCGGAAGAATGGGCATCGAATATCGAATCGCATCATGATAATAATAGACTCAGCATGCCATACGGACGAATAGGCGTCGAATCTCGAATCACATCATGATAATAATAGACTCAGCATGCCAGCCGGACGAATAGGCATCGAATCTCGAATCGCATCATGATAATAATAGACACAGCATGCCATCCGGACGAATAGGCATCGAATCTCGAATCACATCATGATAATAATAGACTCAGCATGCCATCCGGACGAATAGGCATCGAATCTCGAATCGCATCATGATAATAATAGACTCAGCATGATATCCGGACGAATAGGCATCGAATCTCGAATCGCATCATGATAATAATAGACTCAGCATGATATCCGGACGAATAGGCATCGAATCACGAATCGCATCATGATAATAATAGACTCAGCATGATATCCGGACGAATAGGCATCGAATCTCGAATCGCATCATGATAATAATAGACTCAGCATGCCATCCGGACGAATAGGCATCGAATCTCGAATCGCATCATGATAATAATAGACTCAGCATGCCATCCGGACGAATAGGCATCAAATCTCGAATCGCATCATGATAACAATAGACTCAGCATGCCATCCGGACGAATAGGCATCGAATCTCGAATCACATCATGATAATAATAGACTCAGCATGCCATCCGGACGAATAGGCGTCAAATCTCTAATCGCATCATGATAATAATAGACTCAGCATGCCATCCGGACGAATAGGCGTCAAATCTCGAATCACATCATGATAATAATAGACTCAGCATGCCATCCGGACGAATAGGCATCGAATCTGGAATCGCATCATGATAATAATAGACTCAGCATGCCATCCGGACGAATAGGCGTCAAATCTCGAATCACATCATGATAATAATAGACTCAGCATGCCATCCGGACGAATAGGCATCGAATCTCGAATGGCATCATGATAATAATAGACTCAGCATGCCATCCGGACGAATAGGCATCGAATCTCGAATCGCATCATGATAATAATAGACTCAGCATGCCATCCGGACGAATAGGCATCGAATCTGGAATCGCATCATGATAATAATAGACTCAGCATGCCATCCGGACGAATAGGCATCGAATCTGGAATCGCATCATGATAATAATAGACTCAGCATGCCATCCGGACGAATAGGCGTCAAATCTCGAATCACATCATGATAATAATAGACTCAGCATGCCATCCGGACGAATAGGCATCGAATCTCGAATGGCATCATGATAATAATAGACTCAGCATGCCATCCGGACGAATAGGCATCGAATCTCGAATCGCATCATGATAATAATAGACTCAGCATGCCATCCGGACGAATAGGCGTCAAATCTCTAATCGCATCATGATAATAATAGACTCAGCATGCCATCCGGATGAATAGGCATCGAATCTCGAATCGCATCATGATAATAATAGACTCAGCATGCCATCCGGACGAATAGGCGTCAAATCTCTAATCGCATCATGATAATAATAGACTCAGCATGCCATCCGGACGAATAGGCATCGAATCTCGAATGGCATCATGATAATAATAGACTCAGCATGCCATCCGGACGAATAGGCATCGAATCTCGAATCGCATCATGATAATAATAGACTCGGCATGCCATCCGGATGAATAGGCATCGAATCTCGAATCACATCATGATAATAATAGACTCAGCATGCCATCCGGATGAATAGGCATCGAATCTCGAATCGCATCATGATAATAATAGACTCAGCATGCCATCCGGACGAATAGGCATCGAATCTCGAATCGCATCATGATAATAATAGACTCAGCATGCCATCCGGATGAATAGGCGTCAAATCTCGAATCGCATCATGATAATAATAGACTCAGCATGCCATCCGGACGAATAGGCATCGAATCTCGAATCGCATCATGATACAAATAGACTCAGCATGCCATCCGGACGAATAGGCATCGAATCTCGAATCGCATCATGATAATAATAGACTCAGCATGCCATCCGGACGAATAGGCATCGAATCTCGAATCACATTATGATAATAATAGACTCAGCATGCCATCCGGACGAATAAACATCGAATCTCGAATCGCATCATGATAATAATAGACTCAGCATGCCATCCGGACGAATAGGCATCGAATCTCGAATCGCATCATAATAATAATAGACTCAGCATACCATCCGGACGAATAGGCGTCAAATCTCGAATCGCATCATGATAATAATAGACTCAGCATGCCATCCGGACGAATAGGCGTCAAATCTCTAATCGCATCATGATAATAATAGACTCAGCATGCCATCCGAACGAATAGGCATCGAATCTCGAATCGCATCATGATAATAATAGACTCAGCATGCCATGCGGACGAATAGGCATCGAGTCTCGAATCGCGTCATGATAATAATAGACTCAGCATGCCATCCGGATGAATAGGCATCGAATCTCGAATCGCATCATGATAATAATAGACTCAGCATGCCATCCGGACGAATAGGCATCAAATCTCGAATGGCATCATGATAATAATAGACTCAGCATGCCATCCGGACGAATAGGCATCGAATCTCGAATCGCATCATGATAATAATAGACTCAGCATGCCATCCGGTCGAATAGGCGTCAAATCTCGAATGGCATCATGATAATAATAGACTCAGCATGCCATCCGGACGAATAGGCGTCAAATCTCGAATGGCATCATGATAATAATAGACTCAGCATGCCATCCGGACGAATAGGCGTCAAATCTCGAATCGCATCATGATAATAATAGACTCAGCATGATATCCGGACGAATAGGCATCGAATCTCGAATCGCATCATGATAATAATAGACTCAGCATGCCATCCGGACGAATAGGCATCGAATCTCGAATCGCATCATGATAACAATAGACTCAGCATGCCATCCGGAGGAATAGGCATCGAATCTCGAATGGCATCATGATAATAATAGACTCAGCATGCCATCCGGACGAATAGGCATCGAATCTCGAATCGCATCATGATAATAATAGACTCAGCATGCCATCCGAACGAATAGGCATCGAATCTCGAATGGCATCATGATAATAATAGACTCAGCATGCCACCCGGACGAATAGGCATCGAATCTCGAATCGCATCATGATAATAATAGACTCAGCATGATATCCGGACGAATAGGCTTCGAATCTCGAATCGCATCATGATAATAATAGACTCAGCATGCCATCCGGACGAATAGGCATCGAATCTCGGATCGCATCATGATAATAATAGACTCAGCATGACATCCGGACGAATAGGCATCGAATCTCGAATCGCATTATGATAATAATAGACTCAGCATGCCATCCGGACGAATAGGCGTCAAATCTCGAATCACATCATGATAATAATAGACTCAGCATGCCATCCGGACGAATATGCATCAAATCTCGAATCGCATCATGATAATAATAGACTCAGCATGATATCCGGACGAATAGGCGTCAAATCTCGAATCGCATCATGATAATAATAGACTCAGCATGCCATCCGGACGAATAGGCATCAAATCTCGAATTGCATCCTGATAATAATAGACTCAGCATGCCATCCGGACGAATAGGCATCGAATCTCGAATCGCATCATGATAATAATAGACTCAGCATGATATCCGGACGAATAGGCATCGAATCTCGAATCGCATCATGATAATAATAGACTCAGCATGCCATCCGGACGAATAGGCATCGAATCTCGAATCGCATCATGATAATAATAGACTCAGCATGCCATCCGGACGAATAGGCATCGAATCTCGAATCGCATCATGATAAAAACCTACATTCTGCCAGGAAATGACATTTTGACGAGACTACAATAGACTCAGAATGCGATCCGTAAGAATAGGCATTGAATCTCGAATCGCATCATGATAAAAACCTACATGCTGCCAGGAAATGACATTTTTACGAGATTACAATAGACTCAGCATGCCATTCGGACGAATAGGCATCAAATCTCGAATCGCATCATGATAAAAACCTACATGCTGCCAGGAAATGACATTTTTACGAGACTACAATAGACTCAGCATGCCATCCGGAAGAATAGGCATCGAATCTCGAATCGCATCATGATAAAAACCTACATGCTGCCAGGAAATAACATTTTTACGAGACTACAATAGACTCAGCATGCCATTCGGACGAATAGGCATCAAATCTCGAATCGCATCATGATAAAAACCTACATTCTGCCAGGAAATGACATTTTGACGAGACTACAATAGACTCAGAATGCGATCCGTAAGAATAGGCATTGAATCTCGAATCGCATCATGATAAAAACCTACATGCTGCCAGGAAATGACATTTTTACGAGACTACAATAGACTCAGCATGCCATTCGGGCGAATAGGCATCAAATCTCGAATCGCATCATGATAAAAACCTACATGCTGCCAGGAAATGACATTTTTACGAGACTACAATAGACTCAGCATGCCATCCGGAAGAATAGGCATCGAATCTCGAATCGCATCATGATAAAAACCTACATGTTGCCAGGAAATAACATTTTTACGAGACTACAATAGACTCAGCATGCCATCCGGAAGAATAGGCATCGAATCTCGAATCGCATCATGATAAAAACCTACATGCTGCCAGGAAATAACGTTTTTACGAGACTACAATAGACTCAGCATGCCATCCGGAAGAATAGGCATCGAATCTCGAATCGCATCATGATAAAAACATACATGCTCCCAGGAAATGACATTTTGACGAGACTACAATAGACTCAACATGCCATCCGGAAGAATAGGCATCGAATCTCGAATCGCATCATGATAAAAACCTACATGCTGCCAGGAAATGACATTTTTACGAGACTACAATGGACTCAGCATGCCATCCGGACGAATAGGCATCGAATCTCGAATCGCATCATGATAATAATAGACTCAGCATGCCATCCGGACGAATAGGCATCAAATCTCGAATCGCATCATGATAATAATAGACTCAGCATGCCATCCGGACGAATAGGCATCAAATCTCGAATCGCATCATGATAATAATAGACTCAGCATGCCATCCGGACGAATAGGCATCAAATCTCGAATCACATCATGATAATAATAGACTCAGCATGCCATCCGGACGAATAGGCACCGAATCTCGAATGGCATCATGATAATAATAGACGCAGCATGCCATCCGGACGAATAGGCATCAAATCTCGAATCGCATCATGATAATAATAGACTCAGCATGCCATCCGCACGAATAGTCATCGAATCTCGAATCGCATCATGATAACAATAGACTCAGCATGCCATCCGGACGAATAGGCATCGAATCTCGAATCACATCATGATAATAATAGACTCAGCATGCCATCCGGACGAATAGGCATCGAATCTCGAATCGCATCATGATAATAATAGACTCAGCATGCCATCCGGACGAATAGGCATCAAATCTCGAATCGCATTATGATAATAATAGACGCAGCATGCCATCCGGACGAATAGGCGTCAAATCTCGAATCGCATCATGATAATAATAGACTCAGGTGCCATCCGGACGAATAGGCATCAAATCTCGAATCGCATTATGATAATAATAGACTCAGCATGCCATCCGGACGAATAGGCATCGAATCTCGAATCGCATCATGATAATAATAGACTCAGCATGATATCCGGACGAATAGGCATCGAATCTCGAATCGCATCATGATAATAATAGACTCAGCATGCCATCCGGACGAATAGGCATCGAGTCTCGAATCGCCTCATGATAATAATAGACTCAGCATGCCATCCGGACGAATAGGCATCAAATCTCGAATCGCATCATGATAATAATAGACTCAGCATGCCATCCGGACGAATAGGCATCAAATCTCGAATCGCATCATGATAACAATAGACTCAGCATGCCATCCGGACGAATAGGCGTCAAATCTCGAATCGCATCATGATAATAATAGACTCAGCATGCCATCCAGGCGAATAGGCATCGAATATCGAATCGCATCATGATAATAATAGACTCAGCATGCCATCCGGGCGAATAGGCATCGAATCTCGAATTGCATCATGATAATAATAGACTCAGCATGCCATCCGGGCGAATAGGCGTCAAATCTCGAATCGCATCATGATAATAATAGACTCAGCATGCCATCCGGGCGAATAGGCGTCAAATCTCGAATCGCATCATGATAATAATAGACTCAGCATGCCATCCGGACGAATAGGCGTCAAATCTCGAATCGCATCATGATAATAATAGACTCAGCATGCCATCTGGGCGAATAGGCATCGAATCTCGAATCGCATCATGGTAATAATAGACTCAGCATGCCATCCGGACGAATAGGCGTCAAATCTCGAATCGCATCATGATAATAATAGACTCAGCATGCCATCCGGGCGAATAGGCATCGAATCTCGAATCGCATCATGATAATAATAGATTCAGCATGCCATCCGGACGAATAGGCGTCAAATCTCGAATCGCATCATGATAATAATAGACTCAGCATGCCATCCGGACGAATAGGCGTCAAATCTCGAATCGCATCATGATAATAATAGACGCAGCATGCCATCCGGACGAATAGGCATCGAATCTCGAATTGCATCATGACAATAATAGACTCAGCATGCCATCCGGGCGAATATGCGTCAAATCTCGAATCGCATCATGATAATAATAGACTCAGCATGCCATCCGGACGAATAGGCGTCAAATCTCGAATCGCATCATGATAATAATAGACTCAGCATGCCATCCGGGCGAATAGGCATCGAATCTCGAATCGCATCATGATAATAATAGACTCAGCATACCATCCGGACGAATAGGCGTCAAATCTCGAATCGCATCATGATAATAATAGACTCAGCATGCCATCCGGGCGAATAGGCATCGAATCTCGAATCGCATCATGATAATAATAGACTCAGCATGCCATCCGGATGAATAGGCGTCAAATCTCGAATCGCATCATGATAGTAATAGACTCAGCATGCCATCCGGACGAATAGGCGTCAAATCTCGAATCGCATCATGATAATAATAGACGCAGCATGCCATCCGGACGAATAGGCATCGAATCTCGAATCGCATCATGATAATAATAGACTCAGCATGCCATCCGGACGAATAGGCATCGAATCTCGAATCACATCATGATAATAATAGACGCAGCATGCCATCCGGACGAATAGGCATCGAATCTCGAATCGCATCATGATAATAATAGACTCAGCATGATATCCGGACGAATAGGCATCGAATCTCGAATCGCATCATGATAATAATAGACTCAGCATGCCATCCGGACGAATAGGCATCAAATCTCGAATCGCATCATGATAATAATAGACTCAGCATGCCATCCGGACGAATAGGCATCGAATCTCGAATCGCATCATGATAATAATAGACTCAGCGTGCCATCCGGAAGAATAGGCATCGAATCTCGAATCGCATCATGATAAAAACCTACATGCTGCCTGGAAATAACATTTTTACGAGAATACAATAGACTCAGCATGCCATCCGGAAGAATAGGCATCGAATCTCGAATCGCATCATGATAATAATAGACTCAGCATGCCATCCGCACGAATAGTCATCGAATCTCGAATCGCATCATGATAACAATAGACTCAGCATGCCATCCGGACGAATAGGCATCGAATCTCGAATCACATCATGATAATAATAGACTCAGCATGCCATCCGGACGAATAGGCATCGAATCTCGAATCGCATCATGATAATAATAGACTCAGCATGCCATCCGGACGAATAGGCATCAAATCTCGAATCGCATTATGATAATAATAGACGCAGCATGCCATCCGGACGAATAGGCGTCAAATCTCGAATCGCATCATGATAATAATAGACTCAGCGTGCCATCCGGACGAATAGGCATCGAATCTCGAATCGCATCATGATAATAATAGACTCAGCATGCCATCCGGACGAATAGGCATCGAATCTCGAATCGCATCATGATAATAATAGACTCAGCATGCCATCCGGACGAATAGGCGTCAAATCTCGAATCGCATCATGATAATAATAGACTCAGCATGCCATCCGGAGGAATAGGCATCCAATCTCGAATCGCATCATGATAATAATAGACTCAGCATGCCATCCGGACAAATAGGCGTCAAATCTCGAATCGCATCATGATAATAATAGACTCAGCATGCCATCCGGACGAATAGGCATCGAATCTCGAATCGCATCATGATAATAATAGACTCAGCATGCCATCCGGACGAATAGGCATCGAATCTCGAATCGCATCATGATAAGAATAGACTCAGCATGCCATCCGGACGAATAGGCATCGAATCTCGAATCGCATCATGATAACAATAGACTCAGCATGCCATCCGGATGAATAGGCATCTAATCTCGAATCGCATCATGATAATAATAGACGCAGCATGCCATCCGAGACTACAATAGACTCAGCATGCCATTCGGACGAATAGGCATCAAATCTCGAATCGCATCATGATAAAAACCTACATGCTGCCAGGAATGACATTTTTACGAGACTACTATAGACTCAGCATGCTATCCGGAAGAATAGGCATCGAATCTCGAATCGCATCATGATAAAAACATACATGCTGCCAGGAAATAACATTTTTACGAGACTATAATAGACTCAGCATGCCATCCGGAAGAATTGGCATCGAATCTCGAATCGCATCATGATAAAAACCTAGATGCTGCCATTGAAATGACATTTTGACGAGACTACAATAGACTCAGCATGCCATTCGGAGGAATAGGCATCAAATCTCGAATCGCATCATGATAAAAACCTACATGCTGCCAGGAAATGACATTTTGACGAGACTACAATAGACTCAGCGTGCCATCCGGAAGAATAGGCATCGAATCTCGAATCGCATCATGATAAAAACCTGCATGCTGCCAGGAAATAACATTTTTACGAGAATACAATAGACTCAGCATGCCATCCGGAAGAATAGGCATCGAATCTCGAATCGCATCATGATAAAAACCTACATGCTGCCAGGAAATGACATTTTGACCAGACTACAATAGACTCAGCATGCCATCCGGACGAATAGGCATCGAATCTCGAATCGCATCATGATAATAATAGACTCAGCATGCCATCCGCACGAATAGGCATCGAATCTCGAATCGCATCATGATAATAATAGACGCAGCATGCCATCCGGACGAATAGGCATCGAATCTCGAATCGCATCATGATAATAATAGACTCAGCATGCCATCCGGACGAATAGGCATCGAATCTCGAATCACATCATGATAATAATAGACGCAGCATGCCATCCGGACGAATAGGCATCGAATCTCGAATCGCATCATGATAATAATAGACTCAGCATGATATCCGGACGAATAGGCATCGAATCTCGAATCGCATCATGATAATAATAGACTCAGCATGCCATCCGGACGAATAGGCATCGAATCTCGAATCGCATCATGATAATAATAGACTCAGCATGCCATCCGGACGAATAGGCGTCAAATCTCGAATCGCATCATGAAAATAATAGACTCAGCATGCCATCCGGATGAATAGGCATCAAATCTCGAATCGCATCATGATAATAATAGACTCAGCATGCCATCCGGACGAATAGGCATCGAATCTCGAATCGCATCATGATAATAATAGACTCAGCGTGCCATCCGGAAGAATAGGCATCGAATCTCGAATCGCATCATGATAAAAACCTACATGCTGCCAGGAAATAACATTTTTACGAGAATACAATAGACTCGGCATGCCATCCGGAAGAATAGGCATCGAATCTCGAATCGCATCATGATAAAAACCTACATGCTGCCAGGAAATGACATTTTGACCAGACTACAATAGACTCAGCATGCCATCCGGACGAATAGGCATCGAATCTCGAATCGCATCATGATAATAATAGACTCAGCATGCCATCCGCACGAATAGTCATCGAATCTCGAATCGCATCATGATAACAATAGACTCAGCATGCCATCCGGACGAATAGGCATCGAATCTCGAATCACATCATGATAATAATAGACTCAGCATGCCATCCGGACGAATAGGCATCGAATCTCGAATCGCATCATGATAATAATAGACTCAGCATGCCATCCGGAAGAATAGGCATCGAATCTCGAATCGCATCATGATAATAATAGACTCAGCATGCCATCCGGACGAATAGGCATCGAATCTCGAATCGCATCATGATAATAATAGACTCAGCATGCCATCCGGACGAATAGGCGTCAAATCTCGAATCGCATCATGATAATAATAGACTCAGAATGCCATCCGGAGGAATAGGCATCCAATCTCGAATCGCATCATGATAATAATAGACTCAGCATGCCATCCGGACAAATAGGCGTCAAATCTCGAATCGCATCATGATAATAATTGACTCAGCATGCCATCCGGACGAATAGGCATCGAATCTCGAATCGCATCATGATAATAATAGACTCAGCGTGCCATCCGGACGAATAGGCATCGAATCTCGAATCGCATCATGATAATAATAGACTCAGCATGCCATCCGGACGAATAGGCATCGAATCTCGAATCGCATCATGATAATAATAGACTCAGCATGCCATCCGGACGAATAGGCGTCAAATCTCGAATCGCATCATGATAATAATAGACTCAGCATGCCATCCGGAGGAATAGGCATCCAATCTCGAATCGCATCATGATAATAATAGACTCAGCATGCCATCCGGACAAATAGGCGTCAAATCTCGAATCGCATCATGATAATAATAGACTCAGCATGCCATCCGGACGAATAGGCATCGAATCTCGAATCGCATCATGATAATAATAGACTCAGCATGCCATCCGGACGAATAGGCATCGAATCTCGAATCGCATCATGATAAGAATAGACTCAGCATGCCATCCGGACGAATAGGCATCGAATCTCGAATCGCATCATGATAACAATAGACTCAGCATGCCATCCGGATGAATAGGCATCTAATCTCGAATCGCATCATGATAATAATAGACGCAGCATGCCATCCGAGACTACAATAGACTCAGCATGCCATTCGGACGAATAGGCATCAAATCTCGAATCGCATCATGATAAAAACCTACATGCTGCCAGGAATGACATTTTTACGAGACTACTATAGACTCAGCATGCTATCCGGAAGAATAGGCATCGAATCTCGAATCGCATCATGATAAAAACATACATGCTGCCAGGAAATAACATTTTTACGAGACTATAATAGACTCAGCATGCCATCCGGAAGAATTGGCATCGAATCTCGAATCGCATCATGATAAAAACCTAGATGCTGCCATTGAAATGACATTTTGACGAGACTACAATAGACTCAGCATGCCATTCGGAGGAATAGGCATCAAATCTCGAATCGCATCATGATAAAAACCTACATGCTGCCAGGAAATGACATTTTGACGAGACTACAATAGACTCAGCGTGCCATCCGGAAGAATAGGCATCGAATCTCGAATCGCATCATGATAAAAACCTGCATGCTGCCAGGAAATAACATTTTTACGAGAATACAATAGACTCAGCATGCCATCCGGAAGAATAGGCATCGAATCTCGAATCGCATCATGATAAAAACCTACATGCTGCCAGGAAATGACATTTTGACCAGACTACAATAGACTCAGCATGCCATCCGGACGAATAGGCATCGAATCTCGAATCGCATCATGATAATAATAGACTCAGCATGCCATCCGCACGAATAGGCATCGAATCTCGAATCGCATCATGATAATAATAGACGCAGCATGCCATCCGGACGAATAGGCATCGAATCTCGAATCGCATCATGATAATAATAGACTCAGCATGCCATCCGGACGAATAGGCATCGAATCTCGAATCACATCATGATAATAATAGACGCAGCATGCCATCCGGACGAATAGGCATCGAATCTCGAATCGCATCATGATAATAATAGACTCAGCATGATATCCGGACGAATAGGCATCGAATCTCGAATCGCATCATGATAATAATAGACTCAGCATGCCATCCGGACGAATAGGCATCGAATCTCGAATCGCATCATGATAATAATAGACTCAGCATGCCATCCGGACGAATAGGCGTCAAATCTCGAATCGCATCATGAAAATAATAGACTCAGCATGCCATCCGGATGAATAGGCATCAAATCTCGAATCGCATCATGATAATAATAGACTCAGCATGCCATCCGGACGAATAGGCATCGAATCTCGAATCGCATCATGATAATAATAGACTCAGCGTGCCATCCGGAAGAATAGGCATCGAATCTCGAATCGCATCATGATAAAAACCTACATGCTGCCAGGAAATAACATTTTTACGAGAATACAATAGACTCGGCATGCCATCCGGAAGAATAGGCATCGAATCTCGAATCGCATCATGATAAAAACCTACATGCTGCCAGGAAATGACATTTTGACCAGACTACAATAGACTCAGCATGCCATCCGGACGAATAGGCATCGAATCTCGAATCGCATCATGATAATAATAGACTCAGCATGCCATCCGCACGAATAGTCATCGAATCTCGAATCGCATCATGATAACAATAGACTCAGCATGCCATCCGGACGAATAGGCATCGAATCTCGAATCACATCATGATAATAATAGACTCAGCATGCCATCCGGACGAATAGGCATCGAATCTCGAATCGCATCATGATAATAATAGACTCAGCATGCCATCCGGAAGAATAGGCATCGAATCTCGAATCGCATCATGATAATAATAGACTCAGCATGCCATCCGGACGAATAGGCATCGAATCTCGAATCGCATCATGATAATAATAGACTCAGCATGCCATCCGGACGAATAGGCGTCAAATCTCGAATCGCATCATGATAATAATAGACTCAGAATGCCATCCGGAGGAATAGGCATCCAATCTCGAATCGCATCATGATAATAATAGACTCAGCATGCCATCCGGACAAATAGGCGTCAAATCTCGAATCGCATCATGATAATAATTGACTCAGCATGCCATCCGGACGAATAGGCATCGAATCTCGAATCGCATCATGATAATAATAGACTCAGCATGCCATCCGGACGAATAGGCATCGAATCTCGAATCGCATCATGATAAGAATAGACTCAGCATGCCATCCGGACGAATAGGCATCGAATCTCGAATCGCATCATGATAACAATAGACTCAGCATGCCATCCGGACGAATAGGCATCGAATCTCGAATCACATCATGATAATAATAGACGCAGCATGCCATCCGGACGAATAGGCATCGAATCTCGAATCGCATCATGATAATAATAGACTCAGCATGCCATCCGGACGAATAGGCGTCAAATCTCGAATCGCATCATGATAATAATAGACTCAGCATGCCATCCGGAGGAATAGGCATCCAATCTCGAATCGCATCATGATAATAATAGACTCAGCATGCCATCCGGACAAATAGGCGTCAAATCTCGAATCGCATCATGATAATAATAGACTCAGCATGCCATCCGGACGAATAGGCATCGAATCTCGAATCGCATCATGATAATAATAGACTCAGCATGCCATACGGAGGAATAGGCATCCAATCTCGAATCGCATCATGATAATAATAGACTCAGCATGCCATCCGGACAAATAGGCGTCAAATCTCGAATCGCATCATGATAATAATAGACTCAGCATGCCATCCGAACGAATAGGCATCGAATCTCGAATCGCATCATGATAATAATAGACTCAGCTTGCCATCCGGACGAATAGGCATCGAATCTCGAATCGCATCATGATAAGAATAGACTCAGCATGCCATCCGGACGAATAGGCATCGAATCTCGAATCGCATCATGATAACAATAGACTCAGCATGCCATCCGGACGAATAGGCATCGAATCTCGAATCACATCATGATAATAATAGACTCAGCATGCCATCCGGACGAATAGGCATCGAATCTCGAATCGCATCATGATAATAATAGACTCAGCATGCCATCCGGACGAATAGGCGTCAAATCTCGAATCGCATCATGATAATAATAGACTCAGCATGCCATCCGGAGGAATAGGCATCCAATCTCGAATCGCATCATGATAATAATAGACTCAGCATGCCATCCGGACAAATAGGCGTCAAATCTCGAATCGCATCATGATAATAATAGACTCAGCATGCCATCCGGACGAATAGGCATCGAATCTCGAATCGCATCATGATAATAATAGACTCAGCATGCCATCCGGACGAATAGGCATCGAATCTCGAATCGCATCATGATAATAATAGACGCAGCATGCCATCCGGACGAATAGGCATCGAATCTCGAATCGCATCATGATAATAATAGACTCAGCATGCCATCCGGACGAATAGGCATCGAATCTCGAATCACATCATGATAATAATAGACGCAGCATGCCATCCGGACGAATAGGCATCGAATCTCGAATCGCATCATGATAATAATAGACTCAGCATGATATCCGGACGAATAGGCATCGAATCTCGAATCGCATCATGATAATAATAGACTCAGCATGCCATCCGGACGAATAGGCATCGAATCTCGAATCGCATCATGATAATAATAGACTCAGCATGCCACCCGGACGAATAGGCATCGCATCTCGAATCGCATCATGATAAGAATAGACTCAGCATGCCATCCGGACGAATAGGCATCGAATCTCGAATCGCATCATGATAACAATAGACTCAGCATGCCATCCGGATGAATAGGCATCTAATCTCGAATCGCATCATGATAATAATAGACGCAGCATGCCATCCGAGACTACAATAGACTCAGCATGCCATTCGGACGAATAGGCATCAAATCTCGAATCGCATCATGATAAAAACCTACATGCTGCCAGGAATGACATTTTTACGAGACTACAATAGACTCAGCATGCCATCCGGAAGAATAGGCATCGAATCTCGAATCGCATCATGATAAAAACATACATGCTGCCAGGAAATAACATTTTTACAAGACTACAATAGACTCAGCATGCCATCCGGAAGAATTGGCATCGAATCTCGAATCGCATCATGATAAAAACCTAGATGCTGCCATTGAAATGACATTTTGACGAGACTACAATAGACTCAGCATGCCATTCGGAGGAATAGGCATCAAATCTCGAATCGCATCATGATAAAAACCTACATGCTGCCAGGAAATGACATTTTGACGAGACTACAATAGACTCAGCGTGCCATCCGGAAGAATAGGCATCGAATCTCGAATCGCATCATGATAAAAACCTACATGCTGCCAGGAAATAACATTTTTACGAGAATACAATAGACTCAGCATGCCATCCGGAAGAATAGGCATCGAATCTCGAATCGCATCATGATAAAAACCTACATGCTGCCAGGAAATGACATTTTGACCAGACTACAATAGACTCAGCATGCCATCCGGACGAATAGGCATCGAATCTCGAATCGCATCATGATAATAATAGACTCAGCATGCCATCCGCACGAATAGGCATCGAATCTCGAATCGCATCATGATAATAATAGACGCAGCATGCCATCCGGACGAATAGGCATCGAATCTCGAATCGCATCATGATAATAATAGACTCAGCATGCCATCCGGACGAATAGGCATCGAATCTCGAATCACATCATGATAATAATAGACGCAGCATGCCATCCGGACGAATAGGCATCGAATCTCGAATCGCATCATGATAATAATAGACTCAGCATGATATCCGGAAGAATAGGCATCGAATCTCGAATCGCATCATGATAATAATAGACTCAGCATGCCATCCGGACGAATAGGCATCGAATCTCGAATCGCATCATGATAATAATAGACTCAGCATGCCATCCGGACGAATAGGCATCGAATCTCGAATCGCATCATGATAACAATAGACTCAGCATGCCATCCGGACGAATAGGCATCGAATCTCGAATCACATCATGATAATAATAGACGCAGCATGCCATCCGGACGAATAGGCATCGAATCTCGAATCGCATCATGATAATAATAGACTCAGCATGCCATCCGGACGAATAGGCGTCAAATCTCGAATCGCATCATGATAATAATAGACTCAGCATGCCATCCGGAGGAATAGGCATCCAATCTCGAATCGCATCATGATAATAATAGACTCAGCATGCCATCCGGACAAATAGGCGTCAAATCTCGAATCGCATCATGATAATAATAGACTCAGCATGCCATCCGGACGAATAGGCATCGAATCTCGAATCGCATCATGATAATAATAGACTCAGCATGCCATACGGAGGAATAGGCATCCAATCTCGAATCGCATCATGATAATAATAGACTCAGCATGCCATCCGGACAAATAGGCGTCAAATCTCGAATCGCATCATGATAATAATAGACTCAGCATGCCATCCGAACGAATAGGCATCGAATCTCGAATCGCATCATGATAATAATAGACTCAGCTTGCCATCCGGACGAATAGGCATCGAATCTCGAATCGCATCATGATAAGAATAGACTCAGCATGCCATCCGGACGAATAGGCATCGAATCTCGAATCGCATCATGATAACAATAGACTCAGCATGCCATCCGGACGAATAGGCATCGAATCTCGAATCACATCATGATAATAATAGACTCAGCATGCCATCCGGACGAATAGGCATCGAATCTCGAATCGCATCATGATAATAATAGACTCAGCATGCCATCCGGACGAATAGGCGTCAAATCTCGAATCGCATCATGATAATAATAGACTCAGCATGCCATCCGGAGGAATAGGCATCCAATCTCGAATCGCATCATGATAATAATAGACTCAGCATGCCATCCGGACAAATAGGCGTCAAATCTCGAATCGCATCATGATAATAATAGACTCAGCATGCCATCCGGACGAATAGGCATCGAATCTCGAATCGCATCATGATAATAATAGACTCAGCATGCCATCCGGACGAATAGGCATCGAATCTCGAATCGCATCATGATAATAATAGACGCAGCATGCCATCCGGACGAATAGGCATCGAATCTCGAATCGCATCATGATAATAATAGACTCAGCATGCCATCCGGACGAATAGGCATCGAATCTCGAATCACATCATGATAATAATAGACGCAGCATGCCATCCGGACGAATAGGCATCGAATCTCGAATCGCATCATGATAATAATAGACTCAGCATGATATCCGGACGAATAGGCATCGAATCTCGAATCGCATCATGATAATAATAGTCTCAGCATGCCATCCGGACGAATAGGCATCGAATCTCGAATCGCATCATGATAATAATAGACTCAGCATGCCACCCGGACGAATAGGCATCGCATCTCGAATCGCATCATGATAAGAATAGACTCAGCATGCCATCCGGACGAATAGGCATCGAATCTCGAATCGCATCATGATAACAATAGACTCAGCATGCCATCCGGATGAATAGGCATCTAATCTCGAATCGCATCATGATAATAATAGACGCAGCATGCCATCCGAGACTACAATAGACTCAGCATGCCATTCGGACGAATAGGCATCAAATCTCGAATCGCATCATGATAAAAACCTACATGCTGCCAGGAATGACATTTTTACGAGACTACAATAGACTCAGCATGCCATCCGGAAGAATAGGCATCGAATCTCGAATCGCATCATGATAAAAACATACATGCTGCCAGGAAATAACATTTTTACGAGACTACAATAGACTCAGCATGCCATCCGGAAGAATTGGCATCGAATCTCGAATCGCATCATGATAAAAACCTAGATGCTGCCATTGAAATGACATTTTGACGAGACTACAATAGACTCAGCATGCCATTCGGAGGAATAGGCATCAAATCTCGAATCGCATCATGATAAAAACCTACATGCTGCCAGGAAATGACATTTTGACGAGACTACAATAGACTCAGCGTGCCATCCGGAAGAATAGGCATCGAATCTCGAATCGCATCATGATAAAAACCTACATGCTGCCAGGAAATAACATTTTTACGAGAATACAATAGACTCAGCATGCCATCCGGAAGAATAGGCATCGAATCTCGAATCGCATCATGATAAAAACCTACATGCTGCCAGGAAATGACATTTTGACCAGACTACAATAGACTCAGCATGCCATCCGGACGAATAGGCATCGAATCTCGAATCGCATCATGATAATAATAGACTCAGCATGCCATCCGCACGAATAGGCATCGAATCTCGAATCGCATCATGATAATAATAGACGCAGCATGCCATCCGGACGAATAGGCATCGAATCTCGAATCGCATCATGATAATAATAGACTCAGCATGCCATCCGGACGAATAGGCATCGAATCTCGAATCACATCATGATAATAATAGACGCAGCATGCCATCCGGACGAATAGGCATCGAATCTCGAATCGCATCATGATAATAATAGACTCAGCATGATATCCGGAAGAATAGGCATCGAATCTCGAATCGCATCATGATAATAATAGACTCAGCATGCCATCCGGACGAATAGGCATCGAATCTCGAATCGCATCATGATAATAATAGACTCAGCATGCCATCCGGACGAATAGGCGTCAAATCTCGAATCGCATCATGATAATAATAGACTCAGCATGCCATCCGGACGAATAGGCATCGAATCTCGAATCGCATCATGATAATAATAGACTCAGCATGCCATCCGGACGAATAGGCATCGAATCTCGAATCGCATCATGATAAGAATAGACTCAGCATGCCATCCGGACGAATAGGCATCGAATCTCGAATCGCATCATGATAACAATAGACTCAGCATGCCATCCGGACGAATAGGCATCGAATCTCGAATCACATCATGATAATAATAGACGCAGCATGCCATCCGGACGAATAGGCATCGAATCTCGAATCGCATCATGATAATAATAGACTCAGCATGCCATCCGGACGAATAGGCGTCAAATCTCGAATCGCATCATGATAATAATAGACTCAGCATGCCATCCGGAGGAATAGGCATCCAATCTCGAATCGCATCATGATAATAATAGACTCAGCATGCCATCCGGACAAATAGGCGTCAAATCTCGAATCGCATCATGATAATAATAGACTCAGCATGCCATCCGGACGAATAGGCATCGAATCTCGAATCGCATCATGATAATAATAGACTCAGCATGCCATACGGAGGAATAGGCATCCAATCTCGAATCGCATCATGATAATAATAGACTCAGCATGCCATCCGGACAAATAGGCGTCAAATCTCGAATCGCATCATGATAATAATAGACTCAGCATGCCATCCGAACGAATAGGCATCGAATCTCGAATCGCATCATGATAATAATAGACTCAGCTTGCCATCCGGACGAATAGGCATCGAATCTCGAATCGCATCATGATAAGAATAGACTCAGCATGCCATCCGGACGAATAGGCATCGAATCTCGAATCGCATCATGATAACAATAGACTCAGCATGCCATCCGGACGAATAGGCATCGAATCTCGAATCACATCATGATAATAATAGACTCAGCATGCCATCCGGACGAATAGGCATCGAATCTCGAATCGCATCATGATAATAATAGACTCAGCATGCCATCCGGACGAATAGGCGTCAAATCTCGAATCGCATCATGATAATAATAGACTCAGCATGCCATCCGGAGGAATAGGCATCCAATCTCGAATCGCATCATGATAATAATAGACTCAGCATGCCATCCGGACAAATAGGCGTCAAATCTCGAATCGCATCATGATAATAATAGACTCAGCATGCCATCCGGACGAATAGGCATCGAATCTCGAATCGCATCATGATAATAATAGACTCAGCATGCCATCCGGACGAATAGGCATCGAATCTCGAATCGCATCATGATAATAATAGACGCAGCATGCCATCCGGACGAATAGGCATCGAATCTCGAATCGCATCATGATAATAATAGACTCAGCATGCCATCCGGACGAATAGGCATCGAATCTCGAATCACATCATGATAATAATAGACGCAGCATGCCATCCGGACGAATAGGCATCGAATCTCGAATCGCATCATGATAATAATAGACTCAGCATGATATCCGGACGAATAGGCATCGAATCTCGAATCGCATCATGATAATAATAGACTCAGCATGCCATCCGGACGAATAGGCATCGAATCTCGAATCGCATCATGATAATAATAGACTCAGCATGCCACCCGGACGAATAGGCATCGCATCTCGAATCGCATCATGATAAGAATAGACTCAGCATGCCATCCGGACGAATAGGCATCGAATCTCGAATCGCATCATGATAACAATAGACTCAGCATGCCATCCGGATGAATAGGCATCTAATCTCGAATCGCATCATGATAATAATAGACGCAGCATGCCATCCGAGACTACAATAGACTCAGCATGCCATTCGGACGAATAGGCATCAAATCTCGAATCGCATCATGATAAAAACCTACATGCTGCCAGGAATGACATTTTTACGAGACTACAATAGACTCAGCATGCCATCCGGAAGAATAGGCATCGAATCTCGAATCGCATCATGATAAAAACATACATGCTGCCAGGAAATAACATTTTTACGAGACTACAATAGACTCAGCATGCCATCCGGAAGAATTGGCATCGAATCTCGAATCGCATCATGATAAAAACCTAGATGCTGCCATTGAAATGACATTTTGACGAGACTACAATAGACTCAGCATGCCATTCGGAGGAATAGGCATCAAATCTCGAATCGCATCATGATAAAAACCTACATGCTGCCAGGAAATGACATTTTGACGAGACTACAATAGACTCAGCGTGCCATCCGGAAGAATAGGCATCGAATCTCGAATCGCATCATGATAAAAACCTACATGCTGCCAGGAAATAACATTTTTACGAGAATACAATAGACTCAGCATGCCATCCGGAAGAATAGGCATCGAATCTCGAATCGCATCATGATAAAAACCTACATGCTGCCAGGAAATGACATTTTGACCAGACTACAATAGACTCAGCATGCCATCCGGACGAATAGGCATCGAATCTCGAATCGCATCATGATAATAATAGACTCAGCATGCCATCCGCACGAATAGGCATCGAATCTCGAATCGCATCATGATAATAATAGACGCAGCATGCCATCCGGACGAATAGGCATCGAATCTCGAATCGCATCATGATAATAATAGACTCAGCATGCCATCCGGACGAATAGGCATCGAATCTCGAATCACATCATGATAATAATAGACGCAGCATGCCATCCGGACGAATAGGCATCGAATCTCGAATCGCATCATGATAATAATAGACTCAGCATGATATCCGGAAGAATAGGCATCGAATCTCGAATCGCATCATGATAATAATAGACTCAGCATGCCATCCGGACGAATAGGCATCGAATCTCGAATCGCATCATGATAATAATAGACTCAGCATGCCATCCGGACGAATAGGCGTCAAATCTCGAATCGCATCATGATAATAATAGACTCAGCATGCCATCCGGACGAATAGGCATCAAATCTCGAATCGCATCATGATAATAATAGACTCAGCATGCCATCCGGACGAATAGGCATCGAATCTCGAATCGCATCATGATAATAATAGACTCAGCGTGCCATCCGGAAGAATAGGCATCGAATCTCGAATCTCATCATGATAAAAACCTACATGCTGCCAGGAAATAACATTTTTACGAGAATACAATAGACTCGGCATGCCATCCGGAAGAATAGGCATCGAATCTCGAATCGCATCATGATAAAAACCTACATGCTGCCAGGAAATGACATTTTGAGCAGACTACAATAGACTCAGCATGCCATCCGGACGAATAGGCATCGAATCTCGAATCGCATCATGATAATAATAGACTCAGCATGCCATCCGCACGAATAGTCATCGAATCTCGAATCGCATCATGATAACAATAGACTCAGCATGCCATCCGGACGAATAGGCATCGAATCTCGAATCACATCATGATAATAATAGACTCAGCATGCCATCCGGACGAATAGGCATCGAATCTCGAATCGCATCATGATAATAATAGACTCAGCATGCCATCCGGAAGAATAGGCATCGAATCTCGAATCGCATCATGATAATAATAGACTCAGCATGCCATCCGGACGAATAGGCATCGAATCTCGAATCGCATCATGATAATAATAGACTCAGCATGCCATCCGGACGAATAGGCGTCAAATCTCGAATCGCATCATGATAATAATAGACTCAGCATGCCATCCGGAGGAATAGGCATCCAATCTCGAATCGCATCATGATAATAATAGACTCAGCATGCCATCCGGACAAATAGGCGTCAAATCTCGAATCGCATCATGATAATAATTGACTCAGCATGCCATCCGGACGAATAGGCATCGAATCTCGAATCGCATCATGATAATAATAGACTCAGCATGCCATCCGGACGAATAGGCATCGAATCTCGAATCGCATCATGATAAGAATAGACTCAGCATGCCATCCGGACGAATAGGCATCGAATCTCGAATCGCATCATGATAACAATAGACTCAGCATGCCATCCGGACGAATAGGCATCGAATCTCGAATCACATCATGATAATAATAGACGCAGCATGCCATCCGGACGAATAGGCATCGAATCTCGAATCGCATCATGATAATAATAGACTCAGCATGCCATCCGGACGAATAGGCGTCAAATCTCGAATCGCATCATGATAATAATAGACTCAGCATGCCATCCGGAGGAATAGGCATCCAATCTCGAATCGCATCATGATAATAATAGACTCAGCATGCCATCCGGACAAATAGGCGTCAAATCTCGAATCGCATCATGATAATAATAGACTCAGCATGCCATCCGGACGAATAGGCATCGAATCTCGAATCGCATCATGATAATAATAGACTCAGCATGCCATACGGAGGAATAGGCATCCAATCTCGAATCGCATCATGATAATAATAGACTCAGCATGCCATCCGGACAAATAGGCGTCAAATCTCGAATCGCATCATGATAATAATAGACTCAGCATGCCATCCGAACGAATAGGCATCGAATCTCGAATCGCATCATGATAATAATAGACTCAGCTTGCCATCCGGACGAATAGGCATCGAATCTCGAATCGCATCATGATAATAATAGACTCAGCATGCCATCCGGACGAATAGGCATCGAATCTCGAATCGCATCATGATAACAATAGACTCAGCATGCCATCCGGACGAATAGGCATCGAATCTCGAATCACATCATGATAATAATAGACTCAGCATGCCATCCGGACGAATAGGCATCGAATCTCGAATCGCATCATGATAATAATAGACTCAGCATGCCATCCGGACGAATAGGCGTCAAATCTCGAATCGCATCATGATAATAATAGACTCAGCATACCATCCGGAGGAATAGGCATCCAATCTCGAATCGCATCATGATAATAATAGACTCAGCATGCCATCCGGACAAATAGGCGTCAAATCTCGAATCGCATCATGATAATAATAGACTCAGCATGCCATCCGGACGAATAGGCATCGAATCTCGAATCGCATCATGATAATAATAGACTCAGCATGCCATCCGGACGAATAGGCATCGAATCTCGAATCGCATCATGATAATAATAGACGCAGCATGCCATCCGGACGAATAGGCATCGAATATCGAATCGCATCATGATAATAATAGACTCAGCATGCCATCCGGACGAATAGGCATCGAATCTCGAATCACATCATGATAATAATAGACGCAGTATGCCATCCGGACGAATAGGCATCGAATCTCGAATCGCATCATGATAATAATAGACTCAGCATGATATCCGGACGAATAGGCATCGAATCTCGAATCGCATCATGATAATAATAGACTCAGCATGCCATCCGGACGAATAGGCATCGAATCTCGAATCGCATCATGATAATAATAGACTCAGCATGCCATCCGGACGAATAGGCGTCAAATCTCGAATCGCATCATGATAATAATAGACTCAGCATGCCATCCGGACGAATAGGCATCAAATCTCGAATCGCATCATGATAATAATAGACTCAGCATGCCATCCGGACGAATAGGCATCGAATCTCGAATCGCATCATGATAATAATAGACTCAGCGTGCCATCCGGAAGAATAGGCATCGAATCTCGAATCGCATCATGATAAAAACCTACATGCTGCCAGGAAATAACATTTTTACGAGAATACAATAGACTCAGCATGCCATCCGGAAGAATAGGCATCGAATCTCGAATCGCATCATGATAAAAACCTACATGCTGCCAGGAAATGACATTTTGACCAGACTACAATAGACTCAGCATGCCATCCGGACGAATAGGCATCGAATCTCGAATCGCATCATGATAATAATAGACTCAGCATGCCATCCGCACGAATAGTCATCGAATCTCGAATCGCATCATGATAACAATAGACTCAGCATGCCATCCGGACGAATAGGCATCGAATCTCGAATCACATCATGATAATAATAGACTCAGCATGCCATCCGGACGAATAGGCATCGAATCTCGAATCGCATCATGATAATAATAGACTCAGCATGCCATCCGGAAGAATAGGCACCGAATCTCGAATCGCATCATGATAATAATAGACTCAGCATGCCATCCGGACGAATAGGCATCGAATCTCGAATCGCATCATGATAATAATAGACTCAGCATGCCATCCGGACGAATAGGCGTCAAATCTCGAATCGCATCATGATAATAATAGACTCAGCATGCCATCCGGACGAATAGGCATCCAATCTCGAATCGCATCATGATAATAATAGACTCAGCATGCCATCCGGACAAATAGGCGTCAAATCTCGAATCGCATTATGATAATAATAGACTCAGCATGCCATCCGGACGAATAGGCATCGAATCTCGAATCGCATCATGATAATAATAGACTCAGCATGCCATCCGGACGAATAGGCATCGAATCTCGAATCGCATCATGATAAGAATAGACTCAGCATGCCATCCGGACGAATAGGCATCGAATCTCGAATCGCATCATGATAACAATAGACTCAGCATGCCATCCGGATGAATAGGCATCTAATCTCGAATCGCATCATGATAATAATAGACGCAGCATGCCATCCGAGACTACAATAGACTCAGCATGCCATTCGGACGAATAGGCATCAAATCTCGAATCGCATCATGATAAAAACCTACATGCTGCCAGGAATGACATTTTTACGAGACTACAATATACTCAGCATGCCATCCGGAAGAATAGGCATCGAATCTCGAATCGCATCATGATAAAAACATACATGCTGCCAGGAAATAACATTTTTACGAGACTACAATAGACTCAGCATGCCATCCGGAAGAATTGGCATCGAATCTCGAATCGCATCATGATAAAAACCTAGATGCTGCCATTGAAATGACATTTTGACGAGACTACAATAGACTCAGCATGCCATTCGGAGGAATAGGCATCAAATCTCGAATCGCATCATGATAAAAACCTACATGCTGCCAGGAAATGACATTTTGACGAGACTACAATAGACTCAGCGTGCCATCCGGAAGAATAGGCATCGAATCTCGAATCGCATCATGATAAAAACCTACAAGCTGCCAGGAAATAACATTTTTACGAGAATACAATAGACTCAGCATGCCATCCGGAAGAATAGGCATCGAATCTCGAATCGCATCATGATAAAAACCTACATGCTGCCAGGAAATGACATTTTGACCAGACTACAATAGACTCAGCATGCCATCCGGACGAATAGGCATCGAATCTCGAATCGCATCATGATAATAATAGACTCAGCATGCCATCCGCACGAATAGGCATCGAATCTCGAATCGCATCATGATAACAATAGACTCAGCATGCCATCCGGACGAATAGGCATCGAATCTCGAATCACATCATGATAATAATAGACTCAGCATGCCATCCGGACGAATAGGCATCGAATCTCGAATCGCATCATGATAATAATAGACTCAGCATGCCATCCGGACGAATAGGCATCGAATCTCGAATCGCATCATGATAATAATAGACTCAGCATGCCATCCGGACGAATAGGCATCGAATCTCGAATCACATCATGATAATAATAGACTCAGCATGCCATCCGAACGAATAGGCATCGAATCTCGAATTGCATCATGATAATAATAGACTCAGCATGCCATCCGGACGAATAGGCGTCAAATCTCGAATCGCATCATGATAATAATAGACTCAGCATGCCATCCGGACGAATAGGCGTCAAAATCAATATGCAATCATAGATTATTTCCCAATTTTCTAGCGGAGTATGCGCATTATGTTATTGATCTGTCCGTCCGGTTGTCCATCCATCATTCAGTCTTGGTTTATGTGTGGTGGCTTAAGATACGTAATAAATGTATAAACTATAATCTAGTGTTTGGGTTTTCCAACACAGAGTGCAGACCGGGACCGCGTGTTCGGTAACCGCGCCGACCAATTTCCGCTACGGAATAGCCCCCGCCCTTTTATTGTTGGGATTTCCTTCTACGCATGGCATTGGTAATGTTCTAACTGGTTTTACTGGGCTTACTGGTCCGGGATGCAGGTTGGGTCGAGGTTGGAGTCCACCCGAGGGTTTGGTTGTGTTATCACATCGGAATATTAATTCTGAGTCAATATATCACGCCCATATAAAGAGCGTTTAATTTATTAGTTTTACACGGGAATATGATAACATCGGTTAATCCAAGGGAGTCTAGACGTATATTCTATAATTTTGTTACTCTTATCCTGACTTGTTGTAAACTGCCGCAAGGTAGACTGCTCTGGATTTCACTAGTGAAGTTCCACTATCGAGGTTCAAGACAGGGGTGCCTCTATATGTGGGACCGGGGCACGTGCATCCACCTGCTCATATATTATGGGTATCACAAAACTATTATGATATGGAACTCGTTTTCCTGGCAACCCGCTGTAGAGGAGTCTTTCGATCATTCGACGTTTGACAGTTAATAATAATTTATAGTTTTTAGGGACAACCCTTACATTATATTTAGTTGTATTAAATTTTGAGTTTGACTGCTTTTTATTATTTGGTTTTCCTTATTTTGCCTAGACATACCTTAGGATACAATATATTGATTTACTTTACAGTCCATGTCATGGTAACACTACCCTATTTCTGGATACAGGAATAATATATTTAATTAAACCCATAAATGGTGGGCAAAGGGAACCAACTTTGATTATTTGTATGAAATGATGGGGCAAAAGAGGGGTTAACGAGCACCTAACTACGACGTCGCGCGCCAATTACGTCATACTGATGACTCACCAACGTCATTCCCACAAACAAACTTCTGCATTATAGATGTATTCGGTTCCATTTTGTCTGGAAGCGCTCAGATCATTTTCCAATTTTGTGGGCATTGGTGGTCTATTTACCACTTTACGTGTTATATATACTTTGGACTTTGGAAACAATTCCACCATTCAGATCAACAGATTAAGGTAACTTTATTTATTTCTATTTTATAGCTCGATTCATCATTATCGTCAATATTTATATCTATGCTCGACCTATTTTGGTATTACTATCGACCGTATTAACGATAAATCCAACTCATAACAAGGGAATACAAAATAAACAATTACCTACTCACAAATATAATATATATACGCAACAAATAGGATAATACCGACGTGTTTTTGGTGCACCATCGCGCGCGATCAATCGTTTGAAAATCTACGTGTGCTTGGTTTCGAGGTTACATTTGCCCCGTTTTTTGCTGGGGTGCAGCTTGGTAATTTGAGCTGCACGGTTCTCTCTCTGGTGATCACATAAGGTCGGGAGCGTAAGAACCGAAACCACAAATAAACGTTCTGATTTAAGTTCGTTTATCCAGAGACGCTCTCCTGATGACCTAGCAAATATTTATTTATCGATTCCCAACATTTTAAGATACCATTTTCGGCATGATCGTAGTAAACTTTTTCTAAATTATTAAATGTTATGTTTCCTCCATGTTATCAAGCCACGCCGACAATCAAACATTAGGCTAAATCACGAGGTTGTACAAAATATGTAACTTTAAATATAGGCCTACTGTGTGTTTCTGTAATAAATACAGTATATATTATATACAATATAAAAAAGAACCCATTTATAAAGAGCGTTACACTATGTGTTATATTTGCAAACCTCCTTACAATACTTTATGTTTGGTAGGGTTTCCCCACTGTTTATATCCCTCCTGGAACTTATATTATTGTCTTCGGTTTGTTTCCCCGTATGATATTATATATAAACGGTTCTTAATCCTTTAAGTGCCATATATGGACAATTCAAAAACATGTATGTTATATTGGGCTACCATCAACATATAAACAACGGGACCTCCGATGGCTAGTTAAAACAATATAACCTTGCCAGGATAGTGTGTAGATTTCAACAATGCTATGTGTTGTTACTCTCCGACACTCAGCTACATCATCAAACTCACTCATTTAAATGGCGGTTGTCTGCATGGCGATTTACGTGCGATGTGTTAAGCATGATTCTTAATATTATTATCTGGGACCCAAGTGGCCATATGCACGCATGCTAATACATGGATGTATATGTTTTGACTACCATTGTATATATCATCGGATGCCCCAAGTCCCGTGTGACATGCATATATTTACATATCAAAATCAATATGTAATCATAGATTATTCCCCAATTTTCTAGCGGAGCATGCGGATTATGTTATTGATCTGTCCGTCCGTCTGTCCACCCATCATTCAGTCTTGGTTTATGTGTGGTGGCTTAAGATACGTAATAAATGGATAAACGGTAATCTAGTGTTTGGGTTTTCCAACACAGAGTGCAGACCGGGACCGCGCGTTCGGTAACCGCGCCGACCAACTTCCGCTACGGAATAGCCCCCGCCCTTTTATTGTTGGGATTTCCTTCTACGCATGGCATTGGTAATGTTCTAACTTGTTTTACTGGGCTTACTGGTCCGGGATGCAGGTTGGGTCGAGGTTGTAGTCCCCCCGAGGGTTTGGTTGTGTTATCACATCGGAATATTAATTCTGAGTCAATATATCACGCCCATATAAAGAGCGTTGAATTTATTAGTTTTACACGGGAATATGATTACATCGGTTAATCCAACATATAAACAACGGGACCTCCGATGGCTAGTTAAAACAATATAACCTTGCCAGGATAGTGTGTAGATTTCAACAATGCTATGTGTTGTTACTCTCCGACACTCAGCTACATCATCAAACTCATTCATTTAAATGGCGGTTGTCTGCATGGCGGTTTACGTGCGATGTGATAAGCATGATTCTTAATATTATTATCTGGGACCCAAGTGGCCATATGCACGCATGCTAATACATGGATGTATATGTTTTGACTACCATTGTATATATCATCGGATGCCCCAAGTCCCGTGTGACATGCATATATTTACATATCAAAATCAATATGCAATCATAGATTATTTCCCAATTTTCTAGCGGAGCATGCGCATTATGTTATTGATCTGTCCGTCCGGTTGTCCATCCATCATTCAGTCTTGGCTTATGTGTGGTGGCTTAAGATACGTAATAAATGTATAAACTATAATCTAGTGTTTGGGTTTTCCAACACAGAGTGCAGACCGGGACCTCGTGTTCGGTAACCGCGCCGACCAATTTCCGCTACGGAATAGCCCCCGCCCTTTTATTGTTGGGATTTCCTTCTACGCATGGCATTGGTAATGTTCTAACTGGTTTTACTGGGCTTACTGGTCCGGGATGCAGGTTGGGTCGAGGTTGGAGTCCACCCGAGGGTTTGGTTGTGTTATCACATCGGAATATTAATTCTGAGTCAATATATCACGCCCATATAAAGAGCGTTTAATTTATTAGTTTTACACGGGAATATGATAACATCGGTTAATCCAAGGGAGTCTAGACGTATATTCTATAATTTTGTTACTCTTATCCTGACTTGTTGTAAACTGCCGCAAGGTAGACTGCTCTGGATTTCACTAGTGAAGTTTCCACTATCGAGGTTCAAGACAGGGGTGCCTCTCTATGTGGGACCGGGGCACGTGCATCCACCTGCTCATATATTATGGGTATAACAAAACTAATAATAGACTCAGCATGCCATCCGGACGAATAGGCATCGAATCTCGAATCGCATCATGATAATAATAGACTCAGCATGCCATCCGGACGAATAGGCATCGAATCTCGAATCGCATCATGATAATAATAGACTCAGCATGCCATCCGGACGAATAGGCATCGAATCTCGAATCGCATCATGATAATAATAGACTCAGCATGCCATCCGGACGAATAGGCGTCAAATCTCGAATCGCATCATGATTATAATAGACTCAGCATGCCATCCGGACGAATAGGCATCGAATCTCGAATCGCATCATGATAATAATAGACTCAGCATGCCATCCGGACGAATAGGCGTCAAATCTCGAATGGCATCATGATAATAATAGACTCAGCATGCCATCCGGACGAATAGGCGTCAAATCTCGAATGGCATCATGATAATAATAGACTCAGCATGCCATCCGGACGAATAGGCGTCAAATCTCGAATCGCATCATGATAATAATAGACTCAGCATGATATCCGGACGAATAGGCATCGAATCTCGAATCGCATCATGATAATAATAGACTCAGCATGCCATCCGGACGAATAGGCATCGAATCTCGAATCGCATCATGATAACAATAGACTCAGCATGCCATCCGGAGGAATAGGCATCGAATCTCGAATGGCATCATGATAATAATAGACTCAGCATGCCATCCGGACGAATAGGCATCGAATCTCGAATCGCATCATGATAATAATAGACTCAGCATGCCATCCGAACGAATAGGCATCGAATCTCGAATGGCATCATGATAATAATAGACTCAGCATGCCATCCGGACGAATAGGCATCGAATCTCGAATCGCATCATGATAATAATAGACTCAGCATGATATCCGGACGAATAGGCATCGAATCTCGAATCGCATCATGATAAAAACCTACATGCTGCCAGGAATGACATTTTTACGAGACTACAATATACTCAGCATGCCATCCGGAAGAATAGGCATCGAATCTCGAATCGCATCATGATAAAAACATACATGCTGCCAGGAAATAACATTTTTACGAGACTACAATAGACTCAGCATGCCATCCGGAAGAATTGGCATCGAATCTCGAATCGCATCATGATAAAAACCTAGATGCTGCCATTGAAATGACATTTTGACGAGACTACAATAGACTCAGCATGCCATTCGGAGGAATAGGCATCAAATCTCGAATCGCATCATGATAAAAACCTACATGCTGCCAGGAAATGACATTTTGACGAGACTACAATAGACTCAGCGTGCCATCCGGAAGAATAGGCATCGAATCTCGAATCGCATCATGATAAAAACCTACAAGCTGCCAGGAAATAACATTTTTACGAGAATACAATAGACTCAGCATGCCATCCGGAAGAATAGGCATCGAATCTCGAATCGCATCATGATAAAAACCTACATGCTGCCAGGAAATGACATTTTGACCAGACTACAATAGACTCAGCATGCCATCCGGACGAATAGGCATCGAATCTCGAATCGCATCATGATAATAATAGACTCAGCATGCCATCCGCACGAATAGGCATCGAATCTCGAATCGCATCATGATAACAATAGACTCAGCATGCCATCCGGACGAATAGGCATCGAATCTCGAATCACATCATGATAATAATAGACTCAGCATGCCATCCGGACGAATAGGCATCGAATCTCGAATCGCATCATGATAATAATAGACTCAGCATGCCATCCGGACGAATAGGCATCGAATCTCGAATCGCATCATGATAATAATAGACTCAGCATGCCATCCGGACGAATAGGCATCGAATCTCGAATCACATCATGATAATAATAGACTCAGCATGCCATCCGAACGAATAGGCATCGAATCTCGAATTGCATCATGATAATAATAGACTCAGCATGCCATCCGGACGAATAGGCGTCAAATCTCGAATCGCATCATGATAATAATAGACTCAGCATGCCATCCGGACGAATAGGCGTCAAAATCAATATGCAATCATAGATTATTTCCCAATTTTCTAGCGGAGTATGCGCATTATGTTATTGATCTGTCCGTCCGGTTGTCCATCCATCATTCAGTCTTGGTTTATGTGTGGTGGCTTAAGATACGTAATAAATGTATAAACTATAATCTAGTGTTTGGGTTTTCCAACACAGAGTGCAGACCGGGACCGCGTGTTCGGTAACCGCGCCGACCAATTTCCGCTACGGAATAGCCCCCGCCCTTTTATTGTTGGGATTTCCTTCTACGCATGGCATTGGTAATGTTCTAACTGGTTTTACTGGGCTTACTGGTCCGGGATGCAGGTTGGGTCGAGGTTGGAGTCCACCCGAGGGTTTGGTTGTGTTATCACATCGGAATATTAATTCTGAGTCAATATATCACGCCCATATAAAGAGCGTTTAATTTATTAGTTTTACACGGGAATATGATAACATCGGTTAATCCAAGGGAGTCTAGACGTATATTCTATAATTTTGTTACTCTTATCCTGACTTGTTGTAAACTGCCGCAAGGTAGACTGCTCTGGATTTCACTAGTGAAGTTCCACTATCGAGGTTCAAGACAGGGGTGCCTCTATATGTGGGACCGGGGCACGTGCATCCACCTGCTCATATATTATGGGTATCACAAAACTATTATGATATGGAACTCGTTTTCCTGGCAACCCGCTGTAGAGGAGTCTTTCGATCATTCGACGTTTGACAGTTAATAATAATTTATAGTTTTTAGGGACAACCCTTACATTATATTTAGTTGTATTAAATTTTGAGTTTGACTGCTTTTTATTATTTGGTTTTCCTTATTTTGCCTAGACATACCTTAGGATACAATATATTGATTTACTTTACAGTCCATGTCATGGTAACACTACCCTATTTCTGGATACAGGAATAATATATTTAATTAAACCCATAAATGGTGGGCAAAGGGAACCAACTTTGATTATTTGTATGAAATGATGGGGCAAAAGAGGGGTTAACGAGCACCTAACTACGACGTCGCGCGCCAATTACGTCATACTGATGACTCACCAACGTCATTCCCACAAACAAACTTCTGCATTATAGATGTATTCGGTTCCATTTTGTCTGGAAGCGCTCAGATCATTTTCCAATTTTGTGGGCATTGGTGGTCTATTTACCACTTTACGTGTTATATATACTTTGGACTTTGGAAACAATTCCACCATTCAGATCAACAGATTAAGGTAACTTTATTTATTTCTATTTTATAGCTCGATTCATCATTATCGTCAATATTTATATCTATGCTCGACCTATTTTGGTATTACTATCGACCGTATTAACGATAAATCCAACTCATAACAAGGGAATACAAAATAAACAATTACCTACTCACAAATATAATATATATACGCAACAAATAGGATAATACCGACGTGTTTTTGGTGCACCATCGCGCGCGATCAATCGTTTGAAAATCTACGTGTGCTTGGTTTCGAGGTTACATTTGCCCCGTTTTTTGCTGGGGTGCAGCTTGGTAATTTGAGCTGCACGGTTCTCTCTCTGGTGATCACATAAGGTCGGGAGCGTAAGAACCGAAACCACAAATAAACGTTCTGATTTAAGTTCGTTTATCCAGAGACGCTCTCCTGATGACCTAGCAAATATTTATTTATCGATTCCCAACATTTTAAGATACCATTTTCGGCATGATCGTAGTAAACTTTTTCTAAATTATTAAATGTTATGTTTCCTCCATGTTATCAAGCCACGCCGACAATCAAACATTAGGCTAAATCACGAGGTTGTACAAAATATGTAACTTTAAATATAGGCCTACTGTGTGTTTCTGTAATAAATACAGTATATATTATATACAATATAAAAAAGAACCCATTTATAAAGAGCGTTACACTATGTGTTATATTTGCAAACCTCCTTACAATACTTTATGTTTGGTAGGGTTTCCCCACTGTTTATATCCCTCCTGGAACTTATATTATTGTCTTCGGTTTGTTTCCCCGTATGATATTATATATAAACGGTTCTTAATCCTTTAAGTGCCATATATGGACAATTCAAAAACATGTATGTTATATTGGGCTACCATCAACATATAAACAACGGGACCTCCGATGGCTAGTTAAAACAATATAACCTTGCCAGGATAGTGTGTAGATTTCAACAATGCTATGTGTTGTTACTCTCCGACACTCAGCTACATCATCAAACTCACTCATTTAAATGGCGGTTGTCTGCATGGCGATTTACGTGCGATGTGTTAAGCATGATTCTTAATATTATTATCTGGGACCCAAGTGGCCATATGCACGCATGCTAATACATGGATGTATATGTTTTGACTACCATTGTATATATCATCGGATGCCCCAAGTCCCGTGTGACATGCATATATTTACATATCAAAATCAATATGTAATCATAGATTATTCCCCAATTTTCTAGCGGAGCATGCGGATTATGTTATTGATCTGTCCGTCCGTCTGTCCACCCATCATTCAGTCTTGGTTTATGTGTGGTGGCTTAAGATACGTAATAAATGGATAAACGGTAATCTAGTGTTTGGGTTTTCCAACACAGAGTGCAGACCGGGACCGCGCGTTCGGTAACCGCGCCGACCAACTTCCGCTACGGAATAGCCCCCGCCCTTTTATTGTTGGGATTTCCTTCTACGCATGGCATTGGTAATGTTCTAACTTGTTTTACTGGGCTTACTGGTCCGGGATGCAGGTTGGGTCGAGGTTGTAGTCCCCCCGAGGGTTTGGTTGTGTTATCACATCGGAATATTAATTCTGAGTCAATATATCACGCCCATATAAAGAGCGTTGAATTTATTAGTTTTACACGGGAATATGATTACATCGGTTAATCCAACATATAAACAACGGGACCTCCGATGGCTAGTTAAAACAATATAACCTTGCCAGGATAGTGTGTAGATTTCAACAATGCTATGTGTTGTTACTCTCCGACACTCAGCTACATCATCAAACTCATTCATTTAAATGGCGGTTGTCTGCATGGCGGTTTACGTGCGATGTGATAAGCATGATTCTTAATATTATTATCTGGGACCCAAGTGGCCATATGCACGCATGCTAATACATGGATGTATATGTTTTGACTACCATTGTATATATCATCGGATGCCCCAAGTCCCGTGTGACATGCATATATTTACATATCAAAATCAATATGCAATCATAGATTATTTCCCAATTTTCTAGCGGAGCATGCGCATTATGTTATTGATCTGTCCGTCCGTCTGTCCATCCATCATTCAGTCTTGGCTTATGTGTGGTGGCTTAAGATACGTAATAAATGTATAAACTATAATCTAGTGTTTGGGTTTTCCAACACAGAGTGCAGACCGGGACCTCGTGTTCGGTAACCGCGCCGACCAATTTCCGCTACGGAATAGCCCCCGCCCTTTTATTGTTGGGATTTCCTTCTACGCATGGCATTGGTAATGTTCTAACTGGTTTTACTGGGCTTACTGGTCCGGGATGCAGGTTGGGTCGAGGTTGGAGTCCACCCGAGGGTTTGGTTGTGTTATCACATCGGAATATTAATTCTGAGTCAATATATCACGCCCATATAAAGAGCGTTTAATTTATTAGTTTTACACGGGAATATGATAACATCGGTTAATCCAAGGGAGTCTAGACGTATATTCTATAATTTTGTTACTCTTATCCTGACTTGTTGTAAACTGCCGCAAGGTAGACTGCTCTGGATTTCACTAGTGAAGTTTCCACTATCGAGGTTCAAGACAGGGGTGCCTCTCTATGTGGGACCGGGGCACGTGCATCCACCTGCTCATATATTATGGGTATAACAAAACTAATAATAGACTCAGCATGCCATCCGGACGAATAGGCATCGAATCTCGAATCGCATCATGATAATAATAGACTCAGCATGCCATCCGGACGAATAGGCATCGAATCTCGAATCGCATCATGATAATAATAGACTCAGCATGCCATCCGGACGAATAGGCATCGAATCTCGAATCGCATCATGATAATAATAGACTCAGCATGCCATCCGGACGAATAGGCGTCAAATCTCGAATCGCATCATGATTATAATAGACTCAGCATGCCATCCGGACGAATAGGCATCGAATCTCGAATCGCATCATGATAATAATAGACTCAGCATGCCATCCGGACGAATAGGCGTCAAATCTCGAATGGCATCATGATAATAATAGACTCAGCATGCCATCCGGACGAATAGGCGTCAAATCTCGAATGGCATCATGATAATAATAGACTCAGCATGCCATCCGGACGAATAGGCGTCAAATCTCGAATCGCATCATGATAATAATAGACTCAGCATGATATCCGGACGAATAGGCATCGAATCTCGAATCGCATCATGATAATAATAGACTCAGCATGCCATCCGGACGAATAGGCATCGAATCTCGAATCGCATCATGATAACAATAGACTCAGCATGCCATCCGGAGGAATAGGCATCGAATCTCGAATGGCATCATGATAATAATAGACTCAGCATGCCATCCGGACGAATAGGCATCGAATCTCGAATCGCATCATGATAATAATAGACTCAGCATGCCATCCGAACGAATAGGCATCGAATCTCGAATGGCATCATGATAATAATAGACTCAGCATGCCATCCGGACGAATAGGCATCGAATCTCGAATCGCATCATGATAATAATAGACTCAGCATGATATCCGGACGAATAGGCATCGAATCTCGAATCGCATCATGATAATAATAGACTCAGCATGCCATCCGGACGAATAGGCATCGAATCTCGGATCGCATCATGATAATAATAGACTCAGCGTGACATCCGGACGAATAGGCATCGAATCTCGAATCGCATTATGATAATAATAGACTCAGCATGCCATCCGGACGAATAGGCGTCAAATCTCGAATCACATCATGATAATAATAGACTCAGCATGCCATCCGGACGAATATGCATCAAATCTCGAATCGCATCATGATAATAATAGACTCAGCATGATATCCGGACGAATAGGCGTCAAATCTCGAATCGCATCATGATAATAATAGACTCAGCATGCCATCCGGACGAATAGGCATCAAATCTCGAATTGCATCATGATAATAATAGACTCAGCATGCCATCCGGACGAATAGGCATCGAATCTCGAATCGCATCATGATAATAATAGACTCAGCATGATATCCGGACGAATAGGCATCGAATCTCGAATCGCATCATGATAATAATAGACTCAGCATGCCATCCGGACGAATAGGCATCGAATCTCGAATCGCATCATGATAATAATAGACTCAGCATGCCATACGGACGAATAGGCATCGAATCTCGAATCGCATCATGATAAAAACCTACATTCTGCCAGGAAATGACATTTTGACGAGACTACAATAGACTCAGAATGCGATCCGTAAGAATAGGCATTGAATCTCGAATCGCATTATGATAAAAACCTACATGCTGCCAGGAAATGACATTTTTACGAGATTACAATAGACTCAGCATGCCATTCGGACGAATAGGCATCAAATCTCGAATCGCATCATGATAAAAACCTACATGCTGCCAGGAAATGACATTTTTACGAGACTACAATAGACTCAGCATGCCATCCGGAAGAATAGGCATCAAATCTCGAATCGCATCATGATAATAATAGACTCAGCATGCCATCCGGGCGAATAGGCATCGAATCTCGAATTGCATCATGACAATAATAGACTCAGCATGCCATCCGGGCGAATAGGCATCAAATCTCGAATCGCATTATGATAATAATAGACGCAGCATGCCATCCGGACGAATAGGCATCGAATCTCGAATCGCATCATGATAATAATAGACGCAGCATGATATCCGGACGAATAGGCATCGAATCTCGAATGGCATCATGATAATAATAGACTCAGCATGCCATCCGGACGAATAGGCATCGAATCTCGAATCGCATCATGATGATAATAGACTCAGCATGCCATCCGGACGAATAGGCATCGAATCTCGAATCGCATCATGATAATAATAGACTCAGCATGCCATCCGGACGAATAGGCGTCAAATCTCGAATCGCATCATGATAATAATAGACTCAGCATGCCATCCGGGCGAATAGGCATCGAATCTCGAATCGCATCATGATAATAATAGACTCAGCATGCCATCCGGACGAATAGGCGTCAAATCTCGAATCGCATCATGATAGTAATAGACTCAGCATGCCATCCGGACGAATAGGCGTCAAATCTCGAATCGTATCATGATAATAATAGACGCAGCATGCCATCCGGACGAATAGGCATCGAATCTCGAATCGCATCATGATAATAATAGACTCAGCATGCCATCCGGACGAATAGGCATCGAATCTCGAATCACATCATGATAATAATAGACGCAGCATGCCATCCGGACGAATAGGCATCGAATCTCGAATCGCATCATGATAATAATAGACTCAGCATGATATCCGGACGAATAGGCATCGAATCTCGAATCGCATCATGATAATAATAGACTCAGCATGCCATCCGGACGAATAGGCATCAAATCTCGAATCGCATCATGATAATAATAGACTCAGCATGCCATCCGAGCGAAAAGGCATCGAATCTCGAATCGCATCATGATAATAATAGACTCAGCGTGCCATCCGGAAGAATAGGCATCGAATCTCGAATCGCATCATGATAAAAACCTACATGCTGCCTGGAAATAACATTTTTACGAGAATACAATAGACTCAGCATGCCATCCGGAAGAATAGGCATCGAATCTCGAATCGCATCATGATAAAAACCTACATGCTGCCAGGAAATGACATTTTGACCAGACTACAATAGACTCAGCATGCCATCCGGACGAATAGGCATCGAATCTCGAATCGCATCATGATAATAATAGACTCAGCATGCCATCCGCACGAATAGTCATCGAATCTCGAATCGCATCATGATAACAATAGACTCAGCATGCCATCCGGACGAATAGGCGTCAAATCTCGAATCGCATCATGATAATAATAGACTCAGCATGCCATCCGGACGAATAGGCATCGAATCTCGAATCGCATTATGATAATAATAGACTCAGCATGCCATCCGGACGAATAGGCGTCAAATCTCGAATCGCATCATGATAATAATAGACTCAGCATGCCATCCGGAGGAATAGGCATCCAATCTCGAATCGCATCATGATAATAATAGACTCAGCATGCCATCCGGACAAATAGGCGTCAAATCTCGAATCGCATCATGATAATAATAGACTCAGCATGCCATCCGGACGAATAGGCATCGAATCTCGAATCGCATCTTGATAATAATAGACTCAGCATGCCATCCGGACGAATAGGCATCTAATCTCGAATCGCATCATGATAAGAATAGACTCAGCATGCCATCCGGACGAATAGGCATCGAATCTCGAATCGCATCATGATAACAATAGACTCAGCATGCCATCCGGATGAATAGGCATCTAATCTCGAATCGCATCATGATAATAATAGACGCAGCATGCCATCCGAGACTACAATAGACTCAGCATGCCATTCGGACGAATAGGCATCAAATCTCGAATCGCATCATGATAAAAACCTGCATGCTGCCAGGAATGACATTTTTACGAGACTACAATAGACTCAGCATGCCATCCGGAAGAATAGGCATCGAATCTCGAATCGCATCATGATAAAAACATACATGCTGCCAGGAAATAACATTTTTACGAGACTAAAATAGACTCAGCATGCCATCCGGAAGAATTGGCATCGAATCTCGAATCGCATCATGATAAAAACCTAGATGCTGCCATTGAAATGACATTTTGACGAGACTACAATAGACTCAGCATGCCATTCGGAGGAATAGGCATCAAATCTCGAATCGCATCATGATAAAAACCTACATGCTGCCAGGAAATGACATTTTGACGAGACTTCAATAGACTCAGCGTGCCATCCGGAAGAATAGGCATCGAATCTCGAATCGCATCATGATAAAAACCTACATGCTGCCAGGAAATAACATTTTTACGAGAATACAATAGACTCAGCATGCCATCCGGAAGAATAGGCATCGAATCTCGAATCGCATCATGATAAAAACCTACATGCTGCCAGGAAATGACATTTTGACCAGACTACAATAGACTCAGCATGCCATCCGGACGAATAGGCATCGAATCTCGAATCGCATCATGATAATAATAGACTCAGCATGCCATCCGCACGAATAGGCATCGAATCTCGAATCGCATCATGATAATAATAGACGCAGCATGCCATCCGGACGAATAGGCATCGAATCTCGAATCGCATCATGATAATAATAGACTCAGCATGCCATCCGGACGAATAGGCATCGAATCTCGAATCACATCATGATAATAATAGACGCAGCATGCCATCCGGACGAATAGGCATCGAATCTCGAATCGCATCATGATAATAATAGACTCAGCATGATATCCGGACGAATAGGCATCGAATCTCGAATCGCATCATGATAATAATAGACTCAGCATGCCATCCGGACGAATAGGCATCGAATCTCGAATCGCATCATGATAATAATAGACTCAGCATGCCATCCGGACGAATAGGCGTCAAATCTCGAATCGCATCATGATAATAATAGACTCAGCATGCCATCCGGACGAATAGGCATCAAATCTCGAATCGCATCATGATAATAATAGACTCAGCATGCCATCCGGACGAATAGGCATCGAATCTCGAATCGCATCATGATAATAATAGACTCAGCGTGCCATCCGGAAGAATAGGCATCGAATCTCGAATCGCATCATGATAAAAACCTACATGCTGCCAGGAAATAACATTTTTACGAGAATACAATAGACTCAGCATGCCATCCGGAAGAATAGGCATCGAATCTCGAATCGCATCATGATAAAAACCTACATGCTGCCAGGAAATGACATTTTGACCAGACTACAATAGACTCAGCATGCCATCCGGACGAATAGGCATCGAATCTCGAATCGCATCATGATAATAATAGACTCAGCATGCCATCCGCACGAATTGTCATCGAATCTCGAATCGCATCATGATAACAATAGACTCAGCATGCCATCCGGACGAATAGGCATCGAATCTCGAATCACATCATGATAATAATAGACTCAGCATGCCATCCGGACGAATAGGCATCGAATCTCGAATCGCATCATGATAATAATAGACTCAGCATGCCATCCGGAAGAATAGGCATCGAATCTCGAATCGCATCATGATAATAATAGACTCAGCATGCCATCCGGACGAATAGGCATCGAATCTCGAATCGCATCATGATAATAATAGACTCAGCATGCCATCCGGACGAATAGGCGTCAAATCTCGAATCGCATCATGATAATAATAGACTCAGCATGCCATCCGGAGGAATAGGCATCCAATCTCGAATCGCATCATGATAATAATAGACTCAGCATGCCATCCGGACAAATAGGCGTCAAATCTCGAATCGCATCATGATAATAATAGACTCAGCATGCCATCCGGACGAATAGGCATCGAATCTCGAATCGCATCATGATAATAATAGACTCAGCATGCCATCCGGACGAATAGGCATCGAATATCGAATCGCATCATGATAAGAATAGACTCAGCATGCCATCCGGACGAATAGGCATCGAATCTCGAATCGCATCATGATAACAATAGACTCAGCATGCCATCCGGATGAATAGGCATCTAATCTCGAATCGCATCATGATAATAATAGACGCAGCATGCCATCCGAGACTACAATAGACTCAGCATGCCATTCGGACGAATAGGCATCAAATCTCGAATCGCATCGTGATAAAAACCTACATGCTGCCAGGAATGACATTTTTACGAGACTACAATAGACTCAGCATGCCATCCGGAAGAATAGGCATCGAATCTCGATCGCATCATGATAAAAACATACATGCTGCCAGGAAATAACATTTTTACGAGACTACAATAGACTCAGCATGCCATCCGGAAGAATTGGCATCGAATCTCGAATCGCATCATGATAAAAACCTAGATGCTGCCATTGAAATGACATTTTGACGAGACTACAATAGACTCAGCATGCCATTCGGAGGAATAGGCATCAAATCTCGAATCGCATCATGATAAAAACCTACATGCTGCCAGGAAATGACATTTTGACGAGACTACAATAGACTCAGCGTGCCATCCGGAAGAATAGGCATCGAATCTCGAATCGCATCATGATAAAAACCTACATGCTACCAGGAAATAACATTTTTACGAGAATACAATAGACTCAGCATGCCATCCGGAAGAATAGGCATCGAATCTCGAATCGCATCATGATAAAACCCTACATGCTGCCAGGAAATGACATTTTGACCAGACTACAATAGACTCAGCATGCCATCCGGACGAATAGGCATCGAATCTCGAATCGCATCATGATAATAATAGACTCAGCATGCCATCCGCACGAATAGGCATCGAATCTCGAATCGCATCATGATAACAATAGACTCAGCATGCCATCCGGACGAATAGGCATCGAATCTCGAATCACATCATGATAATAATAGACTCAGCATGCCATCCGGACGAATAGGCATCGAATCTCGAATCGCATCATGATAATAATAGACTCAGCATGCCATCCGGACGAATAGGCATCGAATCTCGAATCGCATCATGATAATAATAGACTCAGCATGCCATCCGGACGAATAGGCATCGAATCTCGAATCACATCATGATAATAATAGACTCAGCATGCCATCCGGACGAATAGGCATCGAATCTCGAATTGCATCATGATAATAATAGACTCAGCATGCCATCCGGACGAATAGGCATCGAATCTCGAATCGCATCATGATAATAATAGACTCAGCATGCCATCCGGACGAATAGGCGTCAAATCTCGAATCGCATCATGATAATAATAGACTCAGCATGACATCCGGACGAATAGGCATCGAATCTCGAATCGCATCATGATAATAATATACTCAGCATGCCATCCGGACGAATAGGCGTCAAATCTCGAATCGCATCATGATAATAATAGACTCAGCATGCCATCCGGACGAATAGGCATCAAATCTCGAATCGCATCATGATAATAATAGACTCAGCATGCCATCCGGACGAATAGGCATCGAATCTCGAATCGCATCATGATAATAATAGACTCAGCGTGCCATCCGGAAGAATAGGCATCGAATCTCGAATCGCATCATGATAAAAACCTACATGCTGCCAGGAAATAACATTTTTACGAGAATACAATAGACTCAGCATGCCATCCGGAAGAATAGGCATCGAATCTCGAATCGCATCATGATAAAAACCTACATGCTGCCAGGAAATGACATTTTGACCAGACTACAATAGACTCAGCATGCCATCCGGACGAATAGGCATCGAATCTCGAATCGCATCATGATAATAATAGACTCAGCATGCCATCCGCACGAATTGTCATCGAATCTCGAATCGCATCATGATAACAATAGACTCAGCATGCCATCCGGACGAATAGGCATCGAATCTCGAATCACATCATGATAATAATAGACTCAGCATGCCATCCGGACGAATAGGCATCGAATCTCGAATCGCATCATGATAATAATAGACTCAGCATGCCATCCGGAAGAATAGGCATCGAATCTCGAATCGCATCATGATAATAATAGACTCAGCATGCCATCCGGACGAATAGGCATCGAATCTCGAATCGCATCATGATAATAATAGACTCAGCATGCCATCCGGACGAATAGGCGTCAAATCTCGAATCGCATCATGATAATAATAGACTCAGCATGCCATCCGGAGGAATAGGCATCCAATCTCGAATCGCATCATGATAATAATAGACTCAGCATGCCATCCGGACAAATATGCGTCAAATCTCGAATCGCATCATGATAATAATAGACTCAGCATGCCATCCGGACGAATAGGCATCGAATCTCGAATCGCATCATGATAATAATAGACTCAGCATGCCATCCGGACGAATAGGCATCGAATCTCGAATCGCATCATGATAAGAATAGACTCAGCATGCCATCCGGACGAATAGGCATCGAATCTCGAATCGCATCATGATAACAATAGACTCAGCATGCCATCCGGATGAATAGGCATCTAATCTCGAATCGCATCATGATAATAATAGACGCAGCATGCCATCCGAGACTACAATAGACTCAGCATGCCATTCGGACGAATAGGCATCAAATCTCGAATCGCATCATGATAAAAACCTACATGCTGTCAGGAATGACATTTTTACGAGACTACAATAGACTCAGCATGCCATCCGGAAGAATAGGCATCGAATCTCGATCGCATCATGATAAAAACATACATGCTGCCAGGAAATAACATTTTTACGAGACTACAATAGACTCAGCATGCCATCCGGAAGAATTGGCATCGAATCTCGAATCGCATCTTGATAAAAACCTAGATGCTGCCATTGAAATGACATTTTGACGAGACTACAATAGACTCAGCATGCCATTCGGACGAATAGGCGTCAAATCTCGAATGGCATCATGATAATAATAGACTCAGCATGCCATCCGGAGGAATAGGCATCCAATCTCGAATCGCATCATGATAATAATAGACTCAGCATGCCATCCGGACAAATAGGCGTCAAATCTCGAATCGCATCATGATAATAATAGACTCAGCATGCCATCCGGACGAATAGGCATCGAATCTCGAATCGCATCATGATAATAATAGACTCAGCATGCCATCCGGACGAATAGGCATCGAATATCGAATCGCATCATGATAAGAATAGACTCAGCATGCCATCCGGACGAATAGGCATCGAATCTCGAATCGCATCATGATAACAATAGACTCAGCATGCCATCCGGATGAATAGGCATCTAATCTCGAATCGCATCATGATAATAATAGACGCAGCATGCCATCCGAGACTACAATAGACTCAGCATGCCATTCGGACGAATAGGCATCAAATCTCGAATCGCATCGTGATAAAAACCTACATGCTGCCAGGAATGACATTTTTACGAGACTACAATAGACTCAGCATGCCATCCGGAAGAATAGGCATCGAATCTCGATCGCATCATGATAAAAACATACATGCTGCCAGGAAATAACATTTTTATGAGACTACAATAGACTCAGCATGCCATCCGGAAGAATTGGCATCGAATCTCGAATCGCATCATGATAAAAACATAGATGCTGCCATTGAAATGACATTTTGACGAGACTACAATAGACTCAGCATGCCATTCGGAGGAATAGGCATCAAATCTCGAATCGCATCATGATAAAAACCTACATGCTGCCAGGAAATGACATTTTGACGAGACTACAATAGACTCAGCGTGCCATCCGGAAGAATAGGCATCGAATCTCGAATCGCATCATGATAAAAACCTACATGCTACCAGGAAATAACATTTTTACGAGAATACAATAGACTCAGCATGCCATCCGGAAGAATAGGCATCGAATCTCGAATCGCATCATGATAAAAACCTACATGCTGCCAGGAAATGACATTTTGACCAGACTACAATAGACTCAGCATGCCATCCGGACGAATAGGCATCGAATCTCGAATCGCATCATGATAATAATAGACTCAGCATGCCATCCGCACGAATAGGCATCGAATCTCGAATCGCATCATGATAACAATAGACTCAGCATGCCATCCGGACGAATAGGCATCGAATCTCGAATCACATCATGATAATAATAGACTCAGCATGCCATCCGGACGAATAGGCATCGAATCTCGAATCGCATCATGATAATAATAGACTCAGCATGCCATCCGGACGAATAGGCATCGAATCTCGAATCGCATCATGATAATAATAGACTCAGCATGCCATCCGGACGAATAGGCATCGAATCTCGAATCACATCATGATAATAATAGACTCAGCATGCCATCCGGACGAATAGGCATCGAATCTCGAATTGCATCATGATAATAATAGACTCAGCATGCCATCCGGACGAATAGGCATCGAATCTCGAATCGCATCATGATAATAATAGACTCAGCATGCCATCCGGACGAATAGGCGTCAAATCTCGAATCGCATCATGATAATAATAGACTCAGCATGCCATCCGGACGAATAGGCATCGAATCTCGAATCGCATCATGATAATAATAGACTCAGCATGCCATCCGGACGAATAGGCGTCAAATCTCGAATCGCATCATGATAATAATAGACTCAGCATGCCATCCGGACGAATAGGCATCAAATCTCGAATCGCATCATGATAATAATAGACTCAGCATGCCATCCGGACGAATAGGCATCGAATCTCGAATCGCATCATGATAAAAACCTACATGCTGCCAGGAAATAACATTTTTACGAGAATACAATAGACTCAGCATGCCATCCGGAAGAATAGGCATCGAATCTCGAATCGCATCATGATAAAAACCTACATGCTGCCAGGAAATGACATTTTGACCAGACTACAATAGACTCAGCATGCCATCCGGACGAATAGGCATCGAATCTCGAATCGCATCATGATAATAATAGACTCAGCATGCCATCCGCACGAATTGTCATCGAATCTCGAATCGCATCATGATAACAATAGACTCAGCATGCCATCCGGACGAATAGGCATCGAATCTCGAATCACATCATGATAATAATAGACTCAGCATGCCATCCGGACGAATAGGCATCGAATCTCGAATCGCATCATGATAATAATAGACTCAGCATGCCATCCGGAAGAATAGGCATCGAATCTCGAATCGCATCATGATAATAATAGACTCAGCATGCCATCCGGACGAATAGGCATCGAATCTCGAATCGCATCATGATAATAATAGACTCAGCATGCCATCCGGACGAATAGGCGTCAAATCTCGAATCGCATCATGATAATAATAGACTCAGCATGCCATCCGGAGGAATAGGCATCCAATCTCGAATCGCATCATGATAATAATAGACTCAGCATGCCATCCGGACAAATAGGCGTCAAATCTCGAATCGCATCATGATAATAATAGACTCAGCAAGCCATCCGGACGAATAGGCATCGAATCTCGAATCGCATCATGATAATAATAGACTCAGCATGCCATCCGGACGAATAGGCATCGAATCTCGAATCGCATCATGATAAGAATAGACTCAGCATGCCATCCGGACGAATAGGCATCGAATCTCGAATCGCATCATGATAACAATAGACTCAGCATGCCATCCGGATGAATAGGCATCTAATCTCGAATCGCATCATGATAATAATAGACGCAGCATGCCATCCGAGACTACAATAGACTCAGCATGCCATTCGGACGAATAGGCATCAAATCTCGAATCGCATCATGATAAAAACCTACATGCTGTCAGGAATGACATTTTTACGAGACTACAATAGACTCAGCATGCCATCCGGAAGAATAGGCATCGAATCTCGATCGCATAATGATAAAAACATACATGCTGCCAGGAAATAACATTTTTACGAGACTACAATAGACTCAGCATGCCATCCGGAAGAATTGGCATCGAATCTCGAATCGCATCTTGATAAAAACCTAGATGCTGCCATTGAAATGACATTTTGACGAGACTACAATAGACTCAGCATGCCATTCGGAGGAATAGGCATCAAATCTCGAATAGCATCATGATAAAAACCTACATGCTGCCAGGAAATGACATTTTGACGAGACTACAATAGACTCAGCGTGCCATCCGGAAGAATAGGCATCGAATCTCGAATCGCATCATGATAAAAAACCTACATGCTGCCAGGAAATAACATTTTTACGAGAATACAATAGACTCAGCATGCCATCCGGAAGAATAGGCATCGAATCTCGAATCGCATCATGATAAAAACCTACATGCTGCCAGGAAATGACATTTTGACCAGACTACAATAGACTCAGCATGCCATCCGGACGAATAGGCATCGAATCTCGAATCGCATCATGATAATAATAGACTCAGCATGCCATCCGCACGAATAGGCATCGAATCTCGAATCGCATCATGATAACAATAGACTCAGCATGCCATCCGGACGAATAGGCATCGAATCTCGAATCACATCATGATAATAATAGACTCAGCATGCCATCCGGACGAATAGGCATCGAATCTCGAATCGCATCATGATAATAATAGACTCAGCATGCCATCCGGACGAATAGGCATCGAATCTCGAATCGCATCATGATAATAATAGACTCAGCATGCCATCCGGACGAATAGGCATCGAATCTCGAATCACATCATGATAATAATAGACTCAGCATGCCATCCGGACGAATAGGCATCGAATCTCGAATTGCATCATGATAATAATAGACTCAGCATGCCATCCGGACGAATAGGCATCGAATCTCGAATCGCATCATGATAATAATAGACTCAGCATGCCATCCGGACGAATAGGCGTCAAATCTCGAATCGCATCATGATAATAATAGACTCAGCATGCCATCCGGACGAATAGGCGTCAAAATCAATATGCAATCATAGATTATTTCCCAATTTTCTAGCGGAGTATGCGCATTATGTTATTGATCTGTCCGTCCGGTTGTCCATCCATCATTCAGTCTTGGTTTATGTGTGGTGGCTTAAGATACGTAATAAATGTATAAACTATAATCTAGTGTTTGGGTTTTCCAACACAGAGTGCAGACCGGGACCGCGTGTTCGGTAACCGCGCCGACCAATTTCCGCTACGGAATAGCCCCCGCCCTTTTATTGTTGGGATTTCCTTCTACGCATGGCATTGGTAATGTTCTAACTGGTTTTACTGGGCTTACTGGTCCGGGATGCAGGTTGGGTCGAGGTTGGAGTCCACCCGAGGGTTTGGTTGTGTTATCACATCGGAATATTAATTCTGAGTCAATATATCACGCCCATATAAAGAGCGTTTAATTTATTAGTTTTACACGGGAATATGATAACATCGGTTAATCCAAGGGAGTCTAGACGTATATTCTATAATTTTGTTACTCTTATCCTGACTTGTTGTAAACTGCCGCAAGGTAGACTGCTCTGGATTTCACTAGTGAAGTTCCACTATCGAGGTTCAAGACAGGGGTGCCTCTATATGTGGGACCGGGGCACGTGCATCCACCTGCTCATATATTATGGGTATCACAAAACTATTATGATATGGAACTCGTTTTCCTGGCAACCCGCTGTAGAGGAGTCTTTCGATCATTCGACGTTTGACAGTTAATAATAATTTATAGTTTTTAGGGACAACCCTTACATTATATTTAGTTGTATTAAATTTTGAGTTTGACTGCTTTTTATTATTTGGTTTTCCTTATTTTGCCTAGACATACCTTAGGATACAATATATTGATTTACTTTACAGTCCATGTCATGGTAACACTACCCTATTTCTGGATACAGGAATAATATATTTAATTAAACCCATAAATGGTGGGCAAAGGGAACCAACTTTGATTATTTGTATGAAATGATGGGGCAAAAGAGGGGTTAACGAGCACCTAACTACGACGTCGCGCGCCAATTACGTCATACTGATGACTCACCAACGTCATTCCCACAAACAAATTTCTGCATTATAGATGTATTCGGTTCCATTTTGTCTGGAAGCGCTCAGATCATTTTCCAATTTTGTGGGCATTGGTGGTCTATTTAACACTTTACGTGTTATATATACTTTGGACTTTGGAAACAATTCCACCATTCAGATCAACAGATTAAGGTAACTTTATTTATTTCTATTTTATAGCTCGATTCATCATTATCGTCAATATTTATATCTATGCTCGACCTATTTTGGTATTACTATCGACCGTATTAACGATAAATCCAACTCATAACAAGGGAATACAAAATAAACAATTACCTACTCACAAATATAATATATATACGCAACAAATAGGATAATACCGACGTGTTTTTGGTGCACCATCGCGCGCGATCAATCGTTTGAAAATCTACGTGTGCTTGATTTCGAGGTTACATTTGCCCCGTTTTTTGCTGGGGTGCAGCTTGGTAATTTGAGCTGCACGGTTCTCTCTCTGGTGATCACATAAGGTCGGGAGCGTAAGAACCGAAACCACAAATAAACGTTCTGATTTAAGTTCGTTTATCCAGAGACGCTCTCCTGATGACCTAGCAAATATTTATTTATCGATTCCCAACATTTTAAGATACCATTTTCGGCATGATCGTAGTAAACTTTTTCTAAATTATTAAATGTTATGTTTCCTCCATGTTATCAAGCCACGCCGACAATCAAACATTAGGCTAAATCACGAGGTTGTACAAAATATGTAACTTTAAATATAGGCCTACTGTGTGTTTCTGTAATAAATACAGTATATATTATATACAATATAAAAAAGAACCCATTTATAAAGAGCGTTACACTATGTGTTATATTTGCAAACCTCCTTACAATACTTTATGTTTGGTAGGGTTTCCCCACTGTTTATATCCCTCCTGGAACTTATATTATTGTCTTCGGTTTGTTTCCCCGTATGATATTATATATAAACGGTTCTTAATCCTTTAAGTGCCATATATGGACAATTCAAAAATATGTATGTTATATTGGGCTACCATCAACATATAAACAACGGGACTCCGATGGCTAGTTAAAACAATATAACCTTGCCAGGATAGTGTGTAGATTTCAAAAATGCTATGTGTTGTTACTCTCCGACACTCAGCTACATCATCAAACTCACTCATTTAAATGGCGGTTGTCTGCATGGCGATTTACGTGCGATGTGTTAAGCATGATTCTTAATATTATTATCTGGGACCCAAGTGGCCATATGCACGCATGCTAATACATGGATGTATATGTTTTGACTACCATTGTATATATCATCGGATGCCCCAAGTCCCGTGTGACATGCATATATTTACATATCAAAATCAATATGTAATCATAGATTATTCCCCAATTTTCTAGCGGAGCATGCGGATTATGTTATTGATCTGTCCGTCCGTCTGTCCATCCATCATTCAGTCTTGGTTTATGTGTGGTGGCTTAAGATACGTAATAAATGGATAAACGGTAATCTAGTGTTTGGGTTTTCCAACACAGAGTGCAGACCGGGACCGCGCGTTCGGTAACCGCGCCGACCAACTTCCGCTACGGAATAGCCCCCGCCCTTTTATTGTTGGGATTTCCTTCTACGCATGGCATTGGTAATGTTCTAACTTGTTTTACTGGGTTAACTGGTCCGGGATGCAGGTTGGGTCGAGGTTGTAGTCCCCCCGAGGGTTTGGTTGTGTTATCACATCGGAATATTAATTCTGAGTCAATATCTCACGCCCATATAAAGAGCGTTGAATTTATTAGTTTTACACGGGAATATGATTACATCGGTTAATCCAACATATAAACAACGGGACCTCCGATGGCTAGTTAAAACAATATAACCTTGCCAGGATAGTGTGTAGATTTCAACAATGCTATGTGTTGTTACTCTCCGACACTCAGCTACATCATCAAACTCATTCATTTAAATGGCGGTTGTCTGCATGGCGGTTTACGTGCGATGTGATAAGCATGATTCTTAATATTATTATCTGGGACCCAAGTGGCCATATGCACGCATGCTAATACATGGATGTATTTGTTTTGACTACCATTGTATATATCATCGGATGCCCCAAGTCCCGTGTGACATGCATATATTTACATATCAAAATCAATATGCAATCATAGATTATTTCCCAATTTTCTAGCGGAGCATGCGCATTATGTTATTGATCTGTCCGTCCGGTTGTCCATCCATCATTCAGTCTTGGTTTATGTGTGGTGGCTTAAGATACGTAATAAATGTATAAACTATAATCTAGTGTTTGGGTTTTCCAACACAGAGTGCAGACCGGGACCGCGTGTTCGGTAACCGCGCCGACCAATTTCCGCTACGGAATAGCCCCCGCCCTTTTATTGTTGGGATTTCCTTCTACGCATGGCATTGGTAATGTTCTAACTGGTTTTACTGGGCTTACTGATCCGGGATGCAGGTTGGGTCGAGGTTGGAGTCCACCCGAGGGTTTGGTTGTGTTATCACATCGGAATATTAATTCTGAGTCAATATATCACGCCCATATAAAGAGCGTTTAATTTATTAGTTTTACACGGGAATATGATAACATCGGTTAATCCAAGGGAGTCCAGACGTATATTCTATAATTTTGTTACTCTTATCCTGACTTGTTGTAAACTGCCGCAAGGTAGACTGCTCTGGATTTCACTAGTGAAGTTTCCACTATCGAGGTTCAAGACAGGGGTGCCTCTCTGTGTGGGACCGGGGCACGTGCATCCACCTGCTCATATATTATGGGTATCACAAAACTAATAATAGACTCAGCATGCCATCCGGACGAATAGGCATCGAATCTCGAATCGCATCATGATAATAATAGACTCAGCATGCCATCCGGACGAATAGGCATCGAATCTCGAATCGCATCATGATAATAATAGACTCAGCATGCCATCCGGACGAATAGGCATCGAATCTCGAATCGCATCATGATAATAATAGACTCAGCATGCCATCCGGACGAATAGGCGTCAAATCTCGAATCGCATCATGATTATAATAGACTCAGCATGCCATCCGGACAAATAGGCGTCAAATCTCGAATCGCATCATGATAATAATAGACTCAGCATGCCATCCGGACGAATAGGCATCGAATCTCAAATCGCATCATGATAATAATAGACTCAGCATGCCATCCGGACGAATAGGCATCGAATCTCGAATCGCATCATGATAATAATAGACTCAGCATGCCATCCGGACGAATAGGCATCGAATCTCGAATCGCATCATGATAATAATAGACTCAGCATGCCATCCGGACGAATAGGCTTCGAATCTCGAATCGCATCATGATAATAATAGACTCAGCATGCCATCCGGACGAATAGGCATCGAATCTCGAATCGCATCATGATAATAATAGACTCAGCATGCCATCCGGACGAATAGGCATCGAATCTCGAATCACATCATGATAATAATAGACTCAGCATGCCATCCGGACGAATAGGCATCGAATCTCGAATCGCATCATGATAATAATAGACTCAGCATGCCATCCGGACTAATAGGCATCGAATCTCGAATCGCATCATGATAATAATAGACTCAGCATGCCATCCGGATGAATAGGCATCTAATCTCGAATCGCATCATGATAATAATAGACTCAGCATGCCATCCGGACGAATAGGCTTCAAATCTCGAATCGCATCATGATAATAATAGACTCAGCATGCCATCCGGACTAATAGGCATCGAATCTCGAATCGCATCATGATAATAATAGACTCAGCATGCCATCCGGACTAATAGGCATCGAATCTCGAATCGCATCATGATAATAATAGACTCAGCATGCCATCCGGACGAATAGGCATCAAATCTCTAATCGCATCATGATAATAATAGACTCAGCATGCCATCCGGAGGAATAGGCATCCAATCTCGAGTCGCATCATGATAATAATAGACTCAGCATGCCATCCGGACGAATAGGCATCAAATCTCGAATCGCATCATGATAATAATAGACTCAGCATGCCATCCGGACGAATAGGCGTCAAATCTCGAATCGCATCATGATAATAATAGACTCAGCATGCCATCCGGAAGAATAGGCATCAAATCTCGAATCGCATCATGATAATAATAGACTCAGCATGCCATCCGGACGAATAGGCATCAAATCTCGAATCGCATCATGATAATAATAGACTCAGCATGCCATCCGGACGAATGGGCATCAAATCTCGAATCGCATCATGATAATAATAGACTCAGCATGCCATCCGGACGAATAGGCATCAAATCTCGAATCGCATCATGATAATATTAGACTCAGCATGCCATCCGGATGAATATGCATCAAATCTCGAATAGCATCATGATAATGATTTGAAATAGAATATCAATCAATATTTTTGCCGACACTTCAGTTGACTCGTGGTACTGATCTGTGGGAGGTACAGGCACAAATGGGGCAGCATCCAATGATTTTATAATGTCAGCGAGAGAAGGTTCATCAAACTTCATTTCAATGTTAATATCAGAGTTTAAAACAGTTAAATGCAAGAGAACATTATCAGTTCATACAGTAATGCCCTAAATAATCGACTCTAACCACAGAAGAATTATGGGTAATTTAGGACATTACGGTATTTAAGTGACAGTGTCACTACATGTGAAGTTCGTGAAAGTTAAGCAGCTTCGAGTCAATGGAGTCTTGATTCAAGTCTCGTTGCAAACGGAAACTATTCTGCACATATATGCTTCACCCTGCCACTCCCACCAGGCATGTACGATATCAGAATTGCGCATTGTGACTTGGGAATAGCGCATATGCAAACAGGATTACGGGAACTTAATTAACATGGTTTCCGCTACTCTGGCGGCCTCATTCCTCTCCACAACCTTGACATAACATTGGTCACAAAATGGCCACAGACCAACCCTTTTTACTCAGGACGAGCGATCACTGACACTGACGATTAATCGATTGCAAGGAATCCTACACTTGGTGCCTGAATAAGACATGATCAATACCGCGGACCACGCGCACAGTTGTCTGCACCATCCTGGGTAACGCTTTGTTGGAGAATGTTTAGTAGTAATCAGCCTCTCGCATTTTAATTTACCGTAGATTTCTGTCTATTTAAAGTCCCAAATTTCTGACCAACTCTCATACTGAGCTACAACCATGAACACAGGTTGAGTTTTTGCAGCCCGATTGACCGTGTACCTCAAAACAAGGTCTGTATCAAAGAAACGTTTAATTAAAACTAAAAAAATTAAAATATTAATAGTTATTATCAGTGTATTTATTCCCTATCCAATGAATGCAAAATTAATTAAACAAATCCAGCATGTGGTCATCTCCGTCTGAGGAATGGCTTTTGAGTTTACACCAACTTGTTCTGATCGGTACTGTATAAAATACAAAGGAAACAGGCATGCATAAAGTGTGCAAAGCACGTGACATGAGCTCTGACATAACACTTATTACTGCTAGAGTACGTACACTTGCCACTGAGTGTGACAATGTGTCTTTCAACCCCCAGTAATTTCTTTGATGTCAGCTTTTAATATTGCTACCGTTATAAAAGTCTTTGTATCCATTGTATGGGGTGCGCCTGTGCACCACCGACGATGCTACCGGTAGTCCAGCCTGGGAGAGGTCTGAGATACGCCCAGACCACCCCTCCCCCGCTGGAGTGCTAGCTGACTGAGGAGATCCAGCCAGATGCTGCTGATGCCGGATGGAGACTGAATCACCATTCAATCCGATGACTCCGGAATACATCTGCCCGGAGTCATCCATCGCCACCACGACCAGCAGCACCAACAACAACAAAAACAACAGCACCAGTTCCTCCCATATCGACGCAGAGGCAGACAGGATTGGTGCAAGGGTAGACGCTGTTATTTTGGCATCCCAACAGCAGTTTGAAGAACAAGACAGATTATTAGCATTACATGGAATCTTTTTACCAAAAACAACAACAGGAAAAACACTCAAGAGAAAGAAAAAGTAAAAAAAAATGTCTAGATCATCTTTTTTTCATTCATTGTTATATATTTCATTATTCATAACTTCAAATTTCACTTCCAAGTGGGTTGTAGGAAAGGGCATCCTGCCCTTTCAAATCCTCCCTGTCCTAGCCTAAATTCAAATAAACATAAACATAATTATGTGGTGTTGCTAAGTGCTTTTAGTTCATTAACTTGAGATCAAAGAATAACTAACTGTTTTAATTGGTAACTTTTATAATGTTTGTAAAATATACTAAAAGAATTATTCTTCCCGGAGTAATGACTAAACTCCTATATTGCCTTTACTTCAAGTGTAAATTTGTTTCGCCATATGTACTAGTAATTCATTGGAGCGCTTAGTTGTCACTTGACCTCTTGTGTAATAGTAACAATATATTCGATTCGCTACGTTCCGTGCATTCTATTTACGTTTACTTCCGGTTTGTCTCACTGCATTCATTTGAACTCAGTTCGGCGAGTCGTAAACATATTTGGTTTCTATACGAAGCTTCAATGTTCCTGCTTGTTGTCTCAAGTGCAAGGAAATGGCCACTTTTCAGTGATACACATCAACATTTTCTCCCGACAGGGCGCCGGGTATGTGCTTCCGAAATACGGCCACATTCCCCCAACCCCTAGCGGAAACCCTGCTTGAAATTTAATAGTATCACAACTTGGGCATATCTGTCAGAACAACTGATCAAGCTAAATGTTGAACTAACTTCCATTTCCCGGATATCATATTTAACTCTATCTGTAATTTTTATATTGTCTGCATAGTATGGAACTCGAGTTATTCCTCTTTATATTTAATAAGGATTAGCATTGACGAATGGCAAACTTTAACCATGAACATTCTTAATTGCGGAACTTAAAGATGCATAAACTCACAAATTACTATTTCCTTGGCTTCGTGGGGTCAAAAATATTGATTCGAGGCAGCCACCCATCAAAGCTCAGAGTGATCAGAAATCGATTTTTGAAATCTATTATTTCTCACAACCAATAATTCTAGTGGCCCAGTAAAAGTCAACGACAAGACGGTCTTGGACCAAATTGTGGATGAAGATGGATAACTCTAAAATCAAGTGGCTTTTTTGTGTCAGATATTTGATTGTTCAGCAAATTTTTTTTCCAAAAATGTTGATGAACAACAGGTTTTGGGCAATTTTATACTATATTTTACTGAGGTTAGCATTATTTTTGGGCAATTAATTGATTCTGACAACTGAAGCGGCAATCCAAAAATGTTGTTGTTGTTTTTGTTGTTGTTGTTGGAATCTGATGATATGGGGACCATCGAATCAGATTGAGTACCTTTAAGTGATTGATTTATAAGTGGATTACCTTGCTTCGGCAGCTGGGGCCAGGCAATATCGCGACATTGCAAGATTTATGTGGTGGAGGAAGCCTTGTATGTTATGATTATGGTCCGTACTGGACAGGTGAACCATGCATCACCACCCTGCAGGTTACACGAGTAACCCACCGACCTACTGCGAGTAACCAACACTGGGACTGGAAGGGCTATTTGTAGTGGGCTATTGGGCAACTTAATTACCCTACAAATTGGACCACAGAGGTCCCAGATGAACTGCTTTCGAATCGACACGAATTGGAACGTAAGGCTCGAAATCAAATCGAAATCTCGAAGCTGCGTCATGTCCAGTCTGAATGTATATTAAATCTCAAAGCTGCGTCATGTCCAGTCTGAATGTATATTAAATCTCAAAGCTGCGTCATGTCCAGTCTGAATGTATATTAAATCTCGAAGCTGCGTCATGTCCAGTCTGAATGTATATTAAGTTACACAAACTGGTGAGACTTTAGTAAGAATTTAGTTTAAATTTAGTGACTGTCGTTTGCAAAATGAGGTCCCCAGAGGGTGAATTTAGTGATGCTGGTATAACCAAATTCACTCTCTGGGAACCTCATTCTGCTGAGACCTCAAAGATCTGGGAGACCTAAGATCAGATTGAAGTTCCCAGATGTATACCCCTAATGGGTGTACATGACACATTGCATAATCGAGGTTCCAAAAATGTTCCCAGATGTTGAATATTGTGATGTACACCCCCAATGGGTGTACATGACACATTGCATAATCGAGATTCCCAATGAACCTCGATTATACAATGTGTCATCTGCCTTTTTGGGGATATAGAGAAACTAAACCAATAAATAAAAATAGTATATGTGAAGAAGTTTCTATATAAATTTTATAAAAGTAACAGGCCTAAGCAGAATGAGATTCCAAAGGGTAAATTTAGTGATGGTAGCCTGCTATGAGGGATAGAGTTACTAAATTGGACCTCATTCTGCAAATGACAGACACACTAAACTCAGGCTTGAGAGACTACAATAGACTCAGCATGTCAGTGTGATTTTAATTGTATATTTACACAGACTATATGATAACTGACCTGTGCATTTAGACTGCTGCTGCGTGTAACCTGTCGGACATGCTGAACATTGGTGAGTGAGGTCTGTCGTGTTCTGCTCAGTGGGAGTTTTGTCTGTACATGTCTGTAGATCTAAGCATGGGTTTCCAGCACAACCGTTAATATCAGTCTCACAGTCGTCACCTATAAATATAAATAAAATCTAATCACATTAGCCTACATAAAGAGCCCCATTCCAACACACCCGTTAATATCGGTATCAGGGCTCAACATATGGTGATACATGTTCATTTGCAAAATGAGGAACTAAACTAAAAAAGAAACAGATATTTTCGAAAGAAGTTTCTAAACAATAAGATATACTTTCCAGAGATTTGAAAATACCAAAAAGAATGAGAAGGTGAATTTAATTAAGCTAACCCGCTGCTGCTTGTATATCATAGCCTCGATCACCTTCCCATGTTCCCTATATCTACTTACCTTCCCAACCGACATCACATACACAGAATGCGAGTCGGAAGTATAGAGCGACTGTCTCATTATCGGCGATTCGAGACTGCTCGAAGTCACATGTTCCCTGTCCGTTAGTACAATTGTTACATAGGACGATCGGGACCAGGGCAGGCAATGCTGAAGCACCAGAACTGTCACTTGCTCCAATTCTGAAAAACACAATTTCGAAAATTAACAAACAAATGTAAATAATAAATACACAGAATGACACGATGTGTAAATAGGTTTGTCAATCCGGCACGAGTGCTGTCGCGGAAGGATAGAACGAGAGGCGCTTGCCGTTCTGTGTTTATTACGCACTTCGCGTCCTAGAATCCGTGCATTAAAAATACAGAATTAGAAGGTTTATTTAGGCTCATACAGGGTGTGTTTGTCATGTGTGATGATTCTTTTATTTAAATAGTTCCAGTTTCATGGTTGAGACAAACGTCATGTATGTCATTTGACTCATTTTACACCAACAAGTACGTTCCATACAGATTTGTAAATATGGAACAGCAATAACACCGTACTTATAGGAACAAGCGCGTAATAATTAACGTTTATCTGTATCCAACTGTGCCTACCTGCTAAACAAGCTAGATAAAACATCATTATTGATACTTTTGACACTCGATAAGATTCAATGTAAACATGTTTCACAAATTTTCCCAATAAATCATATCATGGATCTATCCTTACAACCAGACCAGATGGCAGGCATATCATACCACAGGGATTATCTTACAACCAGACCAGATGGCAGGCAGATTACAACCCATGGATTATCTTGATTAGATTAGTCTGTCTGAAACAGGCAACCAACCATGCAACCACCCCTCTGATTGGATTAGGTGACAAGGAAAGCATGCATGTCCACAAGAAGTGATCTCATCATAATATTTTCCATGTAAAAGCATAGTAATACAGTGTCACATAATGAGAGAGAGAATTTCGGGAGTCGCACCAAAAGTTGGCAAAACAGGGACTCCCAAGCCGGTCACCCATCCAAGAACTAACCGAGCTCGATTTGCTTAACTTTGATGATCACATGAAGCATCTAACGACTGTGACCAACATATCTAGACCTCACATGCAGAGAACTCATAGGTCACATGCAGAGAAGTCATAGGTCGCATGCAGAGAAGTCATAGGTCTTCTATATTTACACCACAAATAGAACGATTCATAATATGTTTCACCCATTGGCAAAGTGCCATTAATGAAGAAGGACAAATATTTGTCGGGTAATTCACCGCAAATACATATACACACACGTCTTAATTACATATACACACACATCTTAACTACATATACACACACCTCTTAATTACATATACACACACATCTTATTACATATACACACACATCTTACATATACACACACATCTTACATATACACACACATCTTAAATTACATATACACACACATCTTAAAACAACATATAACTGAACTAAACACTCGTGCGCATTAGGTGGCAATATGTGTCGGGTAATTCATCGCAATTGGACAAATAAAACAGGCCATTCTTCGTGTAACTGCTCCCAGTGACAACACATTTGCTCATGAATTGTTCACTGAGAGCTTTCCGATGAATGGCAATAAGCCATATTTCCGACTAAATCATGAAAAGGTATGCTGTGATTAAGGAGTCGATTACTTAGGGCATTACTGTATTTCCCAGTATATTGTGTGTTTGCAAGCGACATCACACACCACAGTTAACATGTTTCATTATGTATGTTGTTTCGTTTCAGGCGGGCTTTCTGAGCGACGTCACACACCAGAGTTACCATGTTTCATTCTGTATGTGGTTTCGTGTCAGGTGGGCTTTCTGAGCGACGTCACACACCAGAGTTAACATGTTTCATTCTTTATTACACGCTTGTTCCTAGAAGTACAGTGTTATTGCCGTTCCATATTCACAAATCCGTATGCAACGTACGTTCCATATGCCTCTCGTTGACGTAAAATGACGTACATGACGTTCGCCTCAACCACGAAAATGGAACTATTTAAATAAAAGAATCACCACACATGACAAACACGCCCTGTGTGAGCCTAAATAAACCTTCTAATCCTGTATTTTTAATGCACGGATTCTAGGATGCGAAGCGTGTAATAAACACAGAACGACACGATGTGTAAATGGGTTTGTCGATACGGCGCTCGTGCTGTCGCGGAAGGATAGAACTCGAGGCGCAAGCGCCTCTCGTTCTATCCTTACGCGACAGCACTCGTGCCGTATTGACAAACCCATTTACACATCGTGTCGTTCTGTGTATGTATGTCGTTTCGTTTTAGGTGGGCTTTCTGAGCGACGTCACACACCAGAGTTAACATGTTTCATTCTGTATGTTGTTTCGTTTCAGGTGGGCTTTATGAGCGACGTCACACACCAGAGTTACCATGTTTCATTTCGGCCAATTTGGCCGGTTACTTCATGTGAGTTTTTCATCTGACGTGTTTGTCGGAATAATGATATGGAGGATTTATGTAAATGTTAGCCCAAACTACATTTCCAAGTAACGATGGTTTTGTTGTTTATTTTGAGGAATAATACCGCGTCAGATGAATTCAGCCCAAATATGTTAACAGTTGTCGTGTAAAACATTCGGCAGTAAGTTAGCGTTATTTAGTATTTGTGGATGTCCTTTAACATGGGGAAAATAGACTACTGCGCTTGAACGAGCATGTGAATTGTCGTTTTTAATGTATAGCTCTATTTACGATACCAATTGGGGAACTTTGTAAATTAAATTACGCGTAAACTTAACCTGCTGCAAATAGAAAAGGTGTCGGAATCGGCGTACTCGCCCCAGGGCTAACTCGCTCCAATGGCGCGTGCCAACTCGGAATAAAAGGCCAACTCGGAATAAAAGATGCATACGGGGTGTTATATGGCGTTTGGTCCGTTGTTTCTCAATGAATATTATTGAAATTTGGTGTATATGTCCGGGCTGGGACATGGAATACAACAACGTTTGAATTGTTTTTAAATTTACAAATTTGTTGATTTTGTTCATTTTGTTTTCGTTCTGAAACACACTATAAAGTGTATATAATATAATAACGAACACGAGACATACATAATTTATAAACTGTTAACAAAAGATATCAAATTCAATATATGACAAAGATGACTCAGTGGAGTTTATAAAGTGAACATAAAAACATTGAGGTAAGAATCTTTTTAAGGAATCCAACTTTATTTAATGATAATAAACACATAAATTAAAATAAAAACATGAGACATACATGATTTATAAACTGTTAACAAAAGATATCAAACTCAATACATGACAAAGATGACTCAGTGAAGTTTATAACGTGAACATAAAAATATTAAGGTAAAAATCTTTTTAAGCATTACTAAACCGTTTAGCACAGTCCACTTCACTCATCCGATCATCACTAAACTTCATATTTATCTTGATATTCATCTATCAGATGAGAGCTATCAAATATTTTTTTAATTTTATAGGAAAAAATGGTCGCCAGCGGCCATATTGCATTTACGTTATATGTTATCGCGTCATGTCGATATCTAGTATTACTTAGAAATTTCACCTTTCCAGATTCATAATTGCTCCATTGACTGTAACAGATGGAATTATTCCCCTCTTCGGATAGAGTGTCACTGAAACTTTATTTTGTCAGACTGTCTGTATAGTCACTGATTATATATGGCAATAATCTGTAATAAGATGTAGCACTATTTTATTTTATATTTACATGCAGTGCTGTTTTTATACCACAATTCTAATCCCCCCTAGATCATCATGTGATCGACCATACATCGCGCGAGGACCTGGTTGAATTAAGGGTTTTTTTTGGAAAACTTCTGTCCTCAAGCTAGATTATACTTATGACATTTAATGGCATGTATCTAACGTGGAGGGTTATATATGCTTGAGACACCACCACTCTTCAATTCACACCAAGTTATCAGCTGTCATATTCGGATATTAGAACCCATAGCCATGATATATGGTTTATTTTGTGTATACTAGTAATATTGTTATTTTCAGTACCTTTATATACCAATACTGTGTATAACAATGCATATAAATTAATCCATGTATACATGTATATTGATTCAACGGATTCAGTGGTTTTGTCCATCAGTCTATCAAATTTGCGGGGAAAACATGGCCACAACCAGTACACCCTGTTAAATTTCGAATTTGAATCAATTGGCGCACCCTGCAGCCAGCTTTTATTGGAGAACTTTTTCTCATGTGGATAGTTTGGGTCACCGCTAGATGTGAGCCATGTTTTGTTCTCAAGCTGTCCTTGTGAAGACATCACTGCCAGCGGTGATCTTGAATTTTACTATTTTTATGGCTAAATAATTTGGTTGATCCTACAGACGACACCCCTTGTCCGATCGTCACCAGATTCCACAATGATCTTCTGGATAACCAGGGTGAGAGTAATCTAATTTTCCCGAATTTCGTTAAAAAACATTACCACAGGCAGCAATTTGGTATCTTACTGTTTGATCCTCATTTGCGTGACTGAATTGTTTAGCAACTGTACAGTCATATCCCTCATCTGTTAGTCACCACACTTTATATTGATCTTCGGGCTGACAACTAGATGGGAGCTATCGAATGCTTTGATTTTTTTTGGAAAACATTGTCGCCAGCAGTCATCTTCTATTTTGGTTTTTATATACATGTATATCTCTTCATTCGGATAGCCAGTATTACGTAGGTACTTCAACTTTCCGCATTCCTGTCATCATTTGAAATATAAAAATTTACCTGATACCATGCACCCTTCAAAATTTGTTTCGTCGTATCTATTTTAATGACCCGTATGGTAATATTGATACAGATATATTTGTCAAACATTTCTTTGTACAATATACAGGTATTTAGTTTGTAACTAAATCTAGAAATATATAATAGTAGCTGGTGGACCCTACTTCGTCCGGGATGTTCCCCTCTGATTTTCGGAGAATTGCGCGATTTAACCTTGAATTGACCATTTTAAAGGTGAACGTCATGTCGGGTCACGATTTGATCCGTCCAAAACACTCCCCGGACAAAAGTCACGACAAAAGTACCCGTCGAAATCCGCCCGGCTTTACCCGATTTGACCTTGAATTGACAATTTTGAATGTCAAGATCAGGTCAGGGTCATAATTTGACCCACCCGAAACACTCCTGGGACAAAAGTAACAGTAGGTATTATATTTCGTTGAAATACTTCCGTTTTACCAGATTTGACCTTGAATTGATCTTTTTGAATGTCAAAGTCAGGTCGGGATCAAGATTTGACCCGTCCAAATAGTCCAGAAACATGCCTACATCAGCACGTTCGAGAACATGGTCCCACGTGAAATTGGACCCGTCCATATTGCTCCCGGGATCGAAGTAGTCCTACACACAAATTTTTAGTCGGATCGGTCAAGGTCCAGAAACATGCCTATGAGCGAGGTCAAGTTGACACGTTAAATACCAAATCCGAGTCGGATCAGTCGAGCAGTGTTAGAGTCTATAACACATACACACATGCATTCATGCATACACACATACATACAGACAGGTGTTCCAAAATGTATAATCGATAGCTACAACAATTCTATGGTAGATAGTTCACGGCCGACCTGATGCATGCATCTTAGTTTTCTTGTTCTGTATGTGGTTTCGTGTCAGGTGGGCTTTCTGAGCGACGTCACACATCAGAGTTAACATGTTTCATTCTGTATGTTCTTTCGTTTCATGTGGGATTTCTGAGTGATGTCATACAGGAAATTTGTAATCACACATTAAAAGATTGGGCTCCTGCAAAAGGTTTCAAATTAAATGTGGAGATAGAGTTAACGCCCCTTAGTTATATATGAAGGAAATGTGAATTTGTATATGAAAGGTAATGCCATTAACACATGGAGTGTCACCCACCATTCAATATCAGCAAGCGTTCATGTGGCGCCCCTGTCATTAGTCAGGGGAGATAACTCAGACTTACTGTATAGATACGGCAGTGGTATCAGCAGGCGTCCACGTGGCGACCAGAGTTGAAAGGTCAAAGGTGAAACCTGTGGCGGGTTGTTGTACGATATGTAAGGTCACATTGTCGGCAGCATCAGTGTCGTTAGCTACGAAAGTAACCGTACTTTCAACGCCGATCGTAGCATGTAGGACTACGGTCTCCGAGAAAACATTCGGAATCGAGTTACCTGAAATGATTTAACCGTACTCTCATCACCGATCGTAGCATGTAGGACTACGGTCTCCGAGAAAACATTTGGAATTGAGTTACTGAAATGATTTAACCCTTTCCTGACAGTTTAACACATAGAGAACACCACATATACTTTAGCAGATGACACTCTGTAGTGCATCCTTCTATCTATGTGAGGCTCCCTGTGGGTTAAACATTAAACTTTATATATTGCCTCAGTTATTATCCCTTTCATGCCGGGAGCTGCACTGATGCAGCATTAAATACCCTGTGTCAGTGCAATACTATTATAAATGCGAGACTCCTTATATAAGGAGAATAAATGTGCAGGTCAGTTATCAAAAATACAGCTTAACCCATAGAGAACCCCACATAGACAGCAGCAGATGACACTCTGTAGTGCATGCTTCTATCTGTGTGAGGCTCCCTGTGGGTTAAACATTAAACTTTATATATTGCCTCACTTATTATCACTTTCGTGACGGGAGCTGCACTGATGCAGCATTAAAGACCCTGTGTCAGTGCAATACTCTTATAAATGTGAGTCTTATAAATTGGAGCCTTGCATCTATATAAGAGAATGCACAATTATGTCAAGCAGTGTATCACTGTGCAATGAGGCAGCACATAAAAGGCCTTAAAGGTACTCAATCCAATCAGAAGGTCCCCATATCATCAAGTTACAAAAACAACAAAATTTCTTTAAAATATACTTTTGTTATCAAAATCGATTAATGCTAACCGCTGTCAACTAATGGTATAAAATTCCCCAAAAACGTGTTATTTATCAACATGTTGTTCAATGAAATATGGCCGTATTATCACTTTCATATCACAAAAATTGGCCCTATTACCACTTGAATTTACAGTTATCCCCTCTGTATAATTGTAAGCCTTCTTAGGCACCATTGTACTTCTAGGGCCATACCACGCCGTATCCCGGTGTTCTTGTTCAATATATGTTAACTAAACAGGAAACACTTATTTCGTATTACCCCGCAAAAAATTGTCGTCGCTATATAGATAAGACAGATTTTACACGGGTCATAACAATCTCGTATGCCCCTTGTAAAACTGATATTACCCGGCAAATATTGTCGTCGCTATATAGAGAAGACAGATTTTACACGGGTCATAACAATCTCGTATTCCCCTTGTAAAACTGATATTACCCGGCAAAAATTGTCGTCGCTATATAGAGAAGACAGATTTTACAAGGGTCATAACAATCTCGTATGCCCCTTGTAAAACTGATATTACCCGGCAAAAATTGTCGTCGCTATATAGAGAAAACATATTTTACACTGGTCATAACAATCTCGTATGCCCCCTGTAAAACTGATATTACCCGGCAAAAATTGTCGTCGCTATATAGAGAAGACAGATTTTTACAAGGGTCATAACAATCTCGTATGCCCCTTGTAAAACTGATATTACACCGCAAAAATTGTCGTCGCTATATAAAGAAGACATATTTTACAAGGGTCATAACAATCTCGTATGCCCCGTGTAAAACTGATATTACACAGCAAAAATTGGGGTGTGTCTTTTTACCGGATTCCGGATCCCGGATCCCGGATTTCGACCCGGATTTATGTGTCTTTTTACCGGATTTCGACCCGGATTCGGGTATGAATTTCATGCTTGTTTTATCACACATTTTACCCATTGAAAGCCGTTTCTGACACGCGGAAACTGGTTAGGAGGTGAGATTAAACCAATATAGTGCTGTCGTGCTCATTCAACCCGATTAATCGCATTTAAATGTACATATCGTGCCTGGATCAGCATACTTCTTATTTTTTCATATAGACACGGCGGTTGGATTGATTTTACGTGATCATGATGGCATTTAAGGGAACACACCATGTCCGGATCCGAATTAATTATCTCGTAATTATTGATCATAATTAAAGGTAGATATCATGTCCGGATCCGGTTTTTTTCTCTCTCTTTTTTTCCATATAAATTGTCGTCTTTTTGATATATTAAATGTCACGTGGAACAAAGTTATAAGTTGATTTTGAGACGTTATACTAGATTGATTTCACGGAATGATTATCGCATTTAAAGGTACACACCATGTGCGGAACCGAATTAATTTCCACGTATTTACTGATAATATTTAAAGGTACAGATTATGCCCGGATCCGGATTTTACTTCTTATAAAGTAATGCTTATTTAATACAATAAATGTAAACTGAGTCGCGTGGAACTAGGTTATAGATGTTGATGTTTAGATCAGATCATTCCCGGATTCGGATACGAATAGTTCTTTTCTATTTCACATAAATAGTCAAGTATTTAATACATTTAATGGCAGCTGAGCCCCGCGGAACTCAGTTTATTTGGAAACGGTGAACATGGCGCTTGGATTGATTTCACGCGAGAATGAGCCCATTTACAGACAAACTTTATGCCCGGATCTGGATCCGGATTTTATGTGTCTTTTCTAATTTCGACCCGAACCCTGATCTCAATTTTATGTTTATTATAACCCATGTTTTACACATTAAAAGACATTTCAGACCCGCGAAAACATGGCACAGGTTGCATTTAACAGTAATATCATTGGGATTGAAATAAATTGACTTGCTTTTGTGAAGATTTTTTGTTCTCCAGCCCACAAAAAAACCTGGTGCAGTTTAAATGGTTTATTGTTTTAGTTCGATTATAAACGATTATATTTGTGATACTAGTAGTATTACTATTGTAAATTCGATATTTAAGCCGGTTTAAGTGAGATAGATGTACGACTTGTATTAGGCGTTTTATGTCACGATGCCCGAATCGTTATAAAAACACGGATAGCATATTCATCCCGTTGCAGCCCGCTATTGTTTATACAGTGATTATATAGTCTGGCCGCCCGAATCGTTATAAAAACACTGCTAGCATATCCATCCCGTTGCAGTCAGCTACAGTTTATACAGTGATTATCTAGTTTAACGGTACAGACCATGCCCGGATTCGGTTTAAAAAAATAAATTCTCCATATAAATTAACGCCTATTTAATATATTAAATGTCAGCTGAGTTAAGAGGAAGTTAGAAGTTGATTTTGAGAGGTTAGACCCGGCTGTTGAATTTATTTCACGGAAGGATGATCGCATTTAAAGGTGCATGCCATGCACGGATCCGAATTAATTATCGCGTATTTATTAATCATTTTTAAAGGTACATTGAATCCGGATTTGATGTGTCTCTTTTTGCTGATTTCGACCCTAACCGGGTTTGCATTTAATGTTTATTATATCCCACATTTAACACATTGAAAGACATTTCAGACACGCGGAAACATGGCACAGGTTGGGTTTGAACAGAATAGAAAATATAAACTGTCCATATACCGCATGGCTGTTTAATAAATATACAACAGATATCTATAAATTACTGAAATGGTACTATTAGTACAAAATACTATATAAGTTGATTTTGAGAAGTTAGACTCGGCTTTTGGATTGATTTCACGGAAGGATTATCGCATTTAAAGGTACACACCATGTGCGGATCCGAATTAATTACCTCGTATTTACTGATAAAATTTAAAGGTACAGATTATGCCCGGATCCGGATTTTGTACTAATAGTACCGTTTCAGTAATTGATTGATAGATATCTGTTGTATATTTATTAAACAACCGTGCAGTATATGGACAGTTTATATTTTCTGTTCTGTTCAAACCCAACCTGTGCCATGTTTCCGCGTGTCTGAAATGTCTTTCGATGTGTTAAATGTGGGATATAATAAACATAAAATGCAAACCAGGTTAGGGTCGAAATCAGCAAAAAGAGACACATCAAATCCGGATTCAAATAGGGAAATAAAGTGTGTCTTTAAACGTACTAATTCTAAAACCTGGTTCCACGTGACTCCGCTGGCATTTAATGTATTAAATAGGAGTTAATTTATAAGTGAAAGGAGAACAATCGGGATCCGGGCATAATCTGTACCTTTAAAAATGATTAATAAATACGCGATAATTAATTCGGATCCGTGCATGGCATTCACCTTTAAATGCGATCATCCTTCCGTGAAATAAATCCAACAGCCGGGTCTAACCTCTCAAAATCAACTTCTAACTTCCTCTTAACTCAGCTGACATTTAATATATTAAATAGGCGTTAATTTATATGGAGAATTTTTTTTTAAACCGGATCCGGGCATGGTCTGTACCTTTAAACTAGATAATCATTGTATAAACTGTAGCTGACTGCAACGGGATGTATCTGAAATATTTCCTATTCTAGAAAAATACGATCTAAAACATTACCTTCTAGAATTTCTAGACACTGGATCGTTCCCAGAGAAGGTGGAAGTGGAAGTTTTTAGTAAAGTCGCGGGTGTCGGACCTGTATACGAATCACTGGCAAACATCTGTATCACAAGATCATGATTTGTCGACATTCGATACGTGCCACCAGAACCCCAGAAAACCATGGACAATCTGGCAGATACTCTCTGCCAATAGACAGTACGATGTCCAGCTCAAACACCTTGCGCTGTTGTTGAACAAAACAACATACATCAACAACAAACTGTGTCGTTCTTGTGGACAAACTTATCCAAATGAACTGGTACACGTTCTGTTCGCATGCCAATCGATAGCGCTGCTGCACTTTCGGAACATATATTGGGACAATTGTGAACAAATATGGAGTGAACATTTACCTCTTCTTGAGCAATCTAACTGATAATCAATTTATCTCGCTGATTTTAGGGAATGAGAACACTTGCGCAGACTCGGAATTGTGTTCGGTGTATAGCAATTTTATTGTGGACACATCGACATTCCTAATGCATGCCTGCAAGTTAGTTACCGGTAACTGAATGTAGCTGTACCGTGACTGTAAATAGCTGATTAACTCCATGAGTGCACGAGGCTTCAGTACAGTGACACTTGTTGACCATACCACAATATGTATATATTTATCATTTATGTGGAAGACTGTACATTATTTGTATAATATCCGTATATGAACATACAATACTCTCCTCGATGGAGGCTAATAAAGAATATATATGTTTTCGCGGGTCTGAAATGTCTGTTAATGTGTTAAACAAGGGTTATAATAAACATAAAATTGAGATCAGGGTTCGGGTCAAAATTAGAAAAAGACACATAAAATCCGGATCCAGATCCGGGCATAAAGTTTGTCTGTAAATGGGCTCATTCTCGCGTGAAATCAATCCAAGCGCCATGTTCACCGTTTCCAAATAAACTGAGTTCCGCGTGGCTCAGCTGCCATTTAATGTGCTAAATACTTGACTATTTATATGAAATAGAAAATACTATTCGTATCCGAATCCGGGAATGATCTGATCTAAACATCAACATCTATAACCTAGTTCCACGCGACTCAGTTTACATTTATTGTATTAAATAAGCATTACTTTATAAGAAGAAAATCCGGATCCGGGCATAATCTGTACCTTTAAATATTATCAGTAAATACGTGGAAATTAATTCGGTTCCGCACATGGTGTGTACCTTCAAATGCGATAATCATTCCGTGAAATCAATCCAACAGCCTAGTATAACATCTCAAAATCAACTTATAACTTTGTTCCACTGACATTTAATATATCAAAAAGACGATAATTTATATGGAAAAAAAAGAGAGAGAAAAAAACCGGATCCGGACATGATATCTACCTTTAAATATGATCAATAATTACGAGATAATTAATTCGGATCCGGACATGGTGTGTTCCCTTAAATGCCATCATGATCACGTAAAATCAATCCAACCGCCGTGTCTATATGAAAAAAAAAGAAGTATGCTGATCCGGGCACGATATGTACCTTTAAATACGATTAATCGGGTTGAATGAGCACGACAGCCCTATATTGGTTTAATCTCACCTCCTAACCAGTTTCCGCGTGTCAGAAACGGCTTTTAATGGGTTAAATGTGTGATAAAACAAGCATGAAATTCATACCCGAATCCGGGTCGAAATCCGGTAAAAAGACACCTAAATCCAGGTCGAAATCCGGGATCCGGAATCCGGTAAAAAGACAAACCCCAAAAATTGTCGTCTCTATATAAAGAAGACAGATTTTACAAAAGTCATTACAATCTCGTATGCCCCGTGTAAAACTGATATTACACCACAAAAATTGTCGTCGCTATATAGAGAAGACATATTTTACAAGGTCATAACAATCTCGTATGCCCCTAGTATAAATTATATGATCTGGCAAAAGTTTGAAAGTCGAATGTATATCTTTCAAAGCCACGTTGATTCCAGGTGTGATGTTATCTTGCTACACTCTTATAACTAATGTGTAGAAACGATTACACATCAAATGTGTAAACCCGGTTACTACACATAGCAATGTGTAGTTTTACATACAAATACATTGACCAAGTGCCGTTCTACACATAATGTGTATATTTTGTTACACACAATTGTGTAAGAACGTAGAGCATGCGCATTGTGGTGCCTTCAGTTTCATAGTCTGCTTCGTGACGGCCATATTGTTTGAGTATATTTTTTGGAATACAATCTACAGCGATCGTAGACAAGGATGTAAGTTCAGAATTCCAATTTGTGGGTTTAGTATTAATGGTATATGAGGATTTATTTGTTAAAACTTTCATGGCGATTACTGCCCTTAGACTCTTGTTATGATTGTTGTAATAATACTAATATTATGCAATCACGCATCGACCCTGGTTTGTTCATTCAAAGCAAAAACTCACAGTACAGAACAAAATACTACATACCACTATGCGCCATGAAAGTTTTAACATATAAATCTGCATATATCTTTAATACTATACCCACAGGTCGGACTACTGAACTTGCATTTCTTGTCTACGAACTGTATGTGTAAGAACCTACACAAAATGTGTAAGGGATATGTGTTGATTTTATACACACAGTTGTGTATAAATGTGTAAAAATTTACCCATTTATGTGTAAATTTTTTTACACAATTTGTGTACGAATATGAAACTACACATATACTACACAAATATGTTTAAGATCAAAATTGAATAATGATTGTGTAGCAGGGCTACACATTTTGTGTAGAAAACCTACACATTAGTCATAAGAGTGTACTATTGCTTGATTTATTTAGGTTGTCTGACTCATTTACCATTACTATTTTTTAATTGTATTGCTCTCTTTTATATCCTCTAACATATAGATTCCAAAAGTAAGCGAGGCCAGTGAGTATTTATGGACAAATTGTGGAAACAGCTATATAAATATATTCATCGTATGAGCAGTCTAATAAAATAGAGTTACTGTTCGTGGCACGTTTCCGCGCTTTATGGCTGTGGGAATATCTTGTTAATAAAGACCGGGGATAAATACATTACACGGCTTGTTGAGGGTACGGTGATAACAACGATCTAAGAGAAAACTAAGTAATTTGAGTTGAAGATGTATTCTGTAAACGTTCAGGTTAATAGGTTATCTTAAAATCAAAGTTAATAATTTGATATAAATTTAATTTATGACTGGAGTCATACATTAAATTACGAATTCCTGTGTACAAGATGTCATCAAAATAGTTCATGGAAAGTGTATTTGACTCACATGATCGTGTAAAAATTATGTTGATACCGGGCGTAAACTCAAGCCACTGACTATATATATACAACTAGAAGGTGACCCGATTTCGTCCGGGCTTTGACCTTGAATTGTCCATTTTGAAGGTCAAGGTCGAGTGGGGTCACGATTTGACCAGTCCAAAACACTGCCCGGACAAAAGTACCCGACAAACGTGCCCGTCGAAATCCATCCGGTTTTACCCGATTTGACATTGAATTGATAATTTTGAAGGTCAAGGTCAGGTCGGGGTCACGATTTGACCCGTCCAAAACACTCAGTGGACAAAAGTAACCGAAATCCCATCAAAATTGGCGATTTGACCTTGAATTGACCCGATTTCAAGGTCAAGGTCATGTCGCACGGGCAAATGCATAGGCTTATGAGACTCCCCATACGAAAGTACCCCCACATACCAAGTTTCATCGAAATCCCGTGATATTCGCGCGTTTGACCTTGAAATGACCCGATTTCAAGGTCAATGTCACGTCGCACGGGCAAATTAATAGGCCTATGTCACTCCCCGGCCGAAAAAAAACCCACATACCAAGTTTCATCGAAATCCCGTAATATTCGCGCGTTTGACCTTGAAATAACCCGATTTCAAGGTCAATGTCACGTCACACGGGCAAATTAATAGGCCTATGTCACTCCCCGGCCGAAAATAACCCCACATACCAAGTTTCATCGAAATCGGCTCGGCCGTATTCGAGTTCATTGGAAACAGACAGACACATAGACAGACAGACAGATCTTCCAAAATATAATATAATAGATGACTCGATGAGTATATTTGATACATTTGCTTGAAAATTGTTCAAAAATTACTCAACAACGACAATTGGTATTTTCGCATTCCGGCTCATCTGCTAATATTACTTCGTACTCACCAGACTTTCAAATAATGGAAATCTGGTTATCTGGTTACCTTATTCTACAACTCATAGACAAAAGAACCCAATAACAGCATTTTGGGTACAGTATCCCTTTAATGTGAATTAACTTTAAATTAAGACATATATATCAGGAATATATTGCGATTTCTCACCATACTCGTCCATAACAAAGAATTGTGTGTCAACTTGACAGTTTTTACGGTAGTATATTGACGAAAATTTAACAAAATGGTAAATATTATGTTGTAATTTATTGTTTGTGTTCTTAGAAATGGGACGATTAATCAAATATCTTATTAATTGTTAATTAGTGGATTAATCATTTCAGCCGTATTACAATCTTACGTCTTCTTGAGTTGCCTGTCGTCTTAGTAATCATAATGTGAAGAGGTAATGATAATCTTATAATTTAATCCAATTGGCCTTATCTCGCACAGGACCATGCAATTTCAGTCAGAATTAACAGAGAATATATCATCTCTTGAGTAGTCTCGTCATATGTCATATACATGTAGTATTGTCACTTGTCGTATAGGACCAGCTTCGGTTGGAACTTACTGAGAATAGCATCTTCTTGAGTAGTTTTGTCACCCGTCGTCTTTGATTCCTCAGCTACGGTTTGATCGCCAGTCGCGATGTAATCGAGTATGCACTCATTGTTATCTCCGCAGATTGTCTTGGCGTTGTTAAGCGTTGTTGGATCAACCTCGTCAAGGAAGATTGGCTCGAAATTTGTGTTTGTGAAGTCGGCATGTGTTTTCCCATTGGGATACCTGAATACTGTATCATCGGAGCTCACCAACCCTGGAAGAGAGAATAATGTAATGATGACTGTCGTCTGCTCAAATCTGTGTGGGGCACCCTACGGGAGTGTGATACCTGAATACTGTATCAGAGGCGCTCACCAACCCTGGAAGAGAGAACAATGTAATGATGACTGTCGTCTGCTCAAATCCGTGTGGGGCACCCTACGGGAGTGTGATACCTGAATACTGTATCAGAGACGCCCACCAACCCTGGAAGAGAGAACAATGTAATGATGACTGTCGTCTGCTCAAATCTGTGTGGGGCACCCTACGGGAGTGTGATACCTGAATACTGTATCATCGGAGCTCACCAACCCTGGAAGAGAGAATAATGTAATGATGGCTGTCGTCTGCTCAAATATGTGTGGGGCACCCTACGGGAATGTGATACCCGACTACTGTATCATCGGAGCTCACCAACCCTGGAAGAGAGAACAATGTAATGATGACTGTCGTCTGCTAAAATCCGTGTGGGGCACCCTACGGGAGTGTGATACCTGAATACTGTATCAGAGGCGCTCACCAACCCTGGAAGAGAGAACAATGTACTGATGACTGTCGTCTGCTCGAATATGTGTGGGGCACCCTACGGGAGTGTGATACTTGAATACTGTATCAGAGGCGCTCACCAACCCTGGAAGAGAGAACAATGTAATGATGACTGTCGTCTGCTCAAATCTGTGTGGGGCACCCTACGGGAGTGTGATACCTGAATACTGTATCATCGGAGCTCACCAACCCTGGAAGACCTCGATTATGTATTTTATCTTCTGCAAATTAGGGTGTATAGAAACTGAACAGAAGGGGAAAAAGAAACTAAAACAATGTTAATTTGAGACTATGGATACTTTCCAGAAGATGAGGCCTAAGCAGAATGAGGTCCCCAGAGAATTAATTTGGTGACACTAGCCCACTGTGTGTGATAGAGTCACTAAATTTACCCTCTGGGGACCTCATTCAGCAAATTACAGTACTGAAAAACAGACAGCTTTTATAGCATGTGCTGTGCATTAATTGGAAACAAAGCTTTGTAGATCAGCATGCATTGTGGGTGTGAGGCAAATCGTCGTGGTGATAACGGCTGTTGCTGATGGGCGATGAGAGGTTGCACATCAGCCGTTATGAGTCGGCCTCTTCTAATGATGACAACTGAAACATTTTACTAGCCAAGTAAAGGTTGAAAAGTTGGTGTTTATACATTTAGTATGGCCAAACCTGCTAGCATCACCAAATTCACCCTCTGGAGACCTCATTCTGCTTAGGTCTCATCTTCTGTAAAGTATATATAGTATCAAATTAACATTGTTTCAGTTACATTTCCCTTCTAGGAAGTTTCTATATCCCCTAATTTGCAGAAGTTAAATTCATAATTGAGGTGCCCAATGGGTGAAGTTGCCGGTGAACATCATCAACTTCAACTGGGGAACTTCAATCTGATCCTAGATCTACCATAGCATTTGAGGGCTTTAGCAGAATGAGGTCCACAGAGTGTGAATTTAGTGATGCTAGCCTGCTATGCGGGATAGCATCACTAAATTCACCCTCTGATGACCTCATTCTGCAAATGACAGACACGCTATTTGCAGGCTTGAGGACATGTGGACTACGACCTGTAGTATGGCACCAGAACCCATAGAGAGCCCCACATATAGCGGAGCAGGCGACATTCTGTAGTGCTTGCTTCCATCTGCGTGGGGCTCCCTGTGGGATGTGTGCATGCATAAGGGTGGGATCATGTAATAAATAGAGGATCTACAACGAGTCCCCAGTTTATAGCGGAATTTACAAAACGAGTCCAGTAAATTAGGTCTGGACCGAGCCTTTGGCGAGGTTCAGACATAATTTACTGGACGAGTTTTGTAAATTCCGCTATAAACTGGGGACGAGTTGTAGATTCTATTTATCACATGATCCAAAACCTCGACAAAACATATTTAAATCAACAAATGGGACGAGAAACTAACATCGGCTTCTATAAGGCAAGCGATTACGTTTCACGTAATTATATGCGTTGTTTGCCCGCGTAAAGAAATAGTCCCAGATAAATAAAGACTCTTTGGCGTATTTAATGGCGTATAATTAATGACATAACTTTTCAAACTCATCATTCATTATAGTTTGTTGGAAGCCATAGTATTTTTGAGACGTAGCATAGGGAATGTAATCAGACGACAAACCGGAAGTCAAATGTCACCTGGCAGTATTTCCTGTTATTAAACGAACGTTTAATATCACAATTTATTGAATGGGTTTATTGACTGGAATAAATGTAGGATCATGTAATAAATTGGTATTATAGATACTCCTGTTTCATTCAGAATATTCATTAATGTTTTGTATAGTAATATTTTTATGAAGTATTTTTGATGAATATATTTTTCACAAACTGTATTATAATTAGAGTATTCAGTAATTCTATGTTAACCCTTTCAGTGCCAAGACCTCATTCTGCAAATGACAGACACCCTATTTCAAGGCTTGTTCACTGAGGCTATTCACTCATGTTTTGTACAGTAATATTTTATGAAGTATTTTTGATGAATATATTTTTCACAAACTGTATTATAATTAGAGTATTCAGTAATCCTATGTTAATGAAATTCATTGTTTTTGATAATTTTATGAATCCTGCTCAAAGTGATGAACAGATTGGTTTTCTCAGACAGAAGAAAATTGAGTCACTATTCCCTTATTTCCCCCATTCTTTTCATATGCTTGGCAGATTCCCTCTTCTTTCTCTTGTCATCCATACATTTGGTACCAACTTCCACTTTGTGATAAAATGTTATAAGACTAATTGGTTTCAGGTCATTATCTTTCTGCTTATCCTAATTTGACATATAAAAAAGCTTTCGGGGGTCAGCCAGCATTTCATTATGACTGTTTGCTATCATCCCGTGATGCTAGGTGTGATTTTTGCTAACCCTACATGATGTGTTACCTGGTCGGACATCCACTTACCACTTATTTGTTACCTATAAAACAAAGATTTTGATGGGAGATGTGTTGGTGCAGAATTAATAACCCTGTGCCAGTGCATTCTCATATATATGCGAGTCTTCTTTGGGAGCCTCGTATATATAACATAATGCACTGGCTTATAAGGTCAATGCAAATATTTTTAGGGTTTTATATATATAATATAACTTGTTGGCACAGGGTTTTATTTATAAGATAATGTGTTGGCACAGGGTTTCACATATAAGAGAATGCATTAGCACAGGATTTTATATATAAGAGAAGGTGTTGGCACAGGGTTTTATATATATAAGAGAATGTGTTGGCACATGGTTTTATATATAGGAGAATGCATTTGGACAGGGTTTCATATATATAAGAGAATGTGTTGGTACAGGGCTTTATATATAGGAGAATGTGTTGACACAGTGTGTTATATATAAGATAATGTTTTGGCACAGGGTTTATATATAAGAGAATGTGTTGGCAAATGGTTTTATATATAAGATAATGCATTGGCACATGGTTTTATATATATAAGAGAATATGTTGGTACAGGGTTTTATACATAAGAGAATGTGTTGGCACAGGGTTTTATATATATAAGAGAATGTGTTGGCACAGGGTTTATACACAAGAAAATGCATTGGCACAGGGTTTAATATATATAAGAAAATGTTTTGGCACAGGGTTTTATATATAAGAGAATGCATTGGCACAGGGTTTTATTCATAAGAGAATGCATTGACACAGGGTTTATATATAAGAGAATGTGTAGGCACAGGGTGTTATATATAAGAGAATGTGTTGGCACAGGGTTTTTGTTTATAAGAGAATGCATTGGCACAGGGTTTATATATAAGAGACAGTGTTGGCACAGGGTTTTAAATATAAGAGAATGCACAGGGTTTTATTTATAAGAGAATGCATTGGCACAGGGTTTATATATAAGAGAATGTGTTGGCACATGGTTTATATATAAGAGAATGTGTTGGCACAGTGTTTTATATATAAGAGAATGTGTTAGCACAGGGTTTTAAATATAAGAGAATGTTTTGGCACATGGTTTTATATATAAGATAATGCATTGGCACATGGTTTTATATATATAAGACAAAGCATTGGCACATGGTTTTATATATAACAGAAGGTGTTGGCACAGGGTTTGTATATAAGAGAATGTGTTGGCACAGGGTTTTATATATAATAGAATGTGTTAGCACAGGGTTTTAAATATAAGAGAATGTGTTGGCACAGGGTTTTGTTTTATATATATAAGACAAAGCATTGGCACAGGGTTTTATATATAAGAGAAGGTGTTGGCACAGGGTTTATGTATAAGAGAATGTGTTGGCACAGGGTTTATATATAAGAGAAGGTGTTGGCACAGAGTTTTATATATAAGAGAATGTGTTGGCACAGGGTTTTATATTTAAGATAATGTGTTGGCACAGGGTTTATATATAAGAGAATGTGTTGGCACAGGGTTTTATATATACGAGAATGCATTGGCACATGGTTTTATATATATAAGAGAAAGCATTGGCAGAGCGTTTTGTATATAAGAGAAGGTGTTGGCACAGGGTTTTATATATAAGAGAATGCATTGGCACAGGGTTTTATATATAAGAGAAAGCATTGACACAGGGTTTTATATATATAATTGAATGTGCTGGCACAGGGTTTTATATATATAAGAGAATGTGCTGGCACAGGGTTTTGTATATAAGATAATGCATTGGCACATGGTTTTATATATAAGAGAAACATTGGCACGTGGTTTTATATTTAAGAGAAATAAATTACATAATCGAGGTGACTAATGGGTGAACTTCCAACTTCAACTGGGGAACTTCGAACTTCAACTGAGGAGAAGCCTGCAAATAGCGTGTCTGTCATTTGCATAATGAGGTCTCCAGAGGGTGAATTTAGTGACGCTATCCCGCATAGCGGGCTAGCATCACTCGATTCACCCTCTGTGGACCTCATTCTGCTTAGGCCTCATCTTGTTTTATATATAAGAGAATGCGTTGGTACAGGGTTTTCACCAAATTTCAGGAAGCTCCCGTCATGACAGCATTAACAAACAAGGGTTGCACATCAAATATTGCTCTGATCTAGCTTTTTGTCCATAAGAGAGAATCTGGTCGACCAAGAATCACTAAAAATGGACGAACTAAAGAAGCATAATCCAGAACTAAGGGCCATACTTCAGGTAAAAAAAATTGGACATTATTTAGTTTTTAACCCAATCAAGATATTGTTCCAATATGTATGGAATCGGTTGACATATGTTCATGTTTTCGCGCTAGCAGTCATAAAATAGCTAAAAATAGACAAACTAAGGACCATAACTCAGGTAACTCTGGTTAGAAAGTCTCGGCAGATCAGATTTTCAGTGTCCAGTTGACGCACATGACAATTAAGTCAAAAATTGTCGGACTCCATCAATAAACGGCTATGGTACATGCATATATGTTTGTTTGCTGCTCGCCCGGTCTCAGATTAACATGTTTTAGTTACTTATTCCCTTCTGTTCAGTTGTTATGGCCCATAATTTGCAGAAAATAAATTACATAATCGAGGTGACTAATGGGTGAACTTCCAACTTCAACTGGGGAACTTCGAACTTCAACTGAGGAGAAGCCTGCAAATAGCGTGTCTGTCATTTGCATAATGAGGTCTCCAGAGGGTGAATTTAGTGACGCTATCCCGCATAGCGGGCTAGCATCACTCGATTCACCCTCTGTGGACCTCATTCTGCTTAGGCCTCATCTTCTGGGAAGTATCTATAGTATCAAATTAAGATTGTTTTAGTTACATTTCCCTTCTAGGAAGTTCCTGTATCCCCTAATTTGCAGAAGATAAAATTCCTAATTGAGGAACTGGGGAACTTCAATCTGATCCTAGGTCTGCCATATCAGTTGACGGCCTAAGCAGAATGAGGTTCCCAGAGGGTGAATTTAGTTATTCTAGCACGCTATGCGGGATAGTGTCACTACACTCTTATAACTAATGTGTATGTTTTCTACAAACAATGTGTAGCCCTGCTACACAATCATTATTCATTTTTGATCTTAAACATATTTGTGTAGTATATGTGTAGTTTTATGTACGTACACAAATTGTGTAACAATTTCTACACAATACATGGGTCAATTTCAACACATTTATACACACTGTTGTGCATAAAATCAACACATATCCCATACACATTTTGTGTAGATTCTTACACATATATATCGTAGACAAGAATGTAAGTTCAGTTCTACGTTCTTACACAATTGTGTGTAACAAAACATACACATTATGTGTAGAACGGCCCTTGGTCAATGTATTTGTATGTAAAACTACACATTGCTATGTGTATTCACCGGGTTTACACATTTGATGTGTAATCGTTTCTACACATTAGTTATAAGAGTGTAAATTCACCCTCTGTGGACCTCATTCTGCAAATGACAGACACGCTATTTGCAGGCTAATAGCAGAGTTGAGACCACAGCAGAATGAGGTTCCCTTTGGGTGAATTTAGTGATGCTAAATTCACCATCTTTCCACCATAAATTCACCCTCTGGGGACCTCGTTCTGCAATCACAGACACACTATATCCAGACTGGTCAGTAATGTTAGACATCCATCTCAAACCTCACTGATAAAGTTTAATGTTTAACCCACAGGGAGCCTCACATAGATGGAAGCATGCACTACGGAGTGTCGTCTGCTCCGGTCAATGTGGGGCTCACTATGGGTTATACACACTATATCCAGGCTTGGACATCTCAGTGAGAGCTTTCCGATGAATTGCAACAAGCCATATTTCCGACTAAATCATGAAAAGTTACCCATAATTATGCTGTGGTTAAGGAGTCGATTATTTAGAGCATTACTGCATGTACCTTTGTTGACACTTACATTTTTGTCCGAAGCTATAGAATATATCCCGTTCTGTTGAGTTATCTGGTATCTCATTGCCAGCAGGGTCTATGAAATCATTTGTGGCATCACCATCGGAGTTACCGCTCAGCCCCGTAGTTAATCCATTCAGTTCCTCTGGAACCACATTAGAAATCGTCATCATCTTCACACCAACAGTCATCAAAATACTGAATCCTGCAAACATAAAAGTGATGTCAAAGCTTATCTGTCATAGAAAAATTTAAATTTAGAAAGAAAACGGATCACTTTATGAGTTTATCACCAATATTATTTAATTATTCTGATGAATTCTCTTTGTATGACCCACTTTAACTAGTGTGTTATGTATTCATACGCGCTATAGAAATATATGCGTCATGCGTATAATGGCGTTATTTTTCGGATTTGTGGAAAATCAGATGTTTATAGTGGAATTTATTACATGATCATACCCTTATTCCATTCAATAAACCCATTCTATAAAGATTATATAAAGGATCTCACATGAGTTTCTATTTTATACAGAATTTATCAACCGAGTTCACTAAATTCGATTTGATCCGAGGTTTACCGAGGCGCAAATAGAATTTAGTGGACGAGGTTGATAAATTATGTATAAAATAGGATGAGTGTGAGACACCTTTTATCACATGATTAAATAAACGCGAAGCAACGCGAATTATTCATTGAAAATAACAATCATAAACTGCAACGATCGCAAGTCATTTGAAGAACGGCGTGACGTCATCACACGCGCTGATATTAAACGTGTGTCTTACCGGTAATAATGAAACTTCTTTTATGGGCAAATTATGTGATATTAAACGTTCTTTTCATAACAGGAAATAATGTCCTTTTACTTCCGGTTTGTAGTCTGTTTACAATATATAGGCTATCTCTCAAAATACTATCGCTTCCAATATTTTTCCAATCCATCAAAGAAATTTTATTTATCTGGGACTATTTATTTACGTGGGAAAAGAACGCACAGTTACGTGAAATGTCATCGCATGCCTTATAGAAACCGATTGTAGTTTCACATCCAATTTGTTGATTTAGTTATGTTTTATCGATGTTTTGGATCATGTAATAAATAGAATATACAACTTGTCCCAAGTTTCACTGAGAGCTTTCCAATCAATGGCAACAAGATGGAAGCATGCACTACGGAGTGTCCTCTGCTCCAGCCTATGTGGGGCTCTCCATGTGTTATACACACTATATCCAGGCTTGGATATCTCACTGAGAGCTTTCCGATGAATGGCAACAAGCCATATTTCCGACCAAATCCTGAAATCCTGAAAAGTTACCCATAATTCCGCTGTGGTTAAGGAGTTGATTATTTAGGACATTACTGTATGTGTAGTGTATATTGTAAATAAAGTTATCCTATCCAGTCTCTTTGAAAAGCCGACGGACTACATATTTACGGACTACAATGGACTACATATTTACAGACTACATATATACAGACTACATATTTACAGACTACATATTTACGGACTAAATATTTACAGACTACATATTTATTGACTACAATGGACTGCATATTTACGGACTACAACGGACTACATATTTACGGACTACAATGGACTACATATTTACAGACTACATATTTACAGACTACGTATTTACAGACTACATATTTACAGACTACATATTTACAGACTACATATATACTACATATTTACAGACTACATATTTACAGACTACATATTTACAGACTACATATTTACAGACTACATATTTGGAGATTACATATTTATAGACTACATATTTACAGACTACATATTTACAGACTACATATTTACAGACTACATATTTACAGACTACATATTTACAGACTACATATTTACGGACTACATATTTACAGACCACATATTTACGGACTACATATTTACGGACTACATATTTACGGACTACATATTTACAGACTACAACGGACTACATATTTACGGACTACAATGGACTACATATTTATGGACTACAATGGACTACGTATTTACGAACTACAACGGACTACATATTTACAGACTACGTATTTTCGAACTACAACGGACTACATATTTACGAACTACAATGGACTACATATTTACGGACTACAATGGACTACATATTTACGGACTACAACGGACTACATATTGACGGACTACATATTTACGGACTACAGGGGACTACATATTTACGAACTACAATGGACTACATATTTACGGACTACAATCTTTTCTAGGAGGACACGTCTATCCCAAGATAACAAAAGAATTGTTTCCAAATATGGAGTGCATATTAGTCCAATATAAATATATTGCTATATTTACATGCAACTTGTCAGGGAGCGGGGGGACGAATTTAATTTTTTAAATGTTATTCTTCCTAAAATAAATGGTCAGTTGAAGTAGTATCCTATCTTATAGAATACAAGAAGATATAGATTCTTCAATTTGAATAAAAGATTGAAAAAGGGGAATAACTCCACTAAAAAAAGTCAGACGGACGTCATGTTCCCAAGTATACCAATTCCCATGGTATTAAATATCTGTGCCAAGTTTTAAAAAAATACACTGAAAAATTAAACAATATAAGCTCGGACAAAGTTGCATCCATGGACAGAAGGACACACAGATGGACTGATTCCAGTACCAGCACAATTACGCAGTATAGTAACTTTACCTGAATTAAGCACCATGATGATGGAATCGTTAGCGCGCTTCGCCATGATGTTTGTTTCAGTGTAATTAAAATCCTGTCTATTGTAGAAATTTGTTGTTTTGTCCTGGTCATTCACAAAGATTATCATCGCTGAGGAAAAACATAAAACGAGATGGTAAATGTCATGAATAAACATTGCCAAAGAAAAAACATAAATTGAGCATTGTTGAAGAAAAAACATAAAATGAGATGTTATATGTAGCCACAAAGCAACAATTATGGCTGCAGGAAAAAAATTGACGCATCAAAAGTCATGAATAACGATCGCTGATGACAAAATAAAATGAGATATTAAATGCCATAACCGATCACATAGATAACAATCCCTGTGGAAAAATTAAACTACACATTAAATGTCATGAATAACCATCGCTGATGAGAAAATAAAATGAGATTTAAATACCATGCCCAATCACATAGATAATCATCGCTGATGAACAAATAAAATGACATGTTAAATGCTTGAATGATCGCTCAATATGTACTCAAAGAACTGATTTTACCAAAATCATTCAACCCCCACAAAAATGCATTTAAATGAATTTATATAGTTTATACCTACAAATGGTACCCCCCTCAAAATCCCCTCCAAATACATATAAAAAAATTAATTTATACCTAAAATCATTTACCCCTCGATGACCCCCTCCCACTCCCTCCCCAAAAATACATACAAAAGAATCCAATTTACACTGAAACATATTTTACCAAATAAATTCAATTTTACCACCCAAAAAAATAAAAAAGTTAGTAGTTACCAAATGAAAAAATATCGGCATCATAAACTAACTAATTAACTCACATGTTCTATTTGGTGAGAGTTCCACGTGGAAACTGGCTCCGTTATTATCGCTTCCGGCACACGCCGTAAACACTGTGGCATTAACCTTAGTGTTGTTCTTCGACAGCGCAAACTCTGTTCTCGCTTGGATATCAATCTGAGTCGTGCTGTTGTCTACTTTAAGGAGATGATACTCGCCGAAACCATTAAATGAGTATCTACGTCCATCTGTCGTCTCGATATGTGGATCACCCCACAATACAACTGTAATATTAATACATGAGATCATTAAATGAGTATCTACGTCCATCTGTCGTCTCGATATGTTGATCACACCACAATACAACTGTAATATTAATACATGAGAACATTAAATGAGTATCTACGTCCATCTGTCGTCTCGATATGTGGATCACCTCACAATACAACTGTAATATTAATACATGAGATCATTAAATGAATATCTACGTCCATATGTCGTCTCGATATGTGGATCAACCCACAATACAACTGTAATATTAATACATGAGATCATTAAATGAGAATCTACGTCCATCTGTCGTCTCGATATGTGGATCACACCACAATACAACTGTAATATTAATACATGAGACCGTTAAATGAGTATCTACGTCCATCTGTCGTCTCGATATGTGGATCACCCCACAATACAACTGTAATATTAATACATGAGATCATTAAATGAATATCTACGTCCATCTGTCGTCTCGATATGTGGATCACCCCACAATACAACTGTAATATTAATACATGAGATCATTAAATGAATATCTACGTCCATCTGTCGTCTCGATATGTGGATCAACCCCACAATTCAACTGTAATATTAATACATGAGATCATTAAATGAATATTTACGTCCATCAGTCGTCTCGATATGTGGATCACCCACAATACAACTGTAATAATAATACATGAGATCATTAAATGAGTATCTACGTCCATCTGTCGTCTCGATATGTGGATCACCCCACAATACAACTGTAATATTAATACATAAAACCGTTAAATGAGTATCTACGTCCATCTGTCGTCTCGATATGTGGATCACCCCACAATACAACTGTAATATTAATACATGAGACCGTTAAATGAGTATCTACGTCCATCTGTCGTCTCGATATGTGGATCACTCCACAATACAACTGTAATATTAATACATGAGATCGTTAAATGAATATCTACGTCCATCTGTCGTCTCGATGTGTGGATCACCCCACAATAAAACTGTTATATTAATACATGAGATCATTAAATGAGTATATACCTCCATCTGTCGTCTCGATATGTGGATCACCCCACAATACAACTGTAATATTAATACATGAGACCGTTAAATGAGTATCTACGTCCATCTGTCGTCTCGATATGTGGATCACCCCACAATACAACTGTAATATTAATACATGAGATCATTAAATGAGTATCTACGTCCATCTGTCGTCTCGATATGTGGATCACCCCACAATACAACTGTAATAATACATGAGATCATTAAATGAGTAGCTACGTCCATCTATCGTCTCGATATGTGGATCAACCCACAATACAACTGTAATAATAATACATGAGACCGTTAAATGAATATCTACGTCCATCTGTCGTCTCGATATGTGGATCACCCCACAATACAACTGTAATATTCATACATGAGATCATTAAATGAGCATCTACGTCCATCTGTCGTCTCGATATGTGGATCACCCCACAATACAACTGTAATATTAATACATGAGATCATTAAATGAGTATCTACGTCCATCTGTCGTCTCGATATGTGGATCACCCCACAATACAAGTGTAATAATAATACATGAGATCATTAAATGAGTATCTACGTCCATCTGTCGTCTCGATATGTGGATCACCCCACAATACAACTGTAATATTAATACATAAGACCGTTAAATGAGTATCTACGTCCATCTGTCGTCTCGATATGTGGATCACCCCACAATACAACTGTAATAATAATACATGAGATCGTTAAATGAATATCTACGTCCATCTGTCGTCTCGATATGTGGATCACCCCACAATACAACTGTAATATTAATACATGAGACCGTTAAATGCGTATCTACGTCCATCTGTCGTCTCGATATGTGGATCACCCCACAATACAACTGTTATATTAATACATGAGATCATTAAATGAGTATCTACGTCCATCTGTCGTCTCGATATGTGGATCACCCCACAATACAACTGTAATAATACATGAGATCATTAAATGAGTAGCTACGTCCATCTATCGGCTCGATATGTGGATCAACCCACAATACAACTGTAATAATAATACATGAGACCGTTAAATGAATATCTACGTCCATCTGTCGTCTCGATATGTGGATCACCCCACAATACAACTGTAATATTCATACATGAGATCATTAAATGAGTATCTACGTCCATCTGTCGTCTCGATATGTGGATCACCCCACAATACAACTGTAATATTAATACATGAGATCGTTAAATGAGTATCTAAGTCCATCTATCGTCTCGATATGTGGATCAACCCACAATGCAACTGTAATATTAGTACATGAGACAGTAAATAAGTATCTACGTCCATCTGTCGTCTCGATATGTGGATCACCCCACAATACAACTGAAATAATAATGCATGAGATCATTAAATGAGTATCTACGTCCATCTGTCGTCTCGATATGTGGATCACCCCACAATACAACTGTAATATTAATACATGAGATCATTAAATGAGTATCTACGTCCATCTGTCGTCTCGATATGTGGATCACCCCACAATACAACTGTAATATTAGTACATGAGACAGTAAATAAGTATCTACGTCCATCTGTCGTCTCGATATGTGGATCACCCCACAATACAACTGAAATAATAATGCATGAGATCATTAAATGAGTATCTACGTCCATCTGTCGTCTCGATATGTGGATCACCCCACAATACAACTGTAATATTAATACATGAGATCATTAAAAGAGTATCTACGTCCATCTGTCGTCTCGATATGTGGATCACCCCACAATACAACTGTAATATTAATACATGAGATCATTAAATGAGTATCTACGTCCATCTGTCGTCTCGATATGTGGATCACCCCACAATACAACTGTAATATTAATACATGAGATCATTAAATGAGTATCTACGTCCATCTGTCGTCTCGATATGTGGATCACCCCACAATACAACTGTAATATTAATACATGAGATCATTAAAAGAGTATCTACGTCCATCTGTCGTCTCGATATGTGGATCACCCCACAATACAACTGTAATATTAATACATGAGATCATTAAATGAGTATCTACGTCCATCTGTCGTCTCGATATGTGGATCACCCCACAATACAACTGTAATATTAATACATGAGATCATTAAATGAGTATCTACGTCCATATGTCGTCTCGATATGTGGATCACCCCACAATACAACTGTAATAATACATGAGATCGTTAAATGAGTATCTAAGTCTATCTGTCGACTCGATATGTGGATCACCCCACAATACAACTGTAATATTAATACATGAGATCATTAAATGAGTATCTACGTCCATCTGTCGTCTCGATATGTGGATCACCCCACAAAACAACTGTAATAATAATACATGAGACCGTTAAATAAGTATCTACGTCCATATGTCGTCTCGATATGTGGATCATCCCACAATACAACTGTAATATTAATACATGAGATCATTAAATGAGTATCTACGTCCATATGTGTCTCGATATGTGGATCATCCCACAATACAACTGTAATATTAATACATGAGATCATTAAATGAATATTTACGTCCATCTGTCGTCTCGATATGTGGATCACCCCACAATACAACTGTAATAATAATACATGAGATCATTAAATAAGTATCTACGTCCATCTGTCGTCTCGATATGTGGATCACCCCACAATACAACTGTAATATTAATACATGAGATCATTAAATGAGTATCTACGTCCATCTGTCGTCTCGATATGTGGATCACCCCACAATACAACTGTAATAATACATGAGACCGTTAAATGAGTATCTAAGTCCATCTGTCGACTCGATCCATATGTGGATCACCCCACAATACAACTGTAATATTAATACATGAGATCATTAAATGAATATTTACGTCCATCTGTCGTCTCGATATGTGGATCACCCCACAATACAACTGTAATATTAATACATGAGATCATTAAATGAGTATCTACGTCCATCTGTCGTCTCGATATGTGGATCACCCCACAATACAACTGTAATATTAATACATGAGATCAGTAAATGAGTATCTACGTCCATCTGTCATCTCGATATGTTGATCACCCCACAATACAACTGTAATATTAATACATGAGATCATTAAATGAGTATCTACGTCCATATGTCGTCTCGATATGTGGATCACCCCACAATACAACTGTAATAATACATGAGACCGTTAAATGAGTATCTAAGTCCATCTGTCGACTCGATATGTGGATCACCCCACAATACAACTGTAATATTAATACATGAGATCATTAAATGAGTATCTACGTCCATATGTGTCTCGATATGTGGATCATCCCACAATACAACTGTAATATTAATACATGAGATCATTAAATGAATATTTACGTCCATCTGTCGTCTCGATATGTGGATCACCCCACAATACAACTGTAATAATAATACATGAGATCATTAAATAAGTATCTACGTCCATCTGTCGTCTCGATATGTGGATCACCCCACAATACAACTGTAATATTAATACATGAGATCATTAAATGAGTATCTACGTCCATCTGTCGTCTCGATATGTGGATCACCCCACAATACAACTGTAATAATACATGAGACCGTTAAATGAGTATCTAAGTCCATCTGTCGACTCGATCCATATGTGGATCACCCCACAATACAACTGTAATATTAATACATGAGATCATTAAATGAATATTTACGTCCATCTGTCGTCTCGATATGTGGATCACCCCACAATACAACTGTAATATTAATACATGAGATCATTAAATGAGTATCTACGTCCATCTGTCGTCTCGATATGTGGATCACCCCACAATACAACTGTAATATTAATACATGAGATCATTAAATGAGTATCTACGTCCATCTGTCGTCTCGATATGTTGATCACCCCACAATACAACTGTAATATTAATACATGAGATCATTAAATGAGTATCTACGTCCATATGTCGTCTCGATATGTGGATCACCCCACAATACAACTGTAATAATACATGAGACCGTTAAATGAGTATCTAAGTCCATCTGTCGACTCGATATGTGGATCACCCCACAATACAACTGTAATATTAATACATGAGATCATTAAATGAGTATCTACGTCCATCTGTCGTCTCGATATGTGGATCATCCCACAAAACAACTGTAATAATAATACATGAGACCGTTAAATGAGTATCTACGTCCATCTGTCGTCTCGATATGTGGATCACCCCACAATACAACTGTAATATTAATACATGAGATCATTAAATGAGTATCTACGTCCATATGTCGTCTCGATATGTGGATCGCCCCACAATACAACTGGAATAATACATGAGACCGTTAAATGAGTATCTAAGTCCATCTGTCGACTCGATCGATATGTGGATCACCCCACAATACAACTGTAATATTAATTCATGAGATCATTAAATGAGTATCTACGTCCATCTGTCGTCTCGATATGTGGATCAACCCACAATACAACTGTAATATTAATACATGAGATCATTAAATGAATATTTACGTCCATCTGTCGTCTTGATATGTGGATCACCCCACAATACAACTGTAATAATAATACATGAGATAATTAAATGAGTATCTACGTCCATCTGTCGTCTCGATATGTGGATCAACCCACAATACAACTGTAATATTAATACATGAGATCATTAAATGAATATTTACGTCCATCTGTCGTCTCGATATGTGGATCACACCACAATACAACTGTAATAATAATACATGAGATCATTAAATGAGTATCTACGTCCATCTGTCGTCTCGATATGTGGGTCACCCCACAATACAACTGTAATAATACATGAGATCATTAAATGAGTAGCTACGTCCATCTATCGTCTCGATATGTGGATCAACCCACAATACAACTGTAATAATAATACATGAGACCGTTAAATGAATATCTACGTCCATCTGTCGTTCGATATGTGGATCACCCCACAATACAATTGTAATATTAATACATCAGACCATTAAATGAATATCTACGTCCATCTGTCGTCTCGATATGTGGATCACCCCACAATACAACTGTAACAATAATACATGAGACCGTTAAATGAGTATCTACGTCCATCTGTCGTCTCGATATTTGGATCAACCCACACTACAACTGTAATATTCATACATGAGATCATTAAATGAGCATCTACGTCCATCTGTCGTCTCGATATGTGGATCACCCCACAACACAACTGTAATATTAAAACATGAGATCATTAAATGAGTATCTACGTCCAGCTGTCGTCTCGATATGTGGATCACCCCACAATACAACTGTAATAATAATACATGAGATCGTTAAATGAGAATCTACGTCCATCTGTCGTCTCGATATGTGGATCACCCCACAATACAACTGTAATATTAATACATGAGATCGTTAAATGAATATCTACGTCCATCTGTCGTCTCGATATGTGGATCACCCCACAATACAACTGTAATAATAATACATGAGATCATTAAATGAGTATCTACGTCCATCTGTCGTCTCGATATGTGGATCACCCCACAATACAACTGTAATATTCATACATGAGATCATTAAATGAGTATCTACGTCGATCTGTCGTCTCGATATGTGGATCACCCCACAATACAACTGTAATATTAATACATGAGATCATTAAATGAGTATCTACGTCCATCTGTCGTCTCGATATGTGGATCACCCCACAATACAACTGTAATAATAATACATGAGATCGTTAAATGAGTATCTAAGTCCATCTATCGTCTCGATATGTGGATCACCCCACAATACAACTGTAATATTAGTACATGAGACAGTAAATAAGTATCTACGTCCATCTGTCTTCTCGATATGTGGATCACCCCACAATACAACTGTAATAATAATGCATGAGATCATTAAATGAGTATCTAAGTCCATCTGTCGTCTCGATATGTGGATCACCCCACAATACAACTGTAATATTAATACATGAGATCATTAAATGAGTATCTACGTCCATCTGTCGTCTCGATATGTGGATCACCCCACAATACAACTGTAATATTAATACATGAGATCATTAAATGAGTATCTACGTCCATCTGTCGTCTTGATATGTGGATCACCCCACAATACAACTGTAATATTAATACATGAGATCATTAAATGAGTATCTACGTCCATCTGTCGTCTCGATATGTGGATCACCCCACAATACAACTGTAATATTAATACATGAGATGATTAAATGAGTATCTACGTCCATATGTCGTCTCGATATGTGGATCACCCCACAATACAACTGTAATAATACATGAGACCGTTAAATGAGTATCTAAGTCCATCTGTCGACTCGATATGTGGATCACCCCACAATACAACTGTAATATTAATAATGAGATCATTAAATGAGTATCTACGTCCATATGTCGTCTCGATGTGTGGATCATCCCACAATACAAACTGTAATATTAATACATGAGATCATTAAATGAGTATCTACGTCCATATGTCGTCTCGATATGTGGATCATCCCAAAATACAACTGTAATATTAATACATGAGATCATTAAATGAGTATCTACGTCCATTTGTCGTCTCGATATGTGGATCACACCACAATACAACTGTAATATTAATACATGAGATCATTAAATGAATATTTACGTCCATCTGTCGTCTCGATATGTGGATCACCCCACAATACAACTGTAATATTAATACATGAGATCATTAAATGAGTATCTACGTCCATCTGTCGTCTCGATATGTGAATCACCCCACAATACAACTGTAATAATACATGAGACCGTTAAATGAGTATCTAAGTCCATCTGTCGACTCGATCGATATGTGGATCACCCCACAATACAACTGTAATATTAATTCATGAGATCATTAAATGAGTATCTACGTCCATCTGTCTTCTCGATATGTGGATCAACCCACAATACAACTGTAATATTAATACATGAGATCATTAAATGAATATTTACGTCCATCTGTCGTCTCGATATGTGGATCACCCCACAATACAACTGTAATAATAATACACGAGATAATTAAATGAGTATCTACGTCCATCTGTCGTCTCGATATGTGGATCAACCCACAATACAACTGTAATATTAATACATGAGACCGTTAAATGAGTATCTACGTCCATCTGTCGTCTCGATATGTGGATCACCCCACAATACAACTGTAATATTAATACATGAGATCATTAAATGAGTATCTACATCCATATGTCGTCTCGATGTGTGGATCATCCCACAATACAACTGTAATATTAATACATGAGATCATTAAATGAGTATCTACGTCCATATGTCGTCTCGATATGTGGATCATCCCAAAATACAACTGTAATATTAATACATGAGATCATTAAATGAGTATCTACGTCCATCTGTCGTCTCGATATGTGGATCACACCACAATACAACTGTAATATTAATACATGAGATCATTAAATGAATATTTACGTCCATCTGTCGTCTCGATATGTGGATCACCCCACAATACAACTGTAATATTAATACATGAGATCATTAAATGAGTATATACGTCCATCTGTCGTCTCGATATGTGAATCACCCCACAATACAACTGTAATAATACATGAGACCGTTAAATGAGTATCTAAGTCCATCTGTCGACTAGATCGATATGTGGATCACCCCACAATACAACTGTAATATTAGATCATGAGATCATTAAATGAGTATCTACGTCCATCTGTCTTCTCGATATGTGGATCAACCCACAATACAACTGTAATATTAATACATGAGATCATTAAATGAATATTTACGTCCATCTGTCGTCTCGATATGTGGATCACCCCACAATACAACTGTAATAATAATACACGAGATAATTAAATGAGTATCTACGTCCATCTGTCGTCTCGATATGTGGATCAACCCACAATACAACTGTAATATTAATACATGAGACCGTTAAATGAGTATCTACGTCCATCTGTCGTCTCGATAAGTGGATCACCCCACAATACAACTGTAATATTAATACACGAGATCATTAAATGAGTATCTACGTCCATCTGTCGTCTCGATATGTGGATCACCCCACAATACAACTGTAATATTAATACATGAGATCATTAAATGAATATTTACGTCCATCTGTCGTCTCGATATGTGGATCACCCCACAATACAACTGTAATAATAATACATGAGATCGTTAAATGAGTATCTACGTCCATCTGTCGTCTCGATATGTGGATCACCCCACAATACAACTGTAATATTAATACATGAGATCGTTAAATGAATATCTACGTCCATCTGTCGTCTCGATATGTGGATCACCCCACAATACAACTGTAATATTAATACATGAGACCATTAAATGAATATCTACGTCCATCTGTCGTCTCGATATGTGGATCACCCCACAATACAACTGTAATAATAATACATGAGATCATTAAATGAGTATCTACGTCCATCTGTCGTCTCGATATGTGGATCACCCCACAATACAACTGTAATATTCATACATGAGATCATTAAATGAGTATCTACGTCCATCTGTCGTCTCGATATGTGGATCACCCCACAATACAACTGTAATATTAATACATGAGATCATTAAATGAGTATCTACGTCCATCTGTCGTCTCGATATGTGGATCACCCCACAATACAACTGTAATAATAATACATGAGATCGTTAAATGAGTATCTAAGTCCATCTATCGTCTCGATATGTGGATCACCCCACAATACAACTGTAATATTAGTACATGAGACAGTAAATAAGTATCTACGTCCATCTGTCTTCTCGATATGTGGATCACCCCACAATACAACTGTAATAATAATGCATGAGATCATTAAATGAGTATCTAAGTCCATCTGTCGTCTCGATATGTGGATCACCCCACAATACAACTGTAATATTAATAAATGAGATCATTAAATGAGTATCTACGTCCATCTGTCGTCTCGATATGTGGATCACCCCACAATACAACTGTAATATTAATACATGATATCATTAAATGAGTATCTACGTCCATCTGTCGTCTTGATATGTGGATCACCCCACAATACAACTGTAATATTAATACATGAGATCATTAAATGAGTATCTACGTCCATCTGTCGTCTCGATATGTGGATCACCCCACAATACAACTGTAATAATAAATGAGATCATTAAATGAGTAGCTACGTCCATCTGTCGTCTCGATATGTGGATCACCCCACAATACAACTGTAATAATAATACATGAGACCGTTAAATAAATATCTACGTCCATCTGTCGTCTCGATATGTGGATCACCCCACAATACAACTGTAATATTAATACATGAGACCATTAAATGAGTATCTTCGTCCATCTGTCGTCTCGATATGTGGATCACCCCACAATACAACTGTAATAATAATACATGAGACCGTTAAATGAATATCTACGTCCATCTGTCTTCTCGATATGTGGATCACCCCACAATACAACTGTAACATTCATACATGAGATCGTTAAATGAGTATCTACGTCCATCTGCCGTCTCGATATGTGGATCACCCCACAATACAACTGTAAAATTAATACATGAGATCGTTAAATGAGTATCTACGCCCATCTGTAGTCTCGATATGTGGATCACCCCACAATACAACTGTAATAATACATGAGATCATTAAATGAGTATCTACGTCCGTCTGTCGTCTCGATATGTGGATCACCCCACAACACAACTGTAATATTAATACATGAGACCGTTAAATGAGTATCTACGTCCATCTGTCGTCTCGATATGTGGATCACCCCACAATACAACTGTAATATTAATACATGAGATCATTAAATGAATATTTACGTCCATCTGTCGTCTCGATATGTGGATCACCCCACAATACAACTGTAATAATACATGAAATCATTAAATGAGTAGCTACGTCCATCTGTCGTCTCGATATGTGGATCACCCCACAATACAACTGTAATAATAATACATGAGACCGTTAAATGAGTATCTACGTCCATCTGTCGTCTCGATATGTGGATCACCCCACAATACAACTGTAATATTAATACATGAGACCATTAAATGAGTATCTACGTCCATCTGTCGTCTCGATATGTGGATCACCCCACAATACAACTGTAATAATAATACATGAGACCGTTAAATGAATATCTACGTCCATCTGTCTTCTCGATATGTGGATCACCCCACAATACAACTGTAATATTCATACATGAGATCATTAAATGAGTATCTACGTCCATCTGTCGTCTCGATATGTGGATCACCCCACAATACAACTGTAATAATAATACATGAGATCGTTAAATGAATATCTACGTCCATCTGTCGTCTCGATATGTGGATCACCCCACAATACAACTGTAATATTAATACATGAGACCATTAAATGAATATCTACGTCCATCTGTCGTCTCGATATGTGGATCACCCCACAATACAACTGTAATAATAATACATGAGATCATTAAATGAGTATCTACGTCCATCTGTCGTCTCGATATGTGGATCACCCCACAATACAACTGTAATATTAGTACATGAGACAGTAAATAAGTATCTACGTCCATCTGTCTTCTCGATATGTGGATCACCCCACAATACAACTGTAATAATAATGCATGAGATCATTAAATGAGTATCTAAGTCCATCTGTCGTCTCGATATGTGGATCACCCCACAATACAACTGTAATATTAATAAATGAGATCATTAAATGAGTATCTACGTCCATCTGTCGTCTCGATATGTGGATCACCCCACAATACAACTGTAATATTAATACATGATATCATTAAATGAGTATCTACGTCCATCTGTCGTCTTGATATGTGGATCACCCCACAATACAACTGTAATATTAATACATGAGATCATTAAATGAGTATCTACGTCCATCTGTCGTCTCGATATGTGGATCACCCCACAATACAACTGTAATAATAAATGAGATCATTAAATGAGTAGCTACGTCCATCTGTCGTCTCGATATGTGGATCACCCCACAATACAACTGTAATAATAATACATGAGACCGTTAAATAAATATCTACGTCCATCTGTCGTCTCGATATGTGGATCACCCCACAATACAACTGTAATATTAATACATGAGACCATTAAATGAGTATCTTCGTCCATCTGTCGTCTCGATATGTGGATCACCCCACAATACAACTGTAATAATAATACATGAGACCGTTAAATGAATATCTACGTCCATCTGTCTTCTCGATATGTGGATCACCCCACAATACAACTGTAACATTCATACATGAGATCGTTAAATGAGTATCTACGTCCATCTGCCGTCTCGATATGTGGATCACCCCACAATACAACTGTAAAATTAATACATGAGATCGTTAAATGAGTATCTACGCCCATCTGTAGTCTCGATATGTGGATCACCCCACAATACAACTGTAATAATACATGAGATCATTAAATGAGTATCTACGTCCGTCTGTCGTCTCGATATGTGGATCACCCCACAACACAACTGTAATATTAATACATGAGACCGTTAAATGAGTATCTACGTCCATCTGTCGTCTCGATATGTGGATCACCCCACAATACAACTGTAATATTAATACATGAGATCATTAAATGAATATTTACGTCCATCTGTCGTCTCGATATGTGGATCACCCCACAATACAACTGTAATAATACATGAAATCATTAAATGAGTAGCTACGTCCATCTGTCGTCTCGATATGTGGATCACCCCACAATACAACTGTAATAATAATACATGAGACCGTTAAATGAGTATCTACGTCCATCTGTCGTCTCGATATGTGGATCACCCCACAATACAACTAATATTAATACATGAGACCATTAAATGAGTATCTACGTCCATCTGTCGTCTCGATATGTGGATCACCCCACAATACAACTGTAATAATAATACATGAGACCGTTAAATGAATATCTACGTCCATCTGTCTTCTCGATATGTGGATCACCCCACAATACAACTGTAATATTCATACATGAGATCATTAAATGAGTATCTACGTCCATCTGTCGTCTCGATATGTGGATCACCCCACAATACAACTGTAATAATAATACATGAGATCGTTAAATGAATATCTACGTCCATCTGTCGTCTCGATATGTGGATCACCCCACAATACAACTGTAATATTAATACATGAGACCATTAAATGAATATCTACGTCCATCTGTCGTCTCGATATGTGGATCACCCCACAATACAACTGTAATAATAATACATGAGATCATTAAATGAGTATCTACGTCCATCTGTCGTCTCGATATGTGGATCACCCCACAATACAACTGTAATATTCATACATGAGATCATTAAATGAGTATCTACGTCCATCTGTCGTCTCGATATGTGGATCACCCCACAATACAACTGTAATATTAATACATGAGATCATTAAATGAGTATCTACGTCCATCTGTCGTCTCGATATGTGGATCACCCCACAATACAACTGTAATAATAATACATGAGATCGTTAAATGAGTATCTAAGTCCATCTATCGTCTCGATATGTGGATCACCCCACAATACAACTGTAATATTAGTACATGAGACAGTAAATAAGTATCTACGTCCATCTGTCTTCTCGATATGTGGATCACCCCACAATACAACTGTAATAATAATGCATGAGATCATTAAATGAGTATCTAAGTCCATCTGTCGTCTCGATATGTGGATCACCCCACAATACAACTGTAATATTAATAAATGAGATCATTAAATGAGTATCTACGTCCATCTGTCGTCTCGATATGTGGATCACCCCACAATACAACTGTAATAATAAATGAGATCATTAAATGAGTAGCTACGTCCATCTGTCGTCTCGATATGTGGATCACCCCACAATACAACTGTAATAATAATACATGAGACCGTTAAATAAATATCTACGTCCATCTGTCGTCTCGATATGTGGATCACCCCACAATACAACTGTAATATTAATACATGAGACCATTAAATGAGTATCTTCGTCCATCTGTCGTCTCGATATGTGGATCACCCCACAATACAACTGTAATAATAATACATGAGACCGTTAAATGAATATCTACGTCCATCTGTCTTCTCGATATGTGGATCACCCCACAATACAACTGTAACATTCATACATGAGATCGTTAAATGAGTATCTACGTCCATCTGCCGTCTCGATATGTGGATCACCCCACAATACAACTGTAAAATTAATACATGAGATCGTTAAATGAGTATCTACGCCCATCTGTAGTCTCGATATGTGGATCACCCCACAATACAACTGTAATAATACATGAGATCATTAAATGAGTATCTACGTCCATCTGTCGTCTCGATATGTGGATCACCCCACAACACAACTGTAATATTAATACATGAGACCGTTAAATGAGTATCTACGTCCATCTGTCGTCTCGATATGTGGATCACCCCACAATACAACTGAAATATCAATACATGAGATCATTAAATGAGTATCTACGTCCATCTGTCGTCTCGATATGTGGATCACCCCACAATACAACTGTAATAATACATGAAATCATTAAATGAGTAGCTACGTCCATCTGTCGTCTCGATATGTGGATCACCCCACAATACAACTGTAATAATAATACATGAGACCGTTAAATGAATATCTACGTCCATCTGTCGTCTCGATATGTGGATCACCCCACAATACAACTGTAATATTAATACATGAGACCATTAAATGAGTATCTACGTCCATCTGTCGTCTCGATATGTGGATCACCCCACAATACAACTGTAATAATAATACATGAGACCGTTAAATGAATATCTACGTCCATCTGTCTTCTCGATATGTGGATCACCCCACAATACAACTGTAATATTCATACATGAGATCATTAAATGAGTATCTACGTCCATCTGTCGTCTCGATATGTGGATCACCCCACAATACAACTGTAATAATAATACATGAGATCGTTAAATGAGTATCTAAGTCCATCTATCGTCTCGATATGTGGATCACCCCACAATACAACTGTAATATTAGTACATGAGACAGTAAATAAGTATCTACGTCCATCTGTCGTCTCGATATGTGGATCACCCCACAATACAACTGTAATACTAATGCATGTGATCATTAAATGAGTATCTAAGTCCATCTGTCGTCTCGATATGTGGATCACCCCACAATACAACTGTAATATTAATACATGAGATCATTAAATGAGTATCTACGTCCATCTGTCGTCTCGATATGTGGATCACCCCACAATACAACTGTAATATTAATACATGAGATCATTAAATGAGTTTCTACGTCCATCTGTCGTCTCGATATGTGGATCACCCCACAATACAACTGTAATATTAATACATGAGATCATTAAATGAGTATCTACGTCCATCTGTCGTCTCGATATGTGGATCACCCCACAATACAACTGTAATATTAATACATGAGATCATTAAATGAGTATCTACGTCCATATGTCGTCTCGATATGTGGATCACCCCACAATACAACTGTAATAATACATGAGACCGTTAAATGAGTATCTAAGTCCATCTGTCGACTCGATATGTGGATCACCCCACAATACAACTGTAATATTAATACATGAGATCATTAAATGAGTATCTACGTCCAGCTGTCGTCTCGATATGTGGATCACCCCACAAAACAACTGTAATAATAATACATGAGACCGTTAAATGAGTATCTACGTCCATAAGTCGTCTCGATATGTGGATCATCCCACAATACAACTGTAATATTAATACATGAGATCATTAAATGAGTATCTACGTCCATATGTCGTCTCGATGTGTGGATCATCCCACAATACAACTGTAATATTAATACATGAGATCATTAAATGAGTATCTACGTCCATATGTCGTCTCGATATGTGGATCATCCCAAAATACAACTGTAATATTAATACATGAGATCATTAAATGAGTATCTACGTCCATCTGTCGTCTCGATATGTGGATCACACCACAATACAACTGTAATATTAATACATGAGATCATTAAATGAATATTTACGTCCATCTGTCGTCTCGATATGTGGATCACCCCACAATACAACTGTAATATTAATACATGAGACCGTTAAATGAGTATCTACGTCCATCTGTCGTCTCGATAAGTGGATCACCCCACAATACAACTGTAATATTAATACACGAGATCATTAAATGAATATCTACGTCCAGCTGCCGTCTCGATATGTGGATCACCCCACAATACAACTGTAATATTAATACATGAGATCATTAAATGAATATTTACGTCCATCTGTCGTCTCGATATGTGGATCCCCCCACAATACAACTGTAATAATAATACATGAGATCATTAAATGAGTATCTACGTCCATCTGTCGTCTCGATATGTGGATCACCCCACAATACAACTGTAATATTAATACATAAGACCGTTAAATGAGTATCTACGTCCATCTGTCGTCTCGATATGTGGATCACCCCACAATACAACTGTAATATTAATACATGAGATCGTTAAATGAGTATCTACATCCATCTGTCGTCTCGATATGTGGATCACCCCACAATACAACTGTAATATTAATACATGAGATAATTAAATGAGTATATACGTCCATCTGTCGTCTCGATATGTGGATCACCCCACAATACAACTGTAATATTAATACATGAGACCGTTAAATGAGTATCTACGTCCATCTGTCGTCTCGATATGTGGATCACCCCAAAATACAACTGTAATATTAATACATGAGATCATTAAATGAGTATCTACGTCCATCTGTCGTCTCGATATGTGGATCACCCCACAATACAACTGTAATAATAAATGAGATCATTAAATGAGTAGCTACGTCCATCTGTCGTCTCGATATGTGGATCACCCCACAATACAACTGTAATAATAATACATGAGACCGTTAAATAAATATCTACGTCCATCTGTCGTCTCGATATGTGGATCACCCCACAATACAACTGTAATATTAATACATGAGACCATTAAATGAGTATCTTCGTCCATCTGTCGTCTCGATATGTGGATCACCCCACAATACAACTGTAATAATAATACATGAGACCGTTAAATGAATATCTACGTCCATCTGTCTTCTCGATATGTGGATCACCCCACAATACAACTGTAATATTCATACATGAGATCGTTAAATGAGTATCTACGTCCATCTGCCGTCTCGATATGTGGATCACCCCACAATACAACTGTAAAATTAATACATGAGATCATTAAATGAGTATCTACGTCCATCTGTCGTCTCGATATGTGGATCACCCCACAATACAACTGTAATAATAATACATGAGATCGTTAAATGAGTATCTACGCCCATCTGTAGTCTCGATATGTGGATCACCCCACAATACAACTGTAATAATACATGAGATCATTAAATGAGTATCTACGTCCATCTGTCGTCTCGATATGTGGATCACCCCACAACACAACTCTAACATTAATACATGAGATCATTAAATGAGTATCTACGTCCATCTGTCGTCTCGATATGTGGATCACCCCACAATACAACTGTAATATTAATACATGAGATCATTAAATGAGTATCTACATCCATCTGTCGTCTCGATATGTGGATCACCCCACAATACAACTGTAATATTAATACATGAGATCATTAAATGAGTATCTACGTCCATATGTCGTCTCGATATGTGGATCACCCCACAATACAACTGTAATAATACATGAGACCGTTAAATGAGTATCTAAGTCCATCTGTCGACTCGATATGTGGATCACCCCACAATACAACTGTAATATTAATACATGAGATCATTAAATGAGTATCTACGTCCAGCTGTCGTCTCGATATGTGGATCACCCCACAAAACAACTGTAATAATAATACATGAGACCGTTAAATGAGTATCTACGTCCATAAGTCGTCTCGATATGTGGATCAACCCACAATACAACTGTAATATTAATACATGAGATCATTAAATGAGTATCTACGTCCATATGTCGTCTCGATGTGTGGATCATCCCACAATACAACTGTAATATTAATACATGAGATCATTAAATGAGTATCTACGTCCATATGTCGTCTCGATATGTGGATCATCCCAAAATACAACTGTAATATTAATACATGAGATCATTAAATGAGTATCTACGTCCATCTGTCGTCTCGATATGTGGATCACACCACAATACAACTGTAATATTAATACATGAGATCATTAAATGAATATTTACGTCCATCTGTCGTCTCGATATGTGGATCACCCCACAATACAACTGTAATATTAATACATGAGACCGTTAAATGAGTATCTACGTCCATCTGTCGTCTCGATAAGTGGATCACCCCACAATACAACTGTAATATTAATACACGAGATCATTAAATGAATATCTACGTCCAGCTGCCGTCTCGATATGTGGATCACCCCACAATACAACTGTAATATTAATACATGAGATCATTAAATGAATATTTACGTCCATCTGTCGTCTCGATATGTGGATCACCCCACAATACAACTGTAATAATAATACATGAGATCATTAAATGAGTATCTACGTCCATCTGTCGTCTCGATATGTGGATCACCCCACAATACAACTGTAATATTAATACATAAGACCGTTAAATGAGTATCTACGTCCATCTGTCGTCTCGATATGTGGATCACCCCACAATACAACTGTAATATTAATACATGAGATCGTTAAATGAGTATCTACGTCCATCTGTCGTCTCGATATGTGGATCACCCCACAATACAACTGTAATATTAATACATGAGATAATTAAATGAGTATATACGTCCATCTGTCGTCTCGATATGTGGATCACCCCACAATACAACTGTAATATTAATACATGAGACCGTTAAATGAGTATCTACGTCCATCTGTCGTCTCGATATGTGGATCACCCCACAATACAACTGTAATATTAATACATGAGATCATTAAATGAGTATCTACGTCCATCTGTCGTCTCGATATGTGGATCACCCCACAATACAACTGTAATAATAAATGAGATCATTAAATGAGTAGCTACGTCCATCTGTCGTCTCGATATGTGGATCACCCCACAATACAACTGTAATAATAATACATGAGACCGTTAAATAAATATCTACGTCCATCTGTCGTCTCGATATGTGGATCACCCCACAATACAACTGTAATATTAATACATGAGACCATTAAATGAGTATCTTCGTCCATCTGTCGTCTCGATATGTGGATCACCCCACAATACAACTGTAATAATAATACATGAGACCGTTAAATGAATATCTACGTCCATCTGTCTTCTCGATATGTGGATCACCCCACAATACAACTGTAATATTCATACATGAGATCGTTAAATGAGTATCTACGTCCATCTGCCGTCTCGATATGTGGATCACCCCACAATACAACTGTAAAATTAATACATGAGATCATTAAATGAGTATCTACGTCCATCTGTCGTCTCGATATGTGGATCACCCCACAATACAACTGTAATAATAATACATGAGATCGTTAAATGAGTATCTACGCCCATCTGTAGTCTCGATATGTGGATCACCCCACAATACAACTGTAATAATACATGAGATCATTAAATGAGTATCTACGTCCATCTGTCGTCTCGATATGTGGATCACCCCACAACACAACTGTAATATTAATACATGAGATCATTAAATGAGTATCTACGTCCATCTGTCGTCTCGATATGTGGATCACCCCACAATACAACTGTAATATTAATACATGAGATCATTAAATGAGTATCTACATCCATCTGTCGTCTCGATATGTGGATCACCCCACAATACAACTGTAATATTAATACATGAGATCATTAAATGAGTATCTACGTCCATATGTCGTCTCGATATGTGGATCACCCCACAATACAACTGTAATAATACATGAGACCGTTAAATGAGTATCTAAGTCCATCTGTCGACTCGATATGTGGATCACCCCACACTACAACTGTAATATTAATACATGAGATCATTAAATGAGTATCTACGTCCATCTGTCGTCTCGATATGTGGATCACCCCACAAAACAACTGTAATAATAATACATGAGACCGTTAAATGAGTATATACGTCCATATGTCGTCTCGATATGTGGATCATCCCACAATACAACTGTAATATTAATACATGAGATCATTAAATGAGTATCTACGTCCATATGTCGTCTCGATGTGTGGATCATCCCACAATACAACTGTAATATTAATACATGAGATCATTAAATGAGTATCTACGTCCCTATGTCGTCTCGATATGTGGATCATCCCAAAATACAACTGTAATATTAATACATGAGATCATTAAATGAGTATCTACGTCCATCTGTCGTCTCGATATGTGGATCACCCCACAATATAACTGTAATATTAATACATGCGACCATTAAATGAATATTTACGTCCATCTGTCGTCTCGATATGTGGATCACCCCACAATACAACTGTAATATTAATACATGAGATCATTAAATGAGTATCTACGTCCATCTGTCGTCTCGATATGTGGATCACCCCACAATACAACTGTAATAATACATGAGACCGTTAAATGAGTATCTAAGTCCATCTGTCGACTCGATCGATATGTGGATCACCCCACAATACAACTGTAATAATAATACACGAGATAATTAAATGAGTATCTACGTCCATCTGTCGTCTCGATATGTGGAACAACCCACAATACAACTGTAATATTAATACATGAGACCGTTAAATGAGTATCTACGTCCATCTGTCGTCTCGATAAGTGGATCACCCCATAATACAACTGTAATATTAATACACGAGATCATTAAATGAATATCTACGTCCAGCTGTCGTCTCGATATGTGGATCACCCCACAATACAACTGTAATATTAATACATGAGATCATTAAATGAGTATCTACGTCCATCTGTCGTCTCGATATGTGGATCACCCCACAATACAACTGTAATATTAATACATAAGACCGTTAAATGAGTATCTACGTCCATCTGTCGTCTCGGTATGTGGATCACCCCACAATACAACTGTAATATTAATACATGAGATCGTTAAATGAGTATCTACGTCCATCTGTCGTCTCGATATGTGGATCACCCCACAATACAACTGTAATAATACATGAGATCATTAAATGAATAGCTACGTCCATCTGTCGTCTCGATATGTGGATCACCCCACAATACAACTGTAATATTAATACATGAAACCAATAAATGAGTATCTACGTCCATCTGTCGTCTCGATATGTGGATCACCCCACAATACAACTGTAATATTCATACATGAGATCGTTAAATGAGTATCTACGTCCATCTGTCGTCTCGATATGTGGATCACCCACAATACAACTGTAATAATAATACATGAGATCGTTAAATGAGTATCTACGCCCATCTGTCGTCTCGATATGTGGATCACCCCACAATACAACTGTAATAATAATACATGAGATCATTAAATGAGTATCTACGTCCATCTGTCGTCTCGATATGTGGATCACCCCACAATACAACTGTAATATTAATACATGAGACCGTTAAATGAGCATCTAAGTCCATATGTCGTCTCGATATGTGGATCACCCCACAATGTAACTGTAATATTAGTACATGAGATCATTAAATGAGTATCTACGTCCATCTGTCGTCTCGATATGTGGATCACCCCACAATACAACTGTAATAATAATACATGAGATCATTAAATGAGTATCTACGTCCATCTGTCGTCTCGATATGTGGATCACCCCACAACACAACTGTAATAATAATACATGAGACCGTTAAATAATTATCTAAGTCCATCTGTCGACTCGATGTGTGGATCATCCCACAATACAACTGTAATATTAATACATGAGATCATTAAATGAGTATCTACGTCCATCTGTCGTCTCGATATGTGGATCACCCCACAATACAACTGTAATATTAATACATGAGATCATTAAATGAGTATCTACGTCCATATGTCGTCTCGATATGTGGATCATCCCACAATACAACTGTAATATTAATACATGAGATCATTAAATGAGTATCTACGTCCATATGTCGTCTCGATATGTGGATCATCCCAACATACAATTGTAATATTAATACATGATATCATTAAATGAGTATCTACGTCCATCTGTCGTCTCGATATGTGGATCACCCCACAATACAACTGTAATATTAATACATGAGATCATTAAATGAGTATCTACGTCCATCTGTCGTCTCGATATGTGGATCACCCCACTACACAACTGTAATAATACATGAGATCATTAAATTAATATTTACGTCCATCTGTCGTCTCTATATGTGGATCACCCCACAATACAACTGTAATATTAATACATGAGATCATTAAATGAGTATCTACGTCCATATGTCGTCTCGATATGTGGATCATCCCACAATACAACTGTAATATTAATACAAGAGATCATTAAATGAGTATCTACGTCCATATGTCGTCTCGATATGTGGATCATCCCAAAATACAATTGTAATATTAATACATGATATCATTAAATGAGTATCTACGTCCATCTGTCGTCCCGATATGTGGATCACCCCACAATACAACTGTAATATTAATACATGATATCATTAAATGAGTATATACGTCCATCTGTCGTCTCGATAATTGGATCAGCCCACTACACAACTGTAATAATACATGAGATCATTAATTGAATATTTACGTCCATCTGTCGTCTCGATATGTGGATCACCCCACAATACAACTGTAATATTAATACATGAGATCATTAAATGAGTATCTACGTCCATCTGTCGTCTCGATATGTGGATCACCCCACAATACAACTGTAATAATATATGAGACCGTTAAATGAGTATCTAAGTCCATCTGTCGACTCGATCGATATGTGGATCACCCCACAATACAACTGTAATATTAATTCATGAGATCATTAAATGAGTATCTACGACCATCTGTCGTCTCGATATGTGGATCACCCCACAATACAACTGTAATATTAATACATGAGATCATTAAATGGATATTTACGTCCATCTGTCGTCTCGATATGTGGATCACCCCACAATACAACTGTAATAATAATACATGAGATCATTAAATGAGTATCTACGTCCATCTGTCGTCTCGATATGTGGATCACCCCACAACACAACTGTAATATTAATACATGAGACCGTTAAGTGAGTATCTACGTCCATCTGTCGTCTCGATATGTGGATCAACCCACAATACAACTGTAATAATAATACATGAGATCATTAAATGGGTATCTACGTCCACCTGTCGTCTCGATATGTGGATCACCCCACAATACAACTGTAATATTAATACATGAGATCATTAAATGAGTATCTACGTCCATCTGTCATCTCGATATGTGGATCACCCCACAATACAACTGTAATATTAATACATGAGATCATTAAATGAGTATCTACGTCCATCTGTCGTCTCGATATGTGGATCACCCCACAATACAACTGTAATATTAATACATGAGACCGTTAAATGAGTATCTACGTCCATCTGTCGACTCGATATGTGGATCACCCCACAATACAACTGTAATAATAATACATGCGATCGTTAAATGAGTATCTACGTCCATCTGTCGTCTCGATATGTGGATCACCCCACAATACAACTGTAATAATACATGAGACCGTTAAATGAGTATCTACGTCCATCTGTCGTCTCGATATGTGGATCACCCCACAATACAACTGTAATATTAATACATGAGATAGTTAAATGAGTATAAACGTCCATCTGTCGTCTCGATATGTGGATCACCCCACAATACAACTGTAATATTAATACATGAGACCGTTAAATGAGTATCTACGTCCATCTGTCGTCTCGATATGTGGATCACCACACAATACAACTGTAATAATAATACATGAGACCGTTAAATGAGTATCTAAGTCCATCTCTCGTCTCGATATGTGGATCACCCCACAATACAACTGTAATATTAATACATGAGATCATTAAATGAGTATCTACGTCCATCTGTCGTCTCGATATGTGGCTCACCCCACAATACAACTGTAATAATACATGAGATCATTAAATGAATAGCTGCGTCCATCTGTCGTCTCGATATGTGGATCACCCCACAATACAACTGTAATATTAATACATGAAACCAATAAATGAGTATCTACGTCCATCTGTCGTCTCGATATGTGGAACACCCCACAATACAACTGTAATATTCATACATGAGATCGTTAAATGAGTATCTACGTCCATCTGTCGTCTCGATATGTGGATCACCCCACAACACAACTGTAATATTAATACATGAGATCATTAAATGAGTATCTACGTCCATCTGTCGTCTCGATATGTGGATCACCCACAATACAACTGTAATAATAATACATGAGATCGTTAAATGAGTATCTACGCCAATCTGTCGTCTCGATATGTGGATCACCCCACAATACAACTGTAATAATAATACATGAGATCATTAAATGAGTATCTACGTCCATCTGTCGTCTCGATATGTGGATCACCCCACAATACAACTGTAATATTAATACATGAGACCGTTAAATGAGTATCTAAGTCCATATGTCGTCTCGATATGTGGATCACCCCACAATGCAACTGTAATATTAGTACATGAGATCATTAAATGAGTATCTACGTCCATCTGTCGTCTCGATATGTGGATCACCCCACAATACAACTGTAATATTAATACATGAGATCATTAAATGAGTATCTACGTCCATCTGTCGTCTCGATATGTGGATCACCCCACAATACAACTGTAATATTAATACATGAGATCATTAAATGAGTATCTACGTCCATCTGTCGTCTCGATATGTGGATCACCCCACAATACAACTGTAATATTAATACATGAGATCATTAAATGAGTATCTACGTCCATCTGTCGTCTCGATATGTGGATCACCCCACAATACAACTGTAATAATACATGAGACCGTTAAATGAGTATCTAAGTCCATCTGTCGACTCGATATGTGGATCACCCCACAATACAACTGTAATATTAATACATGAGATCATTAAATGGGTATCTACGTCCATCTGTCGTCTCGATATGTGGATCACCCCACAATACAACTGTAATATTAATACATGAGATCATTAAATGAGTATCTACGTCCATATGTCGTCTCGATATGTGGATCATCCCATAATACAACTGTAATATTAATACATGAGATCATTAAATGAGTATCTACGTCCATCTGTCGTCTCGATATGTGGATCACCCCACAATACAACTGTAATATTAATACATGAGATCATTAAATGAATATTTACGTCCATCTGTCGTCTCGATATGTGGATCACCCCACAATACAACTGTAATATTAATACATGCGATCATTAAATGAGTATCTACGTCCATCTGTCGTCTCGATATGTGGATCACCCCACAATACAACTGTAATATTAATACATGATATCATTAAATGAGTATATACGTCCATCTGTCGTCTCGATATGTGGATCAACCCACAATACAACTGTAATATTAATACATGAGATCATTAAATGAATATTTACGTCCACCTGTCGTCTCAAAATTGTGGATCACCCCACAATACAACTGTAATAATAATACATGAGATCATTAAATGAGTTTCTACGTCCATCTGTCGTCTCGATATGTGGATCACCCCACTACAGAACTGTAATATTAATACATGAGATCATTAAATGAGTATCTACGTCCATCTGTCGTCTCGATATGTGGATCACCCCACAATACAACTGTAATATTAATACATGAGATCATTAAATGAGTATATACGTCCATCTGTCGTTTCGATATGTGGATCACCCCACTACACAACTGTAATAATACATGAGATCATTAAATGAATATTTACGTCCATCTGTCGTCTCGATATGTGGATCACCCCACAATACAACTGTAATATTAATACATGAGATCATTAAATGAGTATCTACGTCCATATGTCGTCTCGATATGTGGATCATCCCACAATACAACTGTAATATTAATACATGAGATCATTAAATGAGTATCTACGTCCATATGTCGTCTCGATATGTGGATCATCCCAAAATACAATTGTAATATTAATACATGATATCATTAAATGAGTATCTACGTCCATCTGTCGTCTCGATATGTGGATCACTCCACAATACAACTGTAATATTAATACATGAGATCATTAAATGAGTATATACGTCCATCTGTCGTCTCGATATGTGGATCACCCCACCACACAACTGTAATAATACATGAGATCATTAAATGAATATTTACGTCCATCTGTCGTCTCGATATGTGGATCACCCCACAATACAACTGTAATATTAATACATGAGATCATTAAATGAGTATCTACGTCCATCTGTCGTCTCGATATGTGGATCACCCCACAACACAACTGTAATATTAATACACGAGACCGTTAAATGAGTATCTACGTCCATCTGTCGTCTCGATATGTGGACCAACCCACAATACAACTGTAATAATAATACATGAGATCATTAAATGGGTATCTACGTCCATCTGTCGTCTCGATATGTGGATCACCCCACAATACAACTGTAATATTAATACATGAGATCATTAAATGAGTATCTACGTCCATCTGTCGTCTCGATATGTGGATCACCCCACAATACAACTGTAATATTAATACATGAGACCGTTAAATGAGTATCTAAGTCCATATGTCGTCTCGATATGTGGATCACCCCACAATGCAACTGTAATATTAGTACATGAGATCATTAAATGAGTATCTACGTCCATCTGTCGTCTCGATATGTGGATCACCCCACAATACAACTGTAATATTAATACATGAGATCATTAAATGAGTATCTACGTCCATCTGTCGTCTCGATATGTGGATCACCCCACAATACAACTGTAATATTAATACATGAGATCATTAAATGAGTATCTACGTCCATCTGTCGTCTCGATATGTGGATCACCCCACAATACAACTGTAATATTAATACATGAGATCATTAAATGAGTATCTACGTCCATCTGTCGTCTCGATATGTGGATCACCCCACAATACAACTGTAATAATACATGAGACCGTTAAATGAGTATCTAAGTCCATCTGTCGACTCGATATGTGGATCACCCCACAATACAACTGTAATATTAATACATGAGATCATTAAATGGGTATCTACGTCCATCTGTCGTCTCGATATGTGGATCACCCCACAATACAACTGTAATATTAATACATGAGATCATTAAATGAGTATCTACGTCCATATGTCGTCTCGATATGTGGATCATCCCATAATACAACTGTAATATTAATACATGAGATCATTAAATGAGTATCTACGTCCATCTGTCGTCTCGATATGTGGATCACCCCACAATACAACTGTAATATTAATACATGAGATCATTAAATGAATATTTACGTCCATCTGTCGTCTCGATATGTGGATCACCCCACAATACAACTGTAATATTAATACATGAGATCATTAAATGAGTATCTACGTCCATCTGTCGTCTCGATATGTGGATCACCCCACAATACAACTGTAATATTAAAACATGAGATCATTAAATGAGTATCTACGTCCATCTGTCGACTCGATATGTGGATCACCCCACAATACAACTGTAATAATAATACATGCGATCGTTAAATGAGTATCTACGTCCATCTGTCGTCTCGATATGTGGATCACCCCACAATACAACTGTAATAATACATGAGACCGTTAAATGAGTATCTACGTCCATCTGTCGTCTCGATATGTGGATCACCCCACAATACAACTGTAATATTAATACATGAGATAGTTAAATGAGTATATACGTCCATCTGTCGTCTCGATATGTGGATCACCCCACAATACAACTGTAATATTAATACATGAGACCGTTAAATGAGTATCTACGTCCATCTGTCGTCTCGATATGTGGATCACCACACAATACAACTGTAATAATAATACATGAGACCGTTAAATGAGTATCTAAGTCCATCTCTCGTCTCGATATGTGGATCACCCCACAATACAACTGTAATATTAATACATGAGATCATTAAATGAATAGCTACGTCCATCTGTCGTCTCGATATGTGGATCACCCCACAATACAAATGTAATATTAATACATGAAACCAATAAATGAGTATCTACGTCCATCTGTCGTCTCGATATGTGGATCACCCCACAATACAACTGTAATAATACATGAGACCGTTAAATGAGTATCTACGTCCATCTGTCGTCTCGATATGTGGATCACCACACAATACAACTGTAATAATAATACATGAGACCGTTAAATGAGTATCTAAGTCCATCTCTCGTCTCGATATGTGGATCACCCCACAATACAACTGTAATATTAATACATGAGATCATTAAATGAGTATCTACGTCCATCTGTCGTCTCGATATGTGGCTCACCCCACAATACAACTGTAATAATACATGAGATCATTAAATGAATAGCTACGTCCATCTGTCGTCTCGATATGTGGATCACCCCACAATACAACTGTAATATTAATACATGAAACCAATAAATGAGTATCTACGTCCATCTGTCGTCTCGATATGTGGAACACCCCACAATACAACTGTAATATTCATACATGAGATCGTTAAATGAGTATCTACGTCCATCTGTCGTCTCGATATGTGGATCACCCCACAACACAACTGTAATATTAATACATGAGATCATTAAATGAGTATCTACGTCCATCTGTCGTCTCGATATGTGGATCACCCACAATACAACTGTAATAATAATACATGAGATCGTTAAATGAGTATCTACGCCAATCTGTCGTCTCGATATGTGGATCACCCCACAATACAACTGTAATAATAATACATGAGATCATTAAATGAGTATCTACGTCCATCTGTCGTCTCGATATGTGGATCACCCCACAATACAACTGTAATATTAATACATGAGACCGTTAAATGAGTATCTAAGTCCATATGTCGTCTCGATATGTGGATCACCCCACAATGCAACTGTAATATTAGTACATGAGATCATTAAATGAGTATCTACGTCCATCTGTCGTCTCGATATGTGGATCACCCCACAATACAACTGTAATATTAATACATGAGATCATTAAATGAGTATCTACGTCCATCTGTCGTCTCGATATGTGGATCACCCCACAATACAACTGTAATATTAATACATGAGATCATTAAATGAGTATCTACGTCCATCTGTCGTCTCGATATGTGGATCACCCCACAATACAACTGTAATATTAATACATGAGATCATTAAATGAGTATCTACGTCCATCTGTCGTCTCGATATGTGGATCACCCCACAATACAACTGTAATAATACATGAGACCGTTAAATGAGTATCTAAGTCCATCTGTCGACTCGATATGTGGATCACCCCACAATACAACTGTAATATTAATACATGAGATCATTAAATGGGTATCTACGTCCATCTGTCGTCTCGATATGTGGATCACCCCACAATACAACTGTAATATTAATACATGAGATCATTAAATGAGTATCTACGTCCATATGTCGTCTCGATATGTGGATCATCCCATAATACAACTGTAATATTAATACATGAGATCATTAAATGAGTATCTACGTCCATCTGTCGTCTCGATATGTGGATCACCCCACAATACAACTGTAATATTAATACATGAGATCATTAAATGAATATTTACGTCCATCTGTCGTCTCGATATGTGGATCACCCCACAATACAACTGTAATATTAATACATGCGATCATTAAATGAGTATCTACGTCCATCTGTCGTCTCGATATGTGGATCACCCCACAATACAACTGTAATATTAATACATGATATCATTAAATGAGTATATACGTCCATCTGTCGTCTCGATATGTGGATCAACCCACAATACAACTGTAATATTAATACATGAGATCATTAAATGAATATTTACGTCCACCTGTCGTCTCAAAATTGTGGATCACCCCACAATACAACTGTAATAATAATACATGAGATCATTAAATGAGTTTCTACGTCCATCTGTCGTCTCGATATGTGGATCACCCCACTACAGAACTGTAATATTAATACATGAGATCATTAAATGAGTATCTACGTCCATCTGTCGTCTCGATATGTGGATCACCCCACAATACAACTGTAATATTAATACATGAGATCATTAAATGAGTATATACGTCCATCTGTCGTTTCGATATGTGGATCACCCCACTACACAACTGTAATAATACATGAGATCATTAAATGAATATTTACGTCCATCTGTCGTCTCGATATGTGGATCACCCCACAATACAACTGTAATATTAATACATGAGATCATTAAATGAGTATCTACGTCCATATGTCGTCTCGATATGTGGATCATCCCACAATACAACTGTAATATTAATTCATGAGATCATTAAATGAGTATCTACGTCCATATGTCGTCTCGATATGTGGATCATCCCAAAATACAATTGTAATATTAATACATGATATCATTAAATGAGTATCTACGTCCATCTGTCGTCTCGATATGTGGATCACTCCACAATACAACTGTAATATTAATACATGAGATCATTAAATGAGTATATACGTCCATCTGTCGTCTCGATATGTGGATCACCCCACCACACAACTGTAATAATACATGAGATCATTAAATGAATATTTACGTCCATCTGTCGTCTCGATATGTGGATCACCCCACAATACAACTGTAATATTAATACATGAGATCATTAAATGAGTATCTACGTCCATCTGTCGTCTCGATATGTGGATCACCCCACAACACAACTGTAATATTAATACATGAGACCGTTAAATGAGTATCTACGTCCATCTGTCGTCTCGATATGTGGACCAACCCACAATACAACTGTAATAATAATACATGAGATCATTAAATGGGTATCTACGTCCATCTGTCGTCTCGATATGTGGATCACCCCACAATACAACTGTAATATTAATACATGAGATCATTAAATGAGTATCTACGTCCATCTGTCGTCTCGATATGTGGATCACCCCACAATACAACTGTAATATTAATACATGAGACCGTTAAATGAGTATCTAAGTCCATATGTCGTCTCGATATGTGGATCACCCCACAATGCAACTGTAATATTAGTACATGAGATCATTAAATGAGTATCTACGTCCATCTGTCGTCTCGATATGTGGATCACCCCACAATACAACTGTAATATTAATACATGAGATCATTAAATGAGTTTCTACGTCCATCTGTCGTCTCGATATGTGGATCACCCCACTACAGAACTGTAATATTAATACATGAGATCATTAAATGAGTATCTACGTCCATCTGTCGTCTCGATATGTGGATCACCCCACAATACAACTGTAATATTAATACATGAGATCATTAAATGAGTATATACGTCCATCTGTCGTTTCGATATGTGGATCACCCCACTACACAACTGTAATAATACATGAGATCATTAAATGAATATTTACGTCCATCTGTCGTCTCGATATGTGGATCACCCCACAATACAACTGTAATATTAATACATGAGATCATTAAATGAGTATCTACGTCCATATGTCGTCTCGATATGTGGATCATCCCACAATACAACTGTAATATTAATACATGAGATCATTAAATGAGTATCTACGTCCATATGTCGTCTCGATATGTGGATCATCCCAAAATACAATTGTAATATTAATACATGATATCATTAAATGAGTATCTACGTCCATCTGTCGTCTCGATATGTGGATCACTCCACAATACAACTGTAATATTAATACATGAGATCATTAAATGAGTATATACGTCCATCTGTCGTCTCGATATGTGGATCACCCCACCACACAACTGTAATAATACATGAGATCATTAAATGAATATTTACGTCCATCTGTCGTCTCGATATGTGGATCACCCCACAATACAACTGTAATATTAATACATGAGATCATTAAATGAGTATCTACGTCCATCTGTCGTCTCGATATGTGGATCACCCCACAACACAACTGTAATATTAATACATGAGACCGTTAAATGAGTATCTACGTCCATCTGTCGTCTCGATATGTGGACCAACCCACAATACAACTGTAATAATAATACATGAGATCATTAAATGGGTATCTACGTCCATCTGTCGTCTCGATATGTGGATCACCCCACAATACAACTGTAATATTAATACATGAGATCATTAAATGAGTATCTACGTCCATCTGTCGTCTCGATATGTGGATCACCCCACAATACAACTGTAATATTAATACATGAGACCGTTAAATGAGTATCTAAGTCCATATGTCGTCTCGATATGTGGATCACCCCACAATGCAACTGTAATATTAGTACATGAGATCATTAAATGAGTATCTACGTCCATCTGTCGTCTCGATATGTGGATCACCCCACAATACAACTGTAATATTAATACATGAGATCATTAAATGAGTATCTACGTCCATCTGTCGTCTCGATATGTGGATCACCCCACAATACAACTGTAATATTAATACATGAGATCATTAAATGAGTATCTACGTCCATCTGTCGTCTCGATATGTGGATCACCCCACAATACAACTGTAATATTAATACATGAGATCATTAAATGAGTATCTACGTCCATCTGTCGTCTCGATATGTGGATCACCCCACAATACAACTGTAATAATACATGAGACCGTTAAATGAGTATCTAAGTCCATCTGTCGACTCGATATGTGGATCACCCCACAATACAACTGTAATATTAATACATGAGATCATTAAATGGGTATCTACGTCCATCTGTCGTCTCGATATGTGGATCACCCCACAATACAACTGTAATATTAATACATGAGATCATTAAATGAGTATCTACGTCCATATGTCGTCTCGATATGTGGATCATCCCATAATACAACTGTAATATTAATACATGAGATCATTAAATGAGTATCTACGTCCATCTGTCGTCTCGATATGTGGATCACCCCACAATACAACTGTAATATTAATACATGAGATCATTAAATGAATATTTACGTCCATCTGTCGTCTCGATATGTGGATCACCCCACAATACAACTGTAATATTAATACATGAGATCATTAAATGAGTATCTACGTCCATCTGTCGTCTCGATATGTGGATCACCCCACAATACAACTGTAATATTAATACATGAGATCATTAAATGAGTATCTACGTCCATCTGTCGACTCGATATGTGGATCACCCCACAATACAACTGTAATAATAATACATGCGATCGTTAAATGAGTATCTACGTCCATCTGTCGTCTCGATATGTGGATCACCCCACAATACAACTGTAATAATACATGAGACCGTTAAATGAGTATCTACGTCCATCTGTCGTCTCGATATGTGGATCACCCCACAATACAACTGTAATATTAATACATGAGATAGTTAAATGAGTATATACGTCCATCTGTCGTCTCGATATGTGGATCACCCCACAATACAACTGTAATATTAATACATGAGACCGTTAAATGAGTATCTACGTCCATCTGTCGTCTCGATATGTGGATCACCACACAATACAACTGTAATAATAATACATGAGACCGTTAAATGAGTATCTAAGTCCATCTCTCGTCTCGATATGTGGATCACCCCACAATACAACTGTAATATTAATACATGAGATCATTAAATGAGTATCTACGTCCATCTGTCGTCTCGATATGTGGATCACCCCACAATACAACTGTAATAATACATGCGATCATTAAATGAATAGCTACGTCCATCTGTCGTCTCGATATGTGGATCACCCCACAATACAAATGTAATATTAATACATGAAACCAATAAATGAGTATCTACGTCCATCTGTCGTCTCGATATGTGGATCACCCCACAATACAACTGTAATATTCATACATGAGATCGTTAAATGAGTATCTACGTCCATCTGTCGTCTCGATATGTGGATCACCCCACAACACAACTGTAATATTAATACATGAGATCATTAAATGAGTGTCTACGTCCATCTGTCGTCTCGATATGTGGATCACCCACAATACAACTGTAATAATAATAATACATGAGATCGTTAAATGAGTATCTACGCCCATCTGTCGTCTCGATATGTGGATCACCCCACAATACAACTGTAATAATAATACATGAGATCATTAAATGAATATTTACGTCCATCTGTCGTTTCGATATGTGGATCACCCCACAATACAACTGTAATATTAATACATGAGATCATTAAATGAGTATCTACGTCCATCTGTCGTCTCGATATGTGGATCACCCCACAATACAACTGTAATATTAATACATGATATCATTAAATGAGTATATACGTCCATATGTCGTCTCGATATGTGGATCAACCCACAATACAACTGTAATATTAATACATGAGATCATTAAATGAATATTTACGTCCACCTGTCGTCTCAAAATTGTGGATCACCCCACTACAGAACTGTAATATTAATACATGAGATCATTAAATGAGTATCTACGTCCATCTGTCGTCTCGATATGTGGATCACCCCACAATACAACTGTAATATTAATACATGAGATCATTAAATGAGTATATACGTCCATCTGTCGTCTCGATATGTGGATCACCCCACTACACAACTGTAATAATACATGAGATCATTAAATGAATATTTACGTCCATCTGTCGTCTCGATATGTGGATCACCCCACAATACAACTGTAATATTAATACATGAGATCATTAAATGAGTATCTACGTCCATATGTCGTCTCGATATGTGGATCATCCCACAATACAACTGTAATATTAATACATGAGATCATTAAATGAGTATCTACGTCCATATGTCGTCTCGATATGTGGATCATCCCAAAATACAATTGTAATATTAATACATGATATCATTAAATGAGTATCTACGTCCATCTGTCGTCTCGATATGTGGATCACTCCACAATACAACTGTAATATTAATACATGAGATCATTAAATGAGTATATACGTCCATCTGTCGTCTCGATATGTGGATCACCCCACCACACAACTGTAATAATACATGAGATCATTAAATGAATATTTACGTCCATCTGTCGTCTGGATATGTGGATCACCCCACAATACAACTGTAATATTAATACATGAGATCATTAAATGAGTATCTACGTCCATCTGTCGTCTCGATATGTGGATCACCCCACAACACAACTGTAATATTAATACATGAGACCGTTAAATGAGTATCTACGTCCATCTGTCGTCTCGATATGTGGATCAACCCACAATACAACTGTAATAATAATACATGAGATCATTAAATGGGTATCTACGTCCATCTGTCGTCTCGATATGTGGATCACCCCACAATACAACTGTAATATTAATACATGAGATCATTAAATGAGTATCTACGTCCATCTGTCGTCTCGATATGTGGATCACCCCACAATACAACTGTAATATTAATACATGAGATCATTAAATGAGTATCTACGTCCATCTGTCGTCTCGATATGTGGATCACCCCACAATACAACTGTAATATTAATACATGAGACCGTTAAATGAGTATCTACGTCCATCTGTCGACTCGATATGTGGATCACCCCACAATACAACTGTAATAATAATACATGCGATCGTTAAATGAGTATCTACGTCCATCTGTCGTCTCGATATGTGGATCACCCCACAATACAACTGTAATAATACATGAGACCGTTAAATGAGTATCTACGTCCATCTGTCGTCTCGATATGTGGATCACCCCACAATACAACTGTAATATTAATACATGAGATAGTTAAATGAGTATATACGTCCATCTGTCGTCTCGATATGTGGATCACCCCACAATACAACTGTAATATTAATACATGAGACCGTTAAATGAGTATCTACGTCCATCTGTCGTCTCGATATGTGGATCACCACACAATACAACTGTAATAATAATACATGAGACCGTTAAATGAGTATCTAAGTCCATCTCTCGTCTCGATATGTGGATCACCCCACAATACAACTGTAATATTAATACATGAGATCATTAAATGAGTATCTACGTCCATCTGTCGTCTCGATATGTGGATCACCCCACAATACAACTGTAATAATACATGCGATCATTAAATGAATAGCTACGTCCATCTGTCGTCTCGATATGTGGATCACCCCACAATACAAATGTAATATTAATACATGAAACCAATAAATGAGTATCTACGTCCATCTGTCGTCTCGATATGTGGATCACCCCACAATACAACTGTAATATTCATACATGAGATCGATAAATGAGTATCTACGTCCATCTGTCGTCTCGATATGTGGATCACCCCACAACACAACTGTAATATTAATACATGAGATCATTAAATGAGTGTCTACGTCCATCTGTCGTCTCGATATGTGGATCACCCACAATACAACTGTAATAATAATACATGAGATCGTTAAATGAGTATCTACGCCCATCTGTCGTCTCGATATGTGGATCACCCCACAATACAACTGTAATAATAATACATGAGATCATTAAATGAGTATCTACGTCCATCTGTCGTCTCGATATGTGGTTCACCCCACAATACAACTGTAATATTAATACATGAGGCCGTTAAATGAGTATCTAAGTCCATATGTCGTCTCGATATGTGGATCACCCCACAATGCAACTGTAATATTAGTACATGAGATCATTAAATGAGTATCTACGTCCATCTGTCGTCTCGATATGTGGATCACCCCACAATACAACTGTAATATTAATACATGAGATCATTAAATGAGTATCTACGTCCATCTGTCGTCTCGATATGTGGATCACCCCACAATACAACTGTAATATTAATACATGAGATCATTAAATGAGTATCTACGTCCATCTGTCGTCTCGATATGTGGATCACCCCACAATACAACTGTAATATTAATACATGAGATCATTAAATGAGTATCTACGTCCATCTGTCGTCTCGATATGTGGATCACCCCACAATACAACTGTAATAATACATGAGACCGTTAAATGAGTATCTAAGTCCATCTGTCGACTCGATATGTGGATCACCCCACAATACAACTGTAATATTAATACATGAGATCATTAAATGAGTATCTACGTCCATATGTCGTCTCGATATGTGGATCATCCCATAATACAACTGTAATATTAATACATGAGATCATTAAATGAGTATCTACCTCCATCTGTCGTCTCGATATGTGGATCACCCCACAATACAACTGTAATATTAATACATGAGATCATTAAATGAATATTTACGTCCATCTGTCGTCTCGATATGTGGATCACCCCACAATACAACTGTAATATTAATACATGAGATCATTAAATGAGTATCTACGTCCATCTGTCGTCTCGATATGTGGATCACCCCACAATACAACTGTAATATTAATACATGAGATCATTAAATGAGTATCTACGTCCATATGTCGTCTCGATATGTGGATCATCCCATAATACAACTGTAATATTAATACATGAGATCATTAAATGAGTATCTACGTCCATCTGTCGTCTCGATATGTGGATCACCCCACAATACAACTGTAATATTAATACATGAGATCATTAAATGAATATTTACGTCCATCTGTCGTCTCGATATGTGGATCACCCCACAATACAACTGCAATATTAATACATGAGAACATTAAATGAGTATCTACGTCCATATGTCGACTCGATATGTGGATCATCCCAAAATACAATTGTAATATTAATACATGATATCATTAAATGAGTATCTACGTCCATCTGTCGTCTCGATATGTGGATCACCCCACAATACAACTGTAATATTAATACATGAGATCATTAAATGAGTATATACGTCCATCTGTCGTCTCGATATGTGGATCACCCCACTACACAAATGTAATAATACATGAGATCATTAAATGAATATTTACGTCCATCTGTCGTCTCGATGTGTGGATCACCCCACAATACAACTGTAATATTAATACATGAGAACATTAAATGAGTATCTACGTCCATCTGTCGTCTCGATATGTGGATCACCCCACAATACAACTGTAATAATATATGAGACCGTTAAATGAGTATCTAAGTCCATCTGTCGACTCGATCGATATGTGGATCACCCCACAATACAACTGTAATATTAATTCATGAGATCATTAAATGAGTATCTACGACCATCTGTCGTCTCGATATGTGGATCAACCCACAATACAACTGTAATATTAATACATGAGATCATTAAATGGATATTTACGTCCATCTGTCGTCTCGATATGTGGATCACCCCACAATACAACTGCAATAATAATACATGAGATCATTAAATGAGTATCTACGTCCATCTGTCGTCTCGATATGTGGATCACCCCACAACACAACTGTAATATTAATACATGAGACCGTTAAATGAGTATCTACGTCCATCTGTCGTCTCGATATGTGGATCACCCCACAATACAACTGCAATATTAATACATGAGATCATTAAATGAGTATCTACGTCCATATGTCGTCTCGATATGTGGATCATCCCAAAATACAATTTTAATATTAATACATGATATCATTAAATGAGTATCTACGTCCATCTGTCGTCTCGATATGTGGATCACCCCACAATACAACTGTAATATTAATACATGAGATCATTAAATGAGTATATACGTCCATCTGTCGTCTCGATATGTGGATCACCCCACTACACAACTGTAATAATACATGAGATCATTAAATGAATATTTACGTCCATCTGTCGTCTCGATATGTGGATCACCCCACAATACAACTGTAATATTAATACATGAGAACATTAAATGAGTATCTACGTCCATCTGTCGTCTCGATATGTGGATCACCCCACAATACAACTGTAATAATATATGAAACCGTTAAATGAGTATCTAAGTCCATCTGTCGACTCGATCGATATGTGGATCACCCCACAATACAACTGTAATATTAATTCATGAGATCATTAAATGAGTATCTACGACCATCTGTCGTCTCGATATGTGGATCACCCCACAATACAACTGTAATATTAATACATGAGATCATTAAATGAATATCTACGTCCATCTGTCGTCTCGATATGTGGATCAACCCACAATACAACTGTAATAATACATGAGATCATTAAATGAATATCTACGACCATCTGTCGTCTCGATATGTGGATCACCCCACAATACAACTGTAATATTAATACATGAGATCATTAAATGAGTGTCTACGTCCATCTGTCGTCTCGATATGTGGATCAACCCACAATACAACTGTAATATTAATACATGAGATCATTAAATGGATATTTACGTCCATCTGTCGTCTCGATATGTGGATCACCCCACAATACAACTGCAATAATAATACATGAGATCATTAAATGAGTATCTACGTCCATCTGTCGTCTCGATATGTGGATCACCCCACAACACAACTGTAATATTAATACATGAGACCGTTAAATGAGTATCTACGTCCATCTGTCGTCTCGATATGTGGATCAACCCACAATACAACTGTAATAATAATACATGAGATCATTAAATGGGTATCTACGTCCATCTGTCGTCTCGATATGTGGATCACCCCACAATACAACTGTAATATTAATACATGAGATCATTAAATGAGTATCTACGTCCATCTGTCGTCTCGATATGTGGATCACCCCACAATACAACTGTAATACTAATACATGAGATCATTAAATGAGTATCTACGTCCATCTGTCGTCTCGATATGTGGATCACCCCACAATACAACTGTAATATTAATACATGAGATCATTAAATGAGTATCTACGTCCATCTGTCGTCTCGATATGTGGATCACCCCACAATACAACTGTAATATTAATACATGAGATCATTAAATGAGTATCTACGTCCATCTGTCGTCTCGATATGTGGATCACCCCACAATACAACTGTAATAATACATGAGACCGTTAAATGAGTATCTAAGTCCATCTGTCGACTCGATATGTGGATCACCCCACAATACAACTGTAATATTAATACATGAGATCATTAAATGAGTATCTACGTCCATATGTCGTCTCGATATGTGGATCATCCCATAATACAACTGTAATATTAATACATGAGATCATTAAATGAGTATCTACGTCCATCTGTCGTCTCGATATGTGGATCACCCCACAATACAACTGTAATATTAATACATGAGATCATTAAATGAATATTTACGTCCATCTGTCGTCTCGATATGTGGATCACCCCACAATACAACTGTAATATTAATACATGAGATCATTAAATGAGTATCTACGTCCATCTGTCGTCTCGATATGTGGATCACCCCACAATACAACTGTAATATTAATACATGAGATCATTAAATGAGTATCTACGTCCATATGTCGTCTCGATATGTGGATCATCCCATAATACAACTGTAATATTAATACATGAGATCATTAAATGAGTATCTACGTCCATCTGTCGTCTCGATATGTGGATCACCCCACAATACAACTGTAATATTAATACATGAGATCATTAAATGAATATTTACGTCCATCTGTCGTCTCGATATGTGGATCACCCCACAATACAACTGCAATATTAATACATGAGACCATTAAATGAGTATCTACGTCCATATGTCGACTCGATATGTGGATCATCCCAAAATACAATTGTAATATTAATACATGATATCATTAAATGAGTATCTACGTCCATCTGTCGTCTCGATATGTGGATCACCCCACAATACAACTGTAATATTAATACATGAGATCATTAAATGAGTATATACGTCCATCTGTCGTCTCGATATGTGGATCACCCCACTACACAACTGTAATAATACATGAGATCATTAAATGAATATTTACGTCCATCTGTCGTCTCGATATGTGGATCACCCCACAATACAACTGTAATATTAATACATGAGAACATTAAATGAGTATCTACGTCCATCTGTCGTCTCGATATGTGGATCACCCCACAATACAACTGTAATAATATATGAGACCGTTAAATGAGTATCTAAGTCCATCTGTCGACTCGATCGATATGTGGATCACCCCACAATACAACTGTAATATTAATTCATGAGATCATTAAATGAGTATCTACGACCATCTGTCGTCTCGATATGTGGATCAACCCACAATACAACTGTAATATTAATACATGAGATCATTAAATGGATATTTACGTCCATCTGTCGTCTCGATATGTGGATCACCCCACAATACAACTGCAATAATAATACATGAGATCATTAAATGAGTATCTACGTCCATCTGTCGTCTCGATATGTGGATCACCCCACAACACAACTGTAATATTAATACATGAGACCGTTAAATGAGTATCTACGTCCATCTGTCGTCTCGATATGTGGATCACCCCACAATACAACTGCAATATTAATACATGAGATCATTAAATGAGTATCTACGTCCATATGTCGTCTCGATATGTGGATCATCCCAAAATACAATTGTAATATTAATACATGATATCATTAAATGAGTATCTACGTCCATCTGTCGTCTCGATATGTGGATCACCCCACAATACAACTGTAATATTAATACATGAGATCATTAAATGAGTATATACGTCCATCTGTCGTCTCGATATGTGGATCACCCCACTACACAACTGTAATAATACATGAGATCATTAAATGAATATTTACGTCCATCTGTCGTCTCGATATGTGGATCACCCCACAATACAACTGTAATATTAATACATGAGAACATTAAATGAGTATCTACGTCCATCTGTCGTCTCGATATGTGGATCACCCCACAATACAACTGTAATAATATATGAAACCGTTAAATGAGTATCTAAGTCCATCTGTCGACTCGATCGATATGTGGATCACCCCACAATACAACTGTAATATTAATTCATGAGATCATTAAATGAGTATCTACGACCATCTGTCGTCTCGATATGTGGATCAACCCACAATACAACTGTAATATTAATACATGAGATCATTAAATGGATATTTACGTCCATCTGTCGTCTCGATATGTGGATCATCCCACAATACAACTGCAATAATAATACATGAGATCATTAAATGAGTATCTACGTCCATCTGTCGTCTCGATATGTGGATCACCCCACAACACAACTGTAATATTAATACATGAGACCGTTAAATGAGTATCTACGTCCATCTGTCGTCTCGATATGTGGATCAACCCACAATACAACTGTAATAATAATACATGAGATCATTAAATGGGTATCTACGTCCATCTGTCGTCTCGATATGTGGATCACCCCACAATACAACTGTAATATTAATACATGAGATCATTAAATGAGTATCTACGTCCATCTGTCGTCTCGATATGTGGATCACCCCACAATACAACTGTAATACTAATACATGAGATCATTAAATGAGTATCTACGTCCATCTGTCGTCTCGATATGTGGATCACCCCACAATACAACTGTAATATTAATACATGAGACCGTTAAATGAGTATCTACGTCCATCTGTCGACTCGATATGTGGATCACCCCACAATACAACTGTAATAATAATACATGCGATCGTTAAATGAGTATCTACGTCCATCTGTCGTCTCGATATGTGGATCACCCCACAATACAACTGTAATAATACATGAGACCGTTAAATGAGTATCTACGTCCATCTGTCGTCTCGATATGTGGATCACCCCACAATACAACTGTAATATTAATACATGAGATAGTTAAATGAGTATATACGTCCATCTGTCGTCTCGATATGTGGATCACCCCACAATACAACTGTAATATTAATACATGAGACCGTTAAATGAGTATCTAAGTCCATCTCTCGTCTCGATATGTGGATCAACCCACAATACAACTGTAATATTAATACATGAGATCATTAAATGAGTATCTACGTCCATCTGTCGTCTCGATATGTGGATCACCCCACAATACAACTGTAATAATACATGCGATCATTAAATGAATAGCTACGTCCATCTGTCGTCTCGATTTGTGGATCACCCCACAATACAAATGTAATATTAATACATGAAACCAATAAATGAGTATCTACGTCCATCTGTCGTTTCGATATGTGTATCACCCCACAATACAACTGTAATATTCATACATGAGATCGTTAAATGAGTATCTACGTCCATCTGTCGTCTCGATATGTGGATCACCCCACAACACAACTAATATTAATACATGAGATCATTAAATGAGTGTCTACGTCCATCTGTCGTCTCGATATGTGGATCACCCACAATACAACTGTAATAATAATACATGAGATCGTTAAATGAGTATCTACGCCCATCTGTCGTCTCGATATGTGGATCACCCCACAATACAACTGTAATAATAATACATCAGATCATTAAATGAGTATCTACGTCCATCTGTCGTCTCGATATGTGGATCACCCCACAATACAACTGTAATATTAATACATGAGACCGTTAAATGAGTATCTAAGTCCATATGTCGTCTCGATATGTGGATCACCCCACAATGCAACTGTAATATTAGTACATGAGATCATTAAATGAGTATCTACGTCCATCTGTCGTCTCGATATGTGGATCACCCCACAATACAACTGTAATATTAATACATGAGATCATTAAATGAGTATCTACGTCCATCTGTCGTCTCGATATGTGGATCACCCCACAATACAACTGTAATATTAATACATGAGATCATTAAATGAGTATCTACGTCCATCTGTCGTCTCGATATGTGGATCACCCCACAATACAACTGTAATATTAATACATGAGATCATTAAATGAGTATCTACGTCCATCTGTCGTCTCGATATGTGGATCACCCCACAATACAACTGTAATAATACATGAGACCGTTAAATGAGTATCTAAGTCCATCTGTCGACTCGATATGTGGATCACCCCACAATACAACTGTAATATTAATACATGAGATCATTAAATGAGTATCTACGTCCATATGTCGTCTCGATATGTGGATCATCCCATAATACAACTGTAATATTAATACATGAGATCATTAAATGAGTATCTACGTCCATCTATCGTCTCGATATGTGGATCACCCCACAATACAACTGTAATATTAATACATGAGATCATTAAATGAATATTTACGTCCATCTGTCGTCTCGATATGTGGATCACCCCACAATACAACTGTAATATTAATACATGAGATCATTAAATGAGTATCTACGTCCATCTGTCGTCTCGATATGTGGATCACCCCACAATACAACTGTAATATTAATACATGAGATCATTAAATGAGTATCTACGTCCATATGTCGTCTCGATATGTGGATCATCCCATAATACAACTGTAATATTAATACATGAGATCATTAAATGAGTATCTACGTCCATCTGTCGTCTCGATATGTGGATCACCCCACAATACAACTGTAATATTAATACATGAGATCATTAAATGAATATTTACGTCCATCTGTCGTCTCGATATGTGGATCACCCCACAATACAACTGTAATATTAATACATGAGATCATTAAATGAGTATCTACGTCCATCTGTCGTCTCGATATGTGGATCACCCCACAATACAACTGTAATATTAATACATGAGATCATTAAATGAGTATCTACGTCCATATGTCGTCTCGATATGTGGATCATCCCATAATACAACTGTAATATTAATACATGAGATCATTAAATGAGTATCTACGTCCATCTGTCGTCTCGATATGTGGATCACCCCACAATACAACTGTAATATTAATACATGAGATCATTAAATGAATATTTACGTCCATCTGTCGTCTCGATATGTGGATCACCCCACAATACAACTGCAATATTAATACATGAGATCATTAAATGAGTATCTACGTCCATATGTCGTCTCGATATGTGGATCATCCCAAAATACAATTGTAATATTAATACATGATATCATTAAATGAGTATCTACGTCCATCTGTCGTCTCGATATGTGGATCATCCCACAATACAACTGTAATATTAATACATGAGATCATTAAATGAGTATATACGTCCATCTGTCGTCTCGATATGTGGATCACCCCACTACACAACTGTAATAATACATGAGATCATTAAATGAATATTTACGTCCATCTGTCGTCTCGATATGTGGATCACCCCACAATACAACTGTAATATTAATACATGAGAACATTAAATGAGTATCTACGTCCATCTGTCGTCTCGATATGTGGATCACCCCACAATACAACTGTAATAATATATGAGACCGTTAAATGAGTATCTAAGTCCATCTGTCGACTCGATCGATATGTGGATCACCCCACAATACAACTGTAATATTAATTCATGAGATCATTAAATGAGTATCTACGACCATCTGTCGTCTCGATATGTGGATCAACCCACAATACAACTGTAATATTAATACATGAGATCATTAAATGGATATTTACGTCCATCTGTCGTCTCGATATGTGGATCACCCCACAATACAACTGCAATAATAATACATGAGATCATTAAATGAGTATCTACGTCCATCTGTCGTCTCGATATGTGGATCACCCCACAACACAACTGTAATATTAATACATGAGACCGTTAAATGAGTATCTACGTCCATCTGTCGTCTCGATATGTGGATCACCCCACAATACAACTGCAATATTAATACATGAGATCATTAAATGAGTATCTACGTCCATATGTCGTCTCGATATGTGGATCATCCCAAAATACAATTGTAATATTAATACATGATATCATTAAATGAGTATCTACGTCCATCTGTCGTCTCGATATGTGGATCACCCCACAATACAACTGTAATATTAATACATGAGATCATTAAATGAGTATATACGTCCATCTGTCGTCTCGATATGTGGATCACCCCACTACACAACTGTAATAATACATGAGATCATTAAATGAATATTTACGTCCATCTGTCGTCTCGATATGTGGATCACCCCACAATACAACTGTAATATTAATACATGAGAACATTAAATGAGTATCTACGTCCATCTGTCGTCTCGATATGTGGATCACCCCACAATACAACTGTAATAATATATGAGACCGTTAAATGAGTATCTAAGTCCATCTGTCGACTCGATCGATATGTGGATCACCCCACAATACAACTGTAATATTAATTCATGAGATCATTAAATGAGTATCTACGACCATCTGTCGTCTCGATATGTGGATCAACCCACAATACAACTGTAATATTAATACATGAGATCATTAAATGGATATTTACGTCCATCTGTCGTCTCGATATGTGGATCACCCCACAATACAACTGCAATAATAATACATGAGATCATTAAATGAGTATCTACGTCCATCTGTCGTCTCGATATGTGGATCACCCCACAACACAACTGTAATATTAATACATGAGACCGTTAAATGAGTATCTACGTCCATCTGTCGTCTCGATATGTGGATCAACCCACAATACAACTGTAATAATAATACATGAGATCATTAAATGGGTATCTACGTCCATCTGTCGTCTCGATATGTGGATCACCCCACAATACAACTGTAATATTAATACATGAGATCATTAAATGAGTATCTACGTCCATCTGTCGTCTCGATATGTGGATCACCCCACAATACAACTGTAATACTAATACATGAGATCATTAAATGAGTATCTACGTCCATCTGTCGTCTCGATATGTGGATCACCCCACAATACAACTGTAATATTAATACATGAGACCGTTAAATGAGTATCTACGTCCATCTGTCGACTCGATATGTGGATCACCCCACAATACAACTGTAATAATAATACATGCGATCGTTAAATGAGTATCTACGTCCATCTGTCGTCTCGATATGTGGATCACCCCACAATACAACTGTAATAATACATGAGACCGTTAAATGAGTATCTACGTCCATCTGTCCTCTCGATATGTGGACCACCCCACAATACAACTGTAATATTAATACATGAGATAGTTAAATGAGTATATACGTCCATCTGTCGTCTCGATATGTGGATCACCCCACAATACAACTGTAATATTAATACATGAGACCATTAAATGAGTATCTAAGTCCATCTCTCGTCTCGATATGTGGATCAACCCACAATACAACTGTAATATTAATACATGAGATCATTAAATGAGTATCTACGTCCATCTGTCGTCTCGATATGTGGATCACCCCACAATACAACTGTAATAATACATGCGATCATTAAATGAATAGCTACGTCCATCTGTCGTCTCGATTTGTGGATCACCCCACAATACAAATGTAATATTAATACATGAAACCAATAAATGAGTATCTACGTCCATCTGTCGTTTCGATATGTGTATCACCCCACAATACAACTGTAATATTCATACATGAGATCGTTAAATGAGTATCTACGTCCATCTGTCGTCTCGATATGTGGATCACCCCACAACACAACTAATATTAATACATGAGATCATTAAATGAGTGTCTACGTCCATCTGTCGTCTCGATATGTGGATCACCCACAATACAACTGTAATAATAATACATGAGATCGTTAAATGAGTATCTACGCCCATCTGTCGTCTCGATATGTGGATCACCCCACAATACAACTGTAATAATAATACATGAGATCATTAAATGAGTATCTACGTCCATCTGTCGTCTCGATATGTGGATCACCCCACAATACAACTGTAATATTAATACATGAGACCGTTAAATGAGTATCTAAGTCCATATGTCGTCTCGATATGTGGATCACCCCACAATGCAACTGTAATATTAGTACATGAGATCATTAAATGAGTATCTACGTCCATCTGTCGTCTCGATATGTGGATCACCCCACAATACAACTGTAATATTAATACATGAGATCATTAAATGAGTATCTACGTCCATCTGTCGTCTCGATATGTGGATCACCCCACAATACAACTGTAATACTAATACATGAGACCGTTAAATGAGTATCTACGTCCATCTGTCGTCTCGATATGTGGATCAACCCACAATACAACTGTAATATTAATACATGAGATCATTAAATGAGTATCTACGTCCATCTGTCGTCTCGATATGTGGATCACCCCACAATACAACTGTAATAATACATGAGACCGTTAAATGAGTATCTAAGTCCATCTGTCGACTCGATATGTGGATCACCCCACAATACAACTGTAATATTAATACATGAGATCATTAAATGAGTATCTACGTCCATATGTCGTCTCGATATGTGGATCATCCCATAATACAACTGTAATATTAATACATAAGATCATTAAATGAGTATCTACGTCCATCTGTCGTCTCGATATGTGGATCACCCCACAATACAACTGTAATATTAATACATGAGATCATTAAATGAATATTTACGTCCATCTGTCGTCTCGATATGTGGATCACCCCACAATACAACTGTAATATTAATACATGAGATCATTAAATGAGTATCTACGTCCATCTGTCGTCTCGATATGTGGATCACCCCACAATACAACTGTAATATTAATACATGAGATCATTAAATGAGTATCTACGTCCATCTGTCGTCTCGATATGTGGATCACCCCACAATACAACTGTAATATTAATACATGAGATCATTAAATGAGTATCTACGTCCATCTGTCGTCTCGATATGTGGATCACCCCACAATACAACTGTAATATTAATACATGAGATCATTAAATGAGTATCTACGTCCATCTGTCGTCTCGATATGTGGATCACCCCACAATACAACTGTAATATTAATACATGAGATCATTAAATGAGTATCTACGTCCATCTGTCGTCTCGATATGTGGATCACCCCACAATACAACTGTAATAATACATGAGACCGTTAAATGAGTATCTAAGTCCATCTGTCGACTCGATATGTGGATCACCCCACAATACAACTGTAATATTAATACATGAGATCATTAAATGAGTATCTACGTCCATATGTCGTCTCGATATGTGGATCATCCCATAATACAACTGTAATATTAATACATGAGATCATTAAATGAGTATCTACGTCCATCTGTCGTCTCGATATGTGGATCACCCCACAATACAACTGTAATATTAATACATGAGATCATTAAATGAATATTTACGTCCATCTGTCGTCTCGATATGTGGATCACCCCTCAATACAACTGTAATATTAATACATGAGATCATTAAATGAGTATCTACGTCCATCTGTCGTCTCGATATGTGGATCACCCCACAATACAACTGTAATATTAATACATGAGATCATTAAATGAGTATCTACGTCCATATGTCGTCTCGATATGTGGATCATCCCATAATACAACTGTAATATTAATACATGAGATCATTAAATGAGTATCTACGTCCATCTGTCGTCTCGATATGTGGATCACCCCACAATACAACTGTAATATTAATACATGAGATCATTAAATGAATATTTACGTCCATCTGTCGTCTCGATATGTGGATCACCCCACAATACAACTGTAATATTAATACATGAGATCATTAAATGAGTATCTACGTCCATCTGTCGTCTCGATATGTGGATCACCCCACAATACAACTGTAATATTAATACATGAGATCATTAAATGAGTATCTACGTCCATATGTCGTCTCGATATGTGGATCATCCCATAATACAACTGTAATATTAATACATGAGATCATTAAATGAGTATCTACGTCCATCTGTCGTCTCGATATGTGGATCACCCCACAATACAACTGTAATATTAATACATGAGATCATTAAATGAATATTTACGTCCATCTGTCGTCTCGATATGTGGATCACCCCACAATACAACTGCAATATTAATACATGAGATCATTAAATGAGTATCTACGTCCATATGTCGTCTCGATATGTGGATCATCCCAAAATACAATTGTAATATTAATACATGATATCATTAAATGAGTATCTACGTCCATCTGTCGTCTCGATATGTGGATCACCCCACAATACAACTGTAATATTAATACATGAGATCATTAAATGAGTATATACGTCCATCTGTCGTCTCGATATGTGGATCACCCCACTACACAACTGTAATAATACATGAGATCATTAAATGAATATTTACGTCCATCTGTCGTCTCGATATGTGGATCACCCCACAATACAACTGTAATATTAATACATGAGAACATTAAATGAGTATCTACGTCCATCTGTCGTCTCGATATGTGGATCACCCCACAATACAACTGTAATAATATATGAGACCGTTAAATGAGTATCTAAGTCCATCTGTCGACTCGATCGATATGTGGATCACCCCACAATACAACTGTAATATTAATTCATGAGATCATTAAATGAGTATCTACGACCATCTGTCGTCTCAATATGTGGATCAACCCACAATACAACTGTAATATTAATACATGAGATCATTAAATGGATATTTACGTCCATCTGTCGTCTCGATATGTGGATCACCCCACAATACAACTGCAATAATAATACATGAGATCATTAAATGAGTATCTACGTCCATCTGTCGTCTCGATATGTGGATCACCCCACAACACAACTGTAATATTAATACATGAGACCGTTAAATGAGTATCTACGTCCATCTGTCGTCTCGATATGTGGATCACCCCACAATACAACTGCAATATTAATACATGAGATCATTAAATGAGTATCTACGTCCATATGTCGTCTCGATATGTGGATCATCCCAAAATACAATTGTAATATTAATACATGATATCATTAAATGAGTATCTACGTCCATCTGTCGTCTCGATATGTGGATCACCCCACAATACAACTGTAATACTAATACATGAGATCATTAAATGAGTATCTACGTCCATCTGTCGTCTCGATATGTGGATCACCCCACAATACAACTGTAATATTAATACATGAGACCGTTAAATGAGTATCTACGTCCATCTGTCGACTCGATATGTGGATCACCCCACAATACAACTGTAATAATAATACATGCGATCGTTAAATGAGTATCTACGTCCATCTGTCGTCTCGATATGTGGATCACCCCACAATACAACTGTAATAATACATGAGACCGTTAAATGAGTATCTACGTCCATCTGTCCTCTCGATATGTGGACCACCCCACAATACAACTGTAATATTAATACATGAGATAGTTAAATGAGTATATACGTCCATCTGTCGTCTCGATATGTGGATCACCCCACAATACAACTGTAATATTAATACATGAGACCATTAAATGAGTATCTAAGTCCATCTCTCGTCTCGATATGTGGATCAACCCACAATACAACTGTAATATTAATACATGAGATCATTAAATGAGTATCTACGTCCATCTGTCGTCTCGATATGTGGATCACCCCACAATACAACTGTAATAATACATGCGATCATTAAATGAATAGCTACGTCCATCTGTCGTCTCGATTTGTGGATCACCCCACAATACAAATGTAATATTAATACATGAAACCAATAAATGAGTATCTACGTCCATCTGTCGTTTCGATATGTGTATCACCCCACAATACAACTGTAATATTCATACATGAGATCGTTAAATGAGTATCTACGTCCATCTGTCGTCTCGATATGTGGATCACCCCACAACACAACTAATATTAATACATGAGATCATTAAATGAGTGTCTACGTCCATCTGTCGTCTCGATATGTGGATCACCCACAATACAACTGTAATAATAATACATGAGATCGTTAAATGAGTATCTACGCCCATCTGTCGTCTCGATATGTGGATCACCCCACAATACAACTGTAATAATAATACATGAGATCATTAAATGAGTATCTACGTCCATCTGTCGTCTCGATATGTGGATCACCCCACAATACAACTGTAATATTAATACATGAGATCATTAAATGAGTATCTAAGTCCATATGTCGTCTCGATATGTGGATCACCCCACAATGCAACTGTAATATTAGTACATGAGATCATTAAATGAGTATCTACGTCCATCTGTCGTCTCGATATGTGGATCACCCCACAATACAACTGTAATATTAATACATGAGATCATTAAATGAGTATCTACGTCCATCTGTCGTCTCGATATGTGGATCACCCCACAATACAACTGTAATATTAATACATGAGATCATTAAATGAGTATCTACGTCCATCTGTCGTCTCGATATGTGGATCACCCCACAATACAACTGTAATATTAATACATGAGATCATTAAATGAGTATCTACGTCCATCTGTCGTCTCGATATGTGGATCACCCCACAATACAACTGTAATAATACATGAGACCGTTAAATGAGTATCTAAGTCCATCTGTCGACTCGATATGTGGATCACCCCACAATACAACTGTAATATTAATACATGAGATCATTAAATGAGTATCTACGTCCATATGTCGTCTCGATATGTGGATCATCCCATAATACAACTGTAATATTAATACATGAGATCATTAAATGAGTATCTACGTCCATCTGTCGTCTCGATATGTGGATCACCCCACAATACAACTGTAATATTAATACATGAGATCATTAAATGAATATTTACGTCCATCTGTCGTCTCGATATGTGGATCACCCCACAATACAACTGTAATATTAATACATGAGATCATTAAATGAGTATCTACGTCCATCTGTCGTCTCGATATGTGGATCACCCCACAATACAACTGTAATATTAATACATGAGATCATTAAATGAGTATCTACGTCCATATGTCGTCTCGATATGTGGATCATCCCATAATACAACTGTAATATTAATACATGAGACCATTAAATGAGTATCTACGTCCATCTGTCGTCTCGATATGTGGATCACCCCACAATACAACTGTAATATTAATACATCAGATCATTAAATGAATATTTACGTCCATCTGTCGTCTCGATATGTGGATCACCCCACAATACAACTGTAATATTAATACATGAGATCATTAAATGAGTATCTACGTCCATATGTCGTCTCGATATGTGGATCATCCCATAATACAACTGTAATATTAATACATGAGATCATTAAATGAGTATCTACGTCCATCTGTCGTCTCGATATGTGGATCACCCCACAATACAACTGTAATATTAATACATGAGATCATTAAATGAATATTTACGTCCATCTGTCGTCTCGATATGTGGATCACCCCACAATACAACTGCAATATTAATACATGAGATCATTAAATGAGTATCTACGTCCATATGTCGTCTCGATATGTGGATCATCCCAAAATACAATTGTAATATTAATACATGATATCATTAAATGAGTATCTACGTCCATCTGTCGTCTCGATATGTGGATCACCCCACAATACAACTGTAATATTAATACATGAGATCATTAAATGAGTATATACGTCCATCTGTCGTCTCGATATGTGGATCACCCCACAATACAACTGTAATATTAATACATGAGAACATTAAATGAGTATCTACGTCCATCTGTCGTCTCGATATGTGGATCACCCCACAATACAACTGTAATAATATATGAGACCGTTAAATGAGTATCTAAGTCCATCTGTCGACTCGATCGATATGTGGATCACCCCACAATACAACTGTAATATTAATTCATGAGATCATTAAATGAGTATCTACGACCATCTGTCGTCTCGATATGTGGATCAACCCACAATACAACTGTAATATTAATACATGAGATCATTAAATGGATATTTACGTCCATCTGTCGTCTCGATATGTGGATCACCCCACAATACAACTGCAATAATAATACATGAGATCATTAAATGAGTATCTACGTCCATCTGTCGTCTCGATATGTGGATCACCCCACAACACAACTGTAATATTAATACATGAGACCGTTAAATGAGTATCTACGTCCATCTGTCGTCTCGATATGTGGATCACCCCACAATACAACTGCAATATTAATACATGAGATCATTAAATGAGTATCTACGTCCATATGTCGTCTCGATATGTGGATCATCCCAAAATACAATTGTAATATTAATACATGATATCATTAAATGAGTATCTACGTCCATCTGTCGTCTCGATATGTGGATCACCCCACAATACAACTGTAATATTAATACATGAGATCATTAAATGAGTATATACGTCCATCTGTCGTCTCGATATGTGGATCACCCCACTACACAACTGTAATAATACATGAGATCATTAAATGAATATTTACGTCCATCTGTCGTCTCGATATGTGGATCACCCCACAATACAACTGTAATATTAATACATGAGAACATTAAATGAGTATCTACGTCCATCTGTCGTCTCGATATGTGGATCACCCCACAATACAACTGTAATAATATATGAGACCGTTAAATGAGTATCTAAGTCCATCTGTCGACTCGATCGATATGTGGATCACCCCACAATACAACTGTAATATTAATTCATGAGATCATTAAATGAGTATCTACGACCATCTGTCGTCTCGATATGTGGATCAACCCACAATACAACTGTAATATTAATACATGAGATCATTAAATGGATATTTACGTCCATCTGTCGTCTCGATATGTGGATCACCCCACAATACAACTGCAATAATAATACATGAGATCATTAAATGAGTATCTACGTCCATCTGTCGTCTCGATATGTGGATCACCCCACAACACAACTGTAATATTAATACATGAGACCGTTAAATGAGTATCTACGTCCATCTGTCGTCTCGATATGTGGATCAACCCACAATACAACTGTAATAATACATGAGATCATTAAATGGGTATCTACGTCCATCTGTCGTCTCGATATGTGGATCACCCCACAATACAACTGTAATATTAATACATGAGATCATTAAATGAGTATCTACGTCCATCTGTCGTCTCGATATGTGGATCACCCCACAATACAACTGTAATACTAATACATGAGATCATTAAATGAGTATCTACGTCCATCTTTCGTCTCGATATGTGGATCACCCCACAATACAACTGTAATATTAATACATGAGACCGTTAAATGAGTATCTACGTCCATCTGTCGACTCGATATGTGGATCACCCCACAATACAACTGTAATAATAATACATGCGATCGTTAAATGAGTATCTACGTCCATCTGTCGTCTCGATATGTGGATCACCCCACAATACAACTGTAATAATACATGAGACCGTTAAATGAGTATCTACGTCCATCTGTCGTCTCGATATGTGGATCACCCCACAATACAACTGTAATATTAATACATGAGATAGTTAAATGAGTATATACGTCCATCTGTCGTCTCGATATGTGGATCACCCCACAATACAACTGTAATATTAATACATGAGACCGTTAAATGAGTATCTAAGTCCATCTCTCGTCTCGATATGTGGATCAACCCACAATACAACTGTAATATTAATACATGAGATCATTAAATGAGTATCTACGTCCATCTGTCGTCTCGATATGTGGATCACCCCACAATACCACTGTAATAATACATGCGATCATTAAATGAAAAGCTACGTCCATCTGTCGTCTCGATTTGTGGATCACCCACAATACAAATGTAATATTAATACATGAAACCAATAAATGAGTATCTACGTCCATCTGTCGTTTCGATATGTGTATCACCCCACAATACAACTGTAATATTCATACATGAGATCGTTAAATGAGTATCTACGTCCATCTGTCGTCTCGATATGTGGATCACCCCACAACACAACTGTAATATTAATACATGAGATCATTAAATGAGTGTCTACGTCCATCTGTCGTCTCGATATGTGGATCACCCACAATACAACTGTAATAATAATACATGAGATCGTTAAATGAGTATCTACGCCCATCTGTCGTCTCGATATGTGGATCACCCCACAATACAACTGTAATAATAATACATGAGATCATTAAATGAGTATCTACGTCCATCTGTCGTCTCGATATGTGGATCACCCCACAATACAACTGTAATATTAATACATGAGACCGTTAAATGAGTATCTAAGTCCATATGTCGTCTCGATATGTGGATCACCCCACAATGCAACTGTAATATTAGTACATGAGATCATTAAATGAGTATCTACGTCCATCTGTCGTCTCGATATGTGGATCACCCCACAATACAACTGTAATATTAATACATGAGATCATTAAATGAGTATCTACGTCCATCTGTCGTCTCGATATGTGGATCACCCCACAATACAACTGTAATATTAATACATGAGATCATTAAATGAGTATCAACGTCCATCTGTCGTCTCGATATGTGGATCACCCCACAATACAACTGTAATATTAATACATGAGATCATTAAATGAGTATCTACGTCCATCTGTCGTCTCGATATGTGGATCACCCCACAATACAACTGTAATAATACATGAGACCGTTAAATGAGTATCTAAGTCCATCTGTCGACTCGATATGTGGATCACCCCACAATACAACTGTAATATTAATACATGAGATCATTAAATGAGTATCTACGTCCATATGTCGTCTCGATATGTGGATCATCCAATAATACAACTGTAATATTAATACATGAGATCATTAAATGAGTATCTACGTCCATCTGTCGTCTCGATATGTGGATCACCCCACAATACAACTGTAATATTAACACATGAGATCATTAAATGAATATTTACGTCCATCTGTCGTCTCGATATGTGGATCACCCCACAATACAACTGTAATATTAATACATGAGATCATTAAATGAGTATCTACGTCCATCTGTCGTCTCGATATGTGGATCACCCCACAATACAACTGTAATATTAATACATGAGATCATTAAATGAGTATCTACGTCCATATGTCGTCTCGATATGTGGATCATCCCATAATACAACTGTAATATTAATACATGAGATCATTAAATGAGTATCTACGTCCATCTGTCGTCTCGATATGTGGATCACCCCACAATACAACTGTAATATTAATACATGAGATCATTAAATGAGTATCTACGTCCATATGTCGTCTCAATATGTGGATCATCCCAAAATACAATTGTAATATTAATACATGATATCATTAAATGAGTATCTACGTCCATCTGTCGTCTCGATATGTGGATCACCCCACAATACAACTGTAATATTAATACATGAGATCATTAAATGAGTATATACGTCCATCTGTCGTCTCGATATGTGGATCACCCCACTACACAACTGTATTAATACATGAGATCATTAAATGAATATTTACGTCCATCTGTCGTCTCGATATGTGGATCACCCCACAATACAACTGTAATATTAATACATGAGAACATTAAATGAGTATCTACGTCCATCTGTCGTCTCGATATGTGGATCACCCCACAATAAAACTGTAATAATATATGAGACCGTTAAATGAGTATCTAAGTCCATCTGTCGACTCGATCGATATGTGGATCACCCCACAATACAACTGTAATATTAATTCATGAGATCATTAAATGAGTATCTACGACCATCTGTCGTCTCGATATGTGGATCAACCCACAATACAACTGTAATATTAATACATGAGATCATTAAATGGATATTTACGTCCATCTGTCGTCTCGATATGTGGATCACCCCACAATACAACTGCAATAATAATACATGAGATCATTAAATGAGTATCTACGTCCATCTGTCGTCTCGATATGTGGATCACCCCACAACACAACTGTAATATTAATACATGAGACCGTTAAATGAGTATCTACGTCCATCTGTCGTCTCGATATGTGGATCAACCCACAATACAACTGTAATAATAATACATGAGATCATTAAATGGGTATCTACGTCCATCTGTCGTCTCGATATGTGGATCACCCCACAATACAACTGTAATATTAATACATGAGATCATTAAATGAGTATCTACGTCCATCTGTCGTCTCGATATGTGGATCACCCCACAATACAACTGTAATACTAATACATGACATCATTAAATGAGTATCTACGTCCATCTGTCGTCTCGATATGTGGATCACCCCACAATACAACTGTAATATTAATACATGAGACCGTTAAATGAGTATCTACGTCCATCTGTCGACTCGATATGTGGATCACCCCACAATACAACTGTAATAATAATGCATGCGATCGTTAAATGAGTATCTACGTCCATCTGTCGTCTCGATATGTGGATCACCCCACAATACAACTGTAATAATACATGAGACCGTTAAATGAGTATCTACGTCCATCTGTCGTCTCGATATGTGGATCACCCCACAATACAACTGTAATATTAATACATGAGATAGTTAAATGAGTATATACGTCCATCTGTCGTCTCGATATGTGGATCACCCCACAATACAACTGTAATAATACATGCGATCATTAAATGAATAGCTACGTCCATCTGTCGTCTCGATATGTGGATCACCCCACAATACAAATGTAATATTAATACATGAAACCAATAAATGAGTATCTACGTCCATCTGTCGTTTCGATATGTGTATCACCCCACAATACAACTGTAATATTCATACATGAGATCGTTAAATGAGTATCTACGTCCATCTGTCGTCTCGATATGTGGATCACCCCACAACACAACTGTAATATTAATACATGAGATCATTAAATGAGTGTCTACGTCCATCTGTCGTCTCGATATGTGGATCACCCCACAATACAACTGTAATAATAATACATGAGATCGTTAAATGAGTATCTACGCCCATCTGTCGTCTCGATATGTGGATCACCCCACAATACAACTGTAATAATAATACATGAGATCATTAAATGAGTATCTACGTCCATCTGTCGTCTCGATATGTGGATCACCCCACAATACAACTGTAATATTAATACATGAGACCGTTAAATGAGTATCTAAGTCCATATGTCGTCTCGATATGTGGATCACCCCACAATGCAACTGTAATATTAGTACATGAGATCATTAAATGAGTATCTACGTCCATCTGTCGTCTCGATATGTGGATCACCCCACAATACAACTGTAATATTAATACATGAGATCATTAAATGAGTATCTACGTCCATCTGTCGTCTCGATATGTGGATCACCCCACAATACAACTGTAATATTAATACATGAGATCATTAAATGAGTATCTACGTCCATCTGTCGTCTCGATATGTGGATCACCCCACAATACAACTGTAATATTAATACATGAGATCATTAAATGAGTATCTACGTCCATCTGTCGTCTCGATATGTGGATCACCACACAATACAACTGTAATAATACATGAGACCGTTAACTGAGTATCTAAGTCCATCTGTCGACTCGATATGTGGATCACCCCACAATACAACTGTAATATTAATACATGAGATCATTAAATGAGTATCTACGTCCATATGTCGTCTCGATATGTGGATCATCCCATAATACAACTGTAATATTAATACATGAGATCATTAAATGAGTATCTACGTCCATCTGTCGTCTCGATATGTGGATTACCCCACAATACAACTGTAATATTAATACATGAGATCATTAAATGAATATTTACGTCCATCTGTCGTCTCGATATGTGGATCACCCCACAATACAACTGTAATATTAATACATGAGATCATTAAATGAGTATCTACGTCCATCTGTCGTCTCGATATGTGGATCACCCCACAATACAACTGTAATATTAATACATGAGATCATTAAATGAGTAGCTACGTCCATATGTCGTCTCGATATGTGGATCATCCCATAATACAACTGTAATATTAATACATGAGATCATTAAATGAGTATCTACGTCCATCTGTCGTCTCGATATGTGGATCACCCCACAATACAACTGTAATATTAATACATGAGATCATTAAATGAATATTTACGTCCATCTGTCGTCTCGATATGTGGATCACCCCACAATACAACTGTAATATTAATACATGAGATCATTAAATGAGTATCTACGTCCATATGTCGTCTCGATATGTGGATCATCCCAAAATACAATTGTAATATTAATACATGATATCATTAAATGAGTATCTACGTCCATCTGTCGTCTCGATATGTGGATCACCCCACAATACAACTGTAATAGTGATACATGAGATCATTAAATGAGTATATACGTCCATCTGTAGTCTCGATATGTGGATCACCCCACTACACAACTGTAATAATACATGAGATCATTAAATGAATATTTACGTCCATCTGTCGTCTCGATATGTGGATCACCCCACAATACAACTGTAATATTAATACATGAGAACATTAAATGAGTATCTACGTCCATCTGTCGTCTCGATATGTGGATCACCCCACAATACAACTGTAATAATATATGAGACCGTTAAATGAGTATCTAAGTCCATCTGTCGACTCGATCGATATGTGGATCACCCCACAATACAACTGTAATATTAATTCATGAGATCATTAAATGAGTATCTACGACCATCTGTCGTCTCGATATGTGGATCAACCCACAATACAACTGTAATATTAATACATGAGATCATTAAATGGATATTTACGTCCATCTGTCGTCTCGATATGTGGATCACCCCACAATACAACTGTAATAATAATACATGAGATCATTAAATGAGTATCTACGTCCATCTGTCGTCTCGATATGTGGATCACCCCACAACACAACTGTAATATTAATACATGAGACCGTTAAATGAGTATCTACGTCCATCTGTCGTCTCGATATGTGGATCAACCCACAATACAACTGTAATAATAATACATGAGATCATTAAATGGGTATCTACGTCCATCTGTCGTCTCGATATGTGGATCACCCCACAATACAACTGTAATATTAATACATGAGATCATTAAATGAGTATCTACGTCCATCTGTCGTCTCGATATGTGGATCACCCCACAATACAACTGTAATATTAATACATGAGATCATTAAATGAGTATCTACGTCCATCTGTCGTCTCGATATGTGGATCACCCCACAATACAACTGTAATATTAATACATGAGACCGTTAAATGAGTATCTACGTCCATCTGTCGACTCGATATGTGGATCACCCCACAATACAACTGTAATAATAATACATGCGATCATTAAATGAGTATCTACGTCCATCTGTCGTCTCGATATGTGGATCACCCCACAATACAACTGTAATAATACATGAGACCGTTAAATGAGTATCTACGTCCATCTGTCGTCTCGATATGTGGATCACCCCACAATACAACTGTAATATTAATACATGAGATAGTTAAATGAGTATATACGTCCATCTGTCGTCTCGATATGTGGATCACCCCACAATACAACTGTAATATTAATACATGAGACCGTTAAATGAGTATCTACGTCCATCTGTCGTCTCGATATGTGGATCACCACACAATACAACTGTAATAATAATACATGAGACCGTTAAATGAGTATCTAAGTTCATCTGTCGTCTCGATATGTGGATCACCCCACAATACAACTGTAATATTAATACATGAGATCATTAAATGAGTATCTACGTCCATCTGTCGTCTCGATATGTGGATCACCCCACAATACAACTGTAATAATACATGAGATCATTAAATGAATAGCTACGTCCATCTGTCGTCTCGATATGTGGATCACCCCACAATACAACTGTAATATTAATACATGAAACCAATAAATGAGTATCTACGTCCATCTGTCGTCTCGATATGTGGATCACCCCACAATACAACTGTAATATTCATACATGAGATCGTTAAATGAGTATCTACGTCCATCTGTCGTCTCGATATGTGGATCACCCCACAACACAACTGTAATATTAATACATGAGATCATTAAATGAGTGTCTACGTCCATCTGTCGTCTCGATATGTGAATCACCCACAATACAACTGTAATAATAATACATGAGATCGTTAAATGAGTATCTACGCCCATCTGTCGTCTCGATATATGGATCACCCCACAATACAACTGTAATAATAATACATGAGATCATTAAATGAGTATCTACGTCCATCTGTCGTCTGGATATGTGGATCACCCCACAATACAACTGTAATATTAATACATGAGACCGTTAAATGAGTATCTAAGTCCATATGTCGTCTCGATATGTGGATCACCCCACAATGCAACTGTAATATTAGTACATGAGATCATTAAATGAGTATCTACGTCCATCTGTCGTCTCGATATGTGGATCACCCCACAATACAACTGTAATATTAATACATGAGATCATTAAATGAGTATCTACGTCCATCTGTCGTCTCGATATGTGGATCACCCCACAATACAACTGTAATATTAATACATGAGATCATTAAATGAGTATCTACGTCCATCTGTCGTCTCGATATGTGGATCACCCCACAATACAACTGTAATATTAATACATGAGATCATTAAATGAGTATCTACGTCCATCTGTCGCTTCGATATGTGGATCACCCCACAATACAACTGTAATAATACATGAGACCGTTAAATGAGTATCTAAGTCCATCTGTCGACTCGATATGTGGATCACCCCACAATACAACTGTAATATTAATACATGAGATCATTCAATGGGTATCTACGTCCATCTGTCGTCTCGATATGTGGATCACCCCACAATACAACTGTAATATTAATACATGAGATCATTAAATGAGTATCTACGTCCATATGTCGTCTCGATATGTGGATCATATCATAATACAACTGTAATATTAATGCATGAGATCATTAAATGAGTATCTACGTCCATCTGTCGTCTCGATATGTGGATCACCCCACAATACAACTGTAATATTAATACATGAGATCATTAAATGAATATTTACGTCCATCTGTCGTCTCGATATGTGGATCACCCCACAATACAACTGTAATATTAATACATGAGATCATTAAATGAGTATCTACGTCCATCTGTCGTCTCGATATGTGGATCACCCCACAATACAACTGTAATAATACATGAGACCGTTAAATGAGTATCTAAGTCCATCTGTCGACTCAATATGTGGATCACCCCACAATACAACTGTAATATTAATACATGAGATCATTAAATGAGTATCTACGTCCATCTGTCGTCTCGATATGTGGATCAACCCACAATACAACTGTAATATTAATACATGAGATCATTAAATGAATATTTACGTCCATCTGTCGTCTCGATATGTGGATCACCCCACAATACAACTGTAATAATAATACATGAGATCATTAAATGAGTATCTACGTCCATCTGTCGTCTCGATATGTGGATCACCCCACTACACAACTGTAATATTAATACATGAGATCATTAAATGAGTATCTACGTCCATCTGTCGTCTCGATATGTGGATCACCCCACAATACAACTGTAATATTAATACATGAGATCATTAAATGAGTATCTACGTCCATCTGTCGTCTCGATATGTGGATCACCCCACAATACAACTGTAATATTATTACATGAGATCATTAAATGAGTATCTATCTACACCAATCTGTTACCTCGTTATGTTGATCAGAAGTGGAAATATTTTAGCACACAAATACATTCCTTGTGTCTAGTCCTACATCTTTATACAAAATAATCCCGTTTATATGGAATAAATCAGCGGAAATAGAAATTATTTTTGTAAATACCGAGTCTACTTTAAGCTTATAATAAATCAGCGTCGTGTTCAGTGCAGCATGTATACAGGTTCAACGTACAGTCATATCGTATATGGAAATGAAAGCGAAGTAGCTCACTCCGTCGTGTTATACATAACGTGTTCTTTGCTAGCGTATGAATTCATCAACAAATGTAAATTCTAACCATTGATGTCGAAGGTAGTTTTTCCATTTTTCGTAGTACCTTCCCGTGTAAGGGTTAATTGGTGTATAGATGTACCAAACAGTCGCTTCACTGTGATGAATACAAGTATGTTGTGTAATAGATGCTATTTTATTAGGGGTCATGTCAAAATGATTTTCGTATATGGAAAAAAATAAATGAGCAGTGTTTTCGTCATAATTTTATCACATTCCATAACATTGCAAGTTTTCATAAATTTTTCGTCATTGTCACCGTATTTTTCAGACGTATTTGTTTTCGTCAATATGACAGCTTTGTCTCCTTCAATAATGTCTGTGGTGTCGATATGATCGGCATCGCATCTGATAATTTTTGTGTTTCGCCATTATCTCAGATTGACCGATCATTAGTCGCATTTTAGAGTACTGGTATACAATATAGAGTAATGCCCTAAATAATCGACTCCTTAACCGCAGCAGAATTATGGGTAACTTTTCAGGATTTAGTCGGCAATATGGCTTGTTGCCATTCATCGGAAAGCTCTCAATTATTTAAGGCATTGCTGTATATCAGCTATTAAATTTGAATCTGGTAATACAAAAACATAATTATCAGTTTTATTAAGTTAATGGTAAGTTAATTTGGAAAATTCGTAATAGGAAATCCCACGGAGTGCACGTGCTCAGACTTCCTATTATATTTTGCTATTTTTAGCAAGGGAATTTCCCAAGTCAAACCTAGTTCCATTTGTGGATCCTATTGACTGATATAAGAGTGAAGTATATATATTTTTCTTGATTCTTTATTGAATAAATATATAAACATGTGTGATGATAAACATCACAATATTAAAATATGAACATAGGAGGATACATGACTCTATGTCTGGCTTAGCATTCCATGTGGTGTGGGCTTGTTCCATGTCGGATCCATGATGCTTTGCTGGACCGCTGGCGCTTGGGCCTCATCTCGATTTTTCCGTTGTAAATCATAGGCCTATGTTGTGGTTCCAACATTACCGATCGTTTATGGCCAGTCGGTTTCGCATAATTTTCGTCGTTTTGTTTTCGCACTTTTGCATCAACAGTTTTTCGACATTTGTTTTCCAAAATCCGAAAAAAAACCCACTTTGACATCCTCCTAAGCTTTATTTTCATTCAAAGTTTTCTTATGGGCATACATTTTTCACTGTTAAAAAGCAATTCTGCAGCTGTCACGCAGCCTTGGTTTCAACATTATTTAGTGTAGATAAATTGTTGGCCGAATAATGAAAAATATGAGTGTCCTATGATTGGCGGGGGTTAATATATTTAATTAGGGCAAATATGGTGCTTCGTTTGACGCCAAAATAAGCCCTCTACGTGCTAACTTCTTTCTGATATTGATATTTCGTTGCAATCTGCAGTTTGTCATGTATAATCTCGCTCGACCTCAGAGCATTGTCGGAGAAATATGGCAAAAGCTGGACGAAAATACTAACATTTCTTATTTCTTATTCTTTTCATGGCCAAGTTATGGAATACATCATAAAATGGTAAAGCGCATCGAACTGTCAGGAAACGGAAAAAAACTGGTTCGAAATTCTCCTGGAAACGCCGTAAATTAGCTTTGAAAGCTCTGTCAGAATCTTTCGAAAAATTGCATATTCCGAGTGATAACAAAAACACCTTCAGCGTCAAGCTAAAAATTGGTGGTTACAATCTAGAGGTTACCCTGAATATCCATGTGAAGTTTGGTATCGGATGAGGGATGGGGCCAGTTGGGTTAGCCAAAGGAAATTTGTGATAGACCAATGCATGCACGAACGACGGACGCCAGCCCATGGCAAAAACTCAAGCTTGACTAAAAATGGGCTGACCAAACCCAAATTTGACCATGACTGGATTTTCAGCAATCAGATATCTAACTTAAACTGAATTTATCACCTGCAAAACAAAATAATTGGTAATTATATGTCGACAACGACCATAACATTGGTGAAAATGGGTGGATCTAAGCCCAAATTTTGATCTTGAACGGACTCTGATTTTGAGATTCTGAAAGTTGGTTGGAGATTACACGACACAATACTGACTTACTGATTCTGAAAGTTGGTCGGCGATAACACCACCCGATTGGTCGCACCTGGTAGTACAGGCGGCAGTTGTTGGATTTCTCGCAGCAGTTTTCTTTAGGAATGACATCGTTTTGCATCCATCCATTTCGGTCAAACATTGGATTTCGTGTAATAAGACCACCAGCTCCAGGAGCACTTCTAATTAGAATCTCATTCTGATAGCAACATGCCTACAAACACAGAAAGATAACTCTAATCACGATCTCATTCTCATAGCATGTAATAAGACCACCAGCACCAGGTGCACTTCTAATCAGAATCTCAATCCGATAGCAACATGCCTACAAACAAAGAAAGATAACTCTAATCACGATCTCATTCTCATATCATTTCGGCCAATTTGGCCGTTTACTCCATGTCTGCTTTTCATCTGACGTGTGTGTCGAATAAATGATGTGGAGGATTTATGTAAATGTTAGCCCAAACTACATTTCCAAGTAACGATGGTTTTGTTGTTTATTTTGAGGAATAATACCGCGTCAGATGAATTCAGTCCAAATATGTTAACAGTTGTCGTGTAAAACATTCGGCAGTAGGTTAGCGTTATTTAGTATTTGTGGATGTCCTTTAACATGGGGGAAATAGACTACTGCGCTTGAACGAGCATGTGAATTTGTCGTTTTTAATGTATAGCAACTTGATAATCAATAACAGAGGAATATGGTCAAATATGGTCGCTCTATTTACGGTATTAATTGCGGAACTTTTTAAAGTAAACTACGCGTAAACGGATACATACGGTAAATTATAGAAGGTGCCGGAATCGGCCTAATCGCCCCAGGGCCAACTCGCCCCAGTCGACGTGTGTTAATTCGGTACCTACTATAACATGTACCCGAGGATGAGTCCGCTCGGAATAAAATATGTATACGGGTGTTATATAGCGTTTTGTCCGTTGTTTCTCAATGAATATTATTGAAAATTGGTGTATATGTCCGGGCTGGGACATGGAATACAACAACGTTTGAATTGTTTTTAAATTTACAAATTTGTTGATTTTATTCATTTTTTTTTCGTTCTGAAAACACACTATAAAGTGTATATAATATAATAACGAACACGAGACATACATAATTTATAAACTGTTAACAAAAGATATCAAATTCAATACATGACAAAGATGACTCAGTGGAGTTTATAAAGTGAACATAAAAACATTGAGGTAAAAATCTTTTTAAGGAATGCAACTTTATTTAATGATAATAAACACATAAATTAAAATAACAAACATGAGACATACATAATTTATAAACTGTTAACAAAAGATATCAAACTCAATACATGACAAAGATGACTCAGTGAAGTTTATAAAGTGAACATAAAAATATTAAGGTAAGAATCTTTTTAAGAATTACCAAACCGTTTAGCACAGACCACAGTCCACTTCACTCATCCGATCATCACCAAACTTCATATTTATCTTGATATTGATCTATCAGATGAGAGCTATCAAATATTTTTTTAATTTCATAGGAAAAAATGGTCGCCAGCGGCCATATTGCATTTACGTTATATGTTATCGCGTTATGTCGATATCTAGTATTACTTAGAAATTTCACCTTTCCAGATTCATAATTGCTCCATTGACTGTAACAGATGAAATTATTCCCCTTTTCGAATAGAGTGTCACTGAAACTTTATTTTGTCAGACTGTCTGTATAATCACTGATTATATATGGCAATAATCTGTAATAAGATGTAGCACTATTTTATTTTATATTTACACGCAGTGCTGTTTTTATACAACAATTCTAATCCCCCCTAGATCATCATGTGATCGACCATACATCGCGCGAGGACCTGGTTGAATTAAGGTCTGTCCTCAAGCTAGATTATACTTATGACATTTAATGGCATGTTTCTAACGTGGAGGGTTAGATATGATTGAGAAACCACCACTCTTTAATTCACACCAAGTTCTCAGCTGTCATGAACCCATAGCCATGATATATGGTTTATTTTATGTATACTAGTAATATAGTTATTTTCAGTACCTTTATACCAGTACTGTGTATAACAATGCATATAAATTAATCCATGTATACATGTATATTGATTCAACGGATTCAGTGGTTTTGTCCATCAGTCTATCAAATTTGCGGGGAAAACATGGCCACAAGCAGTACACCATGCTAAATTTCGAATTTGAATCAATTGGCGCACCCTGCAGCCAGCTTTTATTGGAGAACTTTTTCTCATGTGGATATTTTGGGTCACCGCTAGATGTGAGCCATATTTTGTTCTCAAACTGTCCTTGTAAAGACATCACTGCCAGCGGTGATCTTCAATTTTACTATTCTTATGGCTAAATAATTTGGTTGATCCTACAGACGACACCCCTTGTCCGATAGTCACCAGATTCCACAATGATCTTCTGGATAACCAGCGTGAGAGTAATCTAATTTTCCCGAATTTCGTTAAAAAACATTACCACAGGCAGCAATTTGGTATCTTACTCTTTGATCCTCTTTTGCATGACTGAATTGTTTAGGAACTGTACAGACATATCCCTCATCTGATAGTCACCAAACTTCATATTGATCTTCGGGCTGACAACTAGATGGGAGCTATCGAATGCTTTGAATTTTTTTGGAAAACATTGTCGCCAGCAGTCATCTTCTATTTTGGTTTTTATATACATGTATATCTCTTCATGCGGATAGCCAGTATTACGTAGGTACTTCAACTTTCCGCATTCCTGTCATCATTTGAAATATAAAAATTTACCTGATACATGCACCCTTCAAAATTTGTTTCGTCGTATCTATTTTAATGACCCGCATGGCAATATTGATACAGATATATTTGTCAAACATTTATTTGTACAATATACAGGTATTTAGTTTGTAACTAAATCTAGAAATATATAATAGTAGCTGGTGGACCCGACTTCGTCCGGGATGTTCCCCTCTGATTTTCGGAGAATTGCGCGATTTAACCTTGAATTGACTATTTTAAAGGTGAAGGTCATGTCGGGGTCACGATTTGACCCGTCCAAAACACCCCCCGGACAAAAGTCACGACAAAAGTACCCGTCGAAATCCGCCCGGCTTTACCCGATTTGACCTTGAATTGACAATTTTGAATGTCAAGATCAGGTCAGGGTCATGATTTGACCCACCCGAAACACTCCTGGGACAAAAGTAACAGTAGGTATCAAATTTCGTTGAAATACTTCCGTTTTACCAGATTTGACCTTGAATTGATCTTTTTGAATGTCAAAGTCAGGTCGGGATCAAGATTTGACCCGTCCAAAATACTCCCTGGAAATAATTTCCCCTAGGTATCAAATTTCGTCAAATCTGTCAGGCAGTTTTCCCGGCCATAGCTAACAGACAAACAGACAGACAAATGTCCAAAATATATATTAGACTAGCTGATGTACTCGACTTCGTTCGGGCTAGTTAGGGATTTTTTTGTGATCGCCTCCATCTGGACAGTACCCAGTATATACAGCGTCTGGCCAAACTATTATTCAATTGGTCCAGAAACATGCCTATGTCAGCACGTTCGAGAACATGGTCCCACGTGAAATTGGACCCGTCGATATTGCTCCCGGGATCGAAGTAGTCCTACACACAAAGTTTTAGTCGGATCGGTCAAGGTCCAGAAACATGCCTATGAGCGAGGTCAAGTTGACACGTTAAATACCATGTTAGAGTCTATAACACATACACACATGCAGTCATACATACACACATACATACATACAGACAGGTGTTTCAAAATGTATAATCGATAGCTACAACAATTCTATGGTAGATAGTTCACGGCCGACCTGATGCATGCATCTTAGTTTTCTTGTGTAATAAGACCACCAGCTCCAGGAGCACTTCTAATCAGAATCTCAATCCGATAACAACATGCCTACAATTACCCGAGTGGCACAAATTTAAAAATAACACTCCTTTGTTGGCCGAAATATATTTTATGTAAATATTGATAACTAAAATAACACAATCATGCATACAACACAATTCTCGCATTTGATAAATACATGGACAAACACATGTAAGCGAACAAAATAAATAGGACAGATACATATCATGCGTTAAATGAATACATGTACTACTGTATAAACCTGCATTGTTGAATATATTTTTGGTTTTTAATAATTATTCTTCTAATTGGGTGGGACAATTTTATAGGGTGGGTAAAACTTAGTGCGACTGCACCTATCGGCGAATCATGTATTGTGTCAAAAAGAACAATGACAGCGATTCATATTTCGCGGGAATTTTCTTAGACCAATCAAAATTTGTAGGTCAGTTACAATTTGTCACTATTTCTGAATTATTTTTGTTAATTCACTATAATCATTCGTTGTTGTTTTATCACGAATTATATGATCAAAGTAATAAAGTTCTTTTCTAATTTATTTAATCACTTTTTATTTCATCCAATCGTTCAGTTTATACAATACATGATTCGCTAATGTACTTCCGACTGACACGCCCACTCTCCACTTCCGGGAAAATATGCAGCGAGCGTGGTAAATTTCGACCACATATTTGTTATTCCTCGGGTAATTAGCCATTTTAATTCGGTATCCTTTGATACCGAAATAAAACAAAACAAACAAAGAAAGATAACTCTAATCACGATCTCATTCTCATAGCATGTAATAAGACCACCAGCTCCAGGAGCACTTCTAATTAGAATCTCATTCTGATAGCAACATGCCTACAAACAAAGAAAGATAACTCTAATCACGATCTCATTCTCATAGCATGTAATAAGACCACCAGCTCCAGGAGCACTTCTAATCAGAATCTCAATCCGATAGCAATATGCCTACAAACAAAGAAAGATAATTCTAATCACGATCTCATTCTCATAGCAAAATTCATATGCAAAAACAAAAAAAGATAACTCTAGAACAGAAATCGACAGAACACAGAACATCTTAATCGATAATCTTGTTATCGTATGAGTTGCAGCTGGTGCAAGAATATATTTCACAATGCACCCTTCTCAACAAGGTTGATTTACGATTCTAGATTATAATGCAAGTTGTGCAGAGATGTGTTCTGTATTTACTCCACATCATTATGTCGGATATTAAAGTTTAATTCAAGACTGTGACTACCATTGATACGATAACTACCTTTATTGTAGGTAATTATCGGGGGATCATCAGATGTGGACCGTAATGAGGTGTACAGTAATGCCGTAAGTAATCGACCCCTTAACCACCGCAGGCTTGTTGCCATTTATCGGAAAGCTCTCAGCGAAGCCATATTTCTGACTAAATCCTGAAAAGTTACCCATAATTCTGCTGTGGTTATGGTGTCGATTACTTAGGGCATTACTGTACGTCGTCGCTCTTGGCAATAAAGTCAACTTGAAGTAGTTCCGGTTTGTATTCCACATGTGGTGTACAGCAGTATGTCTGCAATGGCTAGGATGTTGTTGAATACATGCACCTCACATCAAGGGGTGTGGAATTAAATGCAAATGTCATTGGGCACTTTTTACAGCACTCTGGCTGACAAACCTATATACTATATATATCATTCAGTCTAACCCATAGAGAGCCCCACACAGACTGGAGCAGACGACACGCCATAGTGCATGCTTCCATATGTGTGAGGCTCCCTGTGGGTTAAACCTCTATACCCAATATCACTCAGCAATAGACTATTGTCTATTGATTAAAGGGTTACGCGTTGTAAAGATTACTTCTCTTCAACGTCGAACTTTGTAAATCCTTGGATGGGTGACCGGCTTAGAATTCCGGGCGCTGCCAACTTTCGGTCCGACTTCCAAACCTCTCGTTTTCATTCTGTTACACAAATGAATGAATTTGAGCCATGGATTAGTGCAAAATACACTCATGTGCTCTATCATCGATGAACGGCGCAAACAACATGGTAATTATAATGAAAAAAGTTATGACTCGCTAACTTGAAAGCTTGTTGGGTAAATCGGCAATCCCTATCTTGGTTTAAATTCATTATTCAGAAACACAATGCATGTATTCTATATGTACCATCGGGATGTAACCTATGTAACAATATGTAACCTCCAAATCATGCATAAATGAGATGATAATCGAGTTCACTACACCGCTCCCAATTAACATATCATATGTAGGGGGAGTGATTCTCTCAGTATATATATTACCTTTGTATATGGGCAGAAAGGAGAATGGAATATGTAACATCCAGATCCTGTATAAATGAGACGATAATCGAGTGCACTCCACCGCTACCAACATATCATATATGGAGGGGAGTGATTCTCTCAATATATAGAATATTTACCTTTGTATATGGGTAGAAAGGAGAATGGAATATGTAACATCCAGATCCTGTATAAATGAGATGATACTCGAGTATAATCCACCGCTCCCAACATATCATATATAGGGGGGGGGGGTGATTCTCTCAATATATATAATATTTACCTTTGTATATGGGTAGAAAGGAGAATGGAATATGTAATATCCGGATCCGGTATAGATGAGATGATAATCGAGTATAATCCACCGCTCCCAACATATCATATATAGGGGGGGGGGGGGGTGATTCTCTCAATATATATAATATTTACCTTTGTATATGGGTAGAAAGGAGAATGGAATATGTAATATCCGGATCCTGTATAAATGAGATGATAATCGAGTATAATCCACCGCTCCCAACATATCATATATAGGGGGGGGGGGGTGATTCTCTCAATATATAGAATAGTTACCTTTGTATATGGGTAGAAAGGAGAATGGAATATGTAATATCCGGATCCTGTATAAATGAGATGATAATCGAGTATAATCCACCGCTCCCAACATATCATATATAGGGGGGGGGGGGTGATTCTCTCAATATATAGAATAGTTACCTTTGTATATGGGTAGAAAGGAGAATGGAATATGTAATATCCGGATCCTGTATAAATGAGATGATAATCGAGTATAATCCACCGCTCCCAACATATCATATATAGGGGGGGGGGTGATTCTCTCAATATATAGAATAGTTACCTTTGTATATGGGTAGAAAGGAGAATGGAATATGTAATATCCAGATCCTGTATAAATGAGACGATAATCGAGTGCACTCCACCGCTACCAACATATCATATATGGGGGGGGGTGATTCTCTCAATATATAGAATAGTTACCTTTGTATATGGGTAGAAAGGAGAATGGAATATGTAATATCCGGATCCTGTATAAATGAGATGATAATCGAGTATAATCCACCGCTCCCAACATATCATATATAGGGGTGGGGGAGTGATTCTCTCAATATATATAATATTTACCTTTGTATATGGGTAGAAAGGAGAATGAAATATGTAACATCCGGATCCGGTATAGATGAGACGATAATCGAGTATAATCCACCGCTCCCAACATGGACATATCATCCGTCGACTATAATAGCTATACCATCTTCTTTCTGGCTTTGCATTTTCTTCCCTGTACCATGTCCTACACAGTGCGCCATAATTAACATGTTGCGACTGTTGGGTGAGTTTCAAGATGATGACGCCCGTTTTATCTGAAATACCGAGAGAGAAATGTATATAAATAGACTGGTTACTTCATGTTGTGACTGATAGTATAGACTGGTTACTTCATGGTGTGATCTATAGTATAGACTGGTTACTTCATGTTGTGACTGATAGTATAGACTGGTTACTTCATGGTGTGATCTATAGTATAGACTGGTTACTTCATGGTGTGATCTATAGTATAGACTGGTTACTTCATGGTATGACCTATATTATAGACTGGTTACTTCATGGTGTGATCTATAGTATAGACTGGTTACTTCATGGTGTGATCTATAGTATAGACTGGTTACTTCATGGTATGACCTATATTATAGACTGGTTACTTCATGGTGTGATCTATAGTATAGACTGGTTACTTCATGTTGTGATCTATAGTATAGACTGGTTACTTCATGGTGTGATATATAGTATAGACTGGTTACTTCATGGTATGACCTATATTATAGACTGGTTACTTCATGGTGTGATCTATAGTATAGACTGGTTACTTCATGGTGTGATCTATAGTATAGACTGGTTAATTCATGGTGTGACCTATAGGATAGACTGGTTACTTCATGGTATGACCTATATTATAGACTGGTTACTTCATGGTGTGATCTATAGTATAGACTGGTTACTTCATGGTGAGGTTATTTAACGGATACCATTCACCACAAACCCAGGTGAACACAGATCAACCACTCAGCAGAAATATGGTTAAGGAGTCGATTATTTAGGACAATACTGTATGGTACATACACATTGTACTTACAAGTCAGGCCTGGATACACATGCACACATCCCACAGGGAGCCCCACACAGATGGAAGCATGCACCATAGAGTGCCGTCTGCTCCACTCTATGTGGGGCCTCTATGGGTTACTTACAAGTCAGAGGGATTATGTTAATTTGACAAACATAAATTAAAATGTTCAAAATCGTGATATATTTTATTCCTATTTTTCTTGTAAATTTCAGTTATAAATGATTTTTCATCAATTTTTGAGTGCATTGTGAATTTCTACATCTCATTTACTTGTTTATCCTGTCAGAAAATCGTTTATCATCTGTTTTTTTAAACAGCGTTATCCCTTTGATGACAGGAGATTCCTGAACTTTTGTGAAAACCATGTGCTAATGCATTCTCTTGTATATGCGAGTCTCTCATAGGAAGCCTCCCATATATAAGAGAATGCAATAATTGCCATAACAATATTTACCTTGACCTTGTAAGCCAATGCATTCTCTTATATATGAAAGTCTCCCATATATCCAGCATCATATTTTCATATTTTGAGACAAATGTATTTGCCATATACTCACTTCTATCATATTTTGGGCGCCCACACATAATTACTAGTTATTCTATCATACTCGCTGATTGTTCTATCATAGGAGTCATACATTTTGAGCGCCCACACATAATTACTAGTTATTCTATCATACTCACCAATTGTTCTATCGTAGGACTCATGCATTTTAAGCGCCCACACAGAATTAGAACGAGGGTGATTGAAGAAGTTTTTATTTGCATCTTGTGGTGTTTGGTAGTACCCTATGATGTAATGTCTCCCGGGTATCCTTGTCAAGGTAGATTCTCTGTAAAGGAATCCGGCATACGAATGAGTTCCGTCTGAAGCCAGCACTAACTGGAATGACACACTCTGCAAAACAAAATTTGGTACAAAGATTAAAAACAACCCAGCTGATATGGCATAAAAATTCAAGTCAGCCCGGAAAATATGCCATAACAATTAAAAACAACCCGGAAAATACGCCATAAAGATTAAAAACGAACCCCGAAAATACGTCGTAAGATTAAAAACAACCCAGCAGATATGCCATAAAAATTCAAGACAGCCCGGAAAATACGCCATAAAGATTAAAAACAACCCCGAAAATATGTCGTAAGATTAAAAATAACCCGGACAAAATGGCATGTCGATTTAATAAACAAAACACAGGCCACATTTAAAGTTTAAACTTTTACGGTCCAATTCATGGAAAAAATGCAATGTGCCCATTGAAATCACGATGAATCGTTGCTGCCCTCATAAGCATATTCATTTGCCCGTGAGACGTGACCTTGACCTTGAAATCTGGTCAATTCAAGGTCAAATCGCCAATTTTGATGGGATTTCGACGAAATTTTATACATAGGGCTACTTTTGTCCACTGAGTGTTTTGGATGGGTCAATTCAAGGTCAAAGCCCGGACGAAGTCAGGTCACCTTCTAGTGTTATATATATCTGTATATATAGCCTGACTAATTATATGTAACACAGAGAGCCCCACATGGAACGGAGCAGACGACACTCTGTAGTGAGGCTCCCTGTGGGTTATATGAATCGCTGCTGCCCTGATTATGTTATATATATCTGTATATATAGCCTGACTAATTATATGTAACACAGAGAGTCCCACATAGACCGGAGCAGACGACCCTCTGTAGTGAGGCTCCCTGTGGGTTATATGAATCGATGCGGCCCTGATGATGTTATATATATCTGTATATATATAGCCTGACTAATTATATGTAACACAGAGAGTCCCACATAGACCGGAGCAGACGACACTCTGTATTGAGGCTCCCTGTGGGTTATATGAATCATTGCTGCCCTGATTATGTTATATATATCTGTATATATAGCCTGACTAATTATATGTAACACAGAGAGTCCCACATAGACCGGAGCAGACGACACTCTGTATTGAGGCTCCCTGTGGGTTATATGAATCGATTATATGTAACACAGAGAGTCCCACATAGACTGGATCAGACGGCGCTCTGTAGTGAGGCTCCCTGTGGGTTATATGAATCCTTGCTGCCCTGATTATGTTACACATCTGTATATATAGCCTGAATAATTATATGTAACACAGAGAGCCTCACATAGACCGGAGCAGACGACACTATGTAGTGAGGCTCACTGTGGGTTATATGAATCGCTGCTGTCCTCGTGGTGTTTTTTATATCTGTATAGATAGCCTGACTAATTATATGTATTACAGAGAGACCCACATATACGGGAGCAGACGACACTCTGTAGTGAGGCTCCCTGTGGGTTATATGAATCGTTGCTGCCCTGATTATGTTATATATATCTGAAAAGATAGACTGACTAATTATATTAAACACAGAGATTTCCCACATAGTCTGGATCAGACGACACTCTGTAGTGAGGCTCTCTGTGGGTTATATGAATCGTTGCTGCCCTGATTATGTTATATATATCTATATATATAGCCTGACTAATTATATGTAACACAGAGAGTCCCACATAGACCGGAGCAGACGACACTCTGTAGTGAGGCTCCCTGTGGGTTATATGAATCGTTGCTGCCCTGATTATGTTATATATATCTGTATATATAGCCTGACTAATTATATGTAACACAGAGAGTCCCACATAGACCGGAGCAGACGACACTCTGTAGTGAGGCTCCCTGTGGGTTATATAAATCGTTGCTGTCCTGATTATGTTATATATCTGTATAGATAGCCTGACTAATTATATGTATTACAGAGAGTCCCACATAGACCGGAGCAGACGACACTCTGTATTGAGGCTCCCTGTGAGTTATATGAATCGTTGCTGCCCTCATGATGCTATATATATCTGTATAGATAGCCTGACTAATTATATGTAACACAGAGAGTCCCACATAGTCTGGACCAGACGGCACTCTGTAGTGAGCCTCCCTGTGGGTTATATGAATCATTGCTGCCCTGATTATGTTATGCATCTGTATAGATAGCCTGAATAATTATATGTAACACGGAGAGCCCCACATAGACCGGAGCAGTCGACACTCTGTAGTGAACCTCCCTGTGGGTTATATGAATCGTTGCTGCCCTCATGATGTTGCATATATCTGTATAGATATCATGAATAATTATATGTAACACGGAGAGCCCCACATAGACGGGAGCAGACGACACTCTGTAGTGAGGCTCCCTGTGGGTTTTATGAATCGTTGCTGTCCTGATGATGCTATATATATATCTGTACAGATAGCCTGACTAATTATATGTAACACAGAGCCCCACGTAGACCGATGCAGGCGACACCTGTAGAGAGGCTCCATGTGGGTTATATGAATCACTAAATTCACCATCTGGGGACCTCATTCTGCAAATGACAGACAGGCTATTTGCAGGCTTGTATTCAGGCTTGGTTAACTCACCTGATCTTTATAATGGGAGTAAAGTTCAAAACTCACCTGATCGTTATATTGGGAGTAAGGTTAACTCACCTGATATTTATATTGGAAGTAAGGTTAACTCACCTGATCTTTATATTGGGAGTAAGGTTAACTCACCTCATCTTTATATTGGGAGTAAGGTTAACTCACCTCATCTTTATATTGGGAGTAAGGTTAACTCACCTCATCTTTATATTGGGAGTAAGGGTATTGTGTCACATGGACCCAAGTGACGATGATCACGTCGGTCGCTGAGAATCCAACTACATTGAGGAGTTCAACAAGCCAATCATCTGTCATGGTGATAACGGTCTGATTGCTGTTTGGGTCATCAACTGAGTGATGCTCGTAATGCACTTTCCCGCAGCCATTTGCAACCAAATCGGTCCACAATGGAGCGATAACGGCATGGTTGAATGTTTTATTGAATGGATGTGAAGCTGGGCTATTGTATGGTGTCGTGAAGCTGACAATTCCATTCGTTCCAACCTGTAAAATTAAATAATTAAGTATTTGATTAATTAGCAACAATGGCAATAATTGTTTCACAGGATGAATATATTAATATAGATATACCATTGTGTGTTTTATTAAATTAACAATTATTCCTGTAATTTTTATTCTTGGAACTTTGTGAAGAACTTGCAGCGATTTCACAGTACTGTCAGTTTCCACTGGGAATAATATTGAATCGGATACATGTAGTTCATCCACGTACATGTATATTTACTCCCAAAAACAGTAACTGTCCGTAATTCATCAGAAATCAACTGTAATCTATCTTCCGTCGACCCAATATTCTTTGCCGATCGAGCTAATTACGTATGACGTCATTTACGTTACCTTGACCTACCTCTATTGCCAGGGATTATAAATAACTATTTATACTCCCTGTTGTTGCCAAGTTAGTGTCCGCGTTTTCTACTTATTGGCCGACTTTTTGTTACTTATTGGCCGCGTTTTCTATTTATTGGCCAACTTGTTGTTACTTATTGGCCGCGTTTTCTACTTATTTGCCGACTTTTTGTTACTTATGAAGCGGGAAACGTTCTACTTATTGCGGCCGATAACTTATAGCTAATTAATAAAATTGCTTAGCGGGCTAGCATCACCAAATTCACCCTCTGGAGACCTCATTCTTCTTAGGCCTTATCTTCTGGGAAGTATCTATAGTATCAAATTAACATTGTTTTTATTGACGTTTTCCCATCTGAGAAGTTTCTATATCCCCTAATTTTTAGAAGGTAAAATCAATAATCGAGGTGCCCAATGGGTGATCATCACCAACTTCAACTGGGGAACATCAATCTGATCATAGATCTACCATAGCAGTTGAGGGCCTAAACAGAATGAGGTCCCCAGAGGTTGAATTTAGTGATGCTATCCCGCTATGTGGGATAGCGTCACTAAATTCACCCTCTCGGGACCTCATTCTGCAAATGACAGAAACGCTATTTTCAGGCTTGATTAGGTGTAGATGAATTCAGCTATAATATGGGAAGCAGTTTCACATTTAATGACAAAGCCAAACAAAAAGAGCTGTACGAGTTTTTACATAACATTGTCAGTCATAAAAAGCCCACGATACGAGATGTGCGTCAAACTTTAAACATTTTATACCCAATTCCAAACGAACGGAGTCTACATTCATGACCACGTCTGTAATAAAAATGGAATGCAACCTCAAATTGAGACTCGAGATCTCCCCCTACACTGAATGTTATGTAAACCAAATTAAACCCCTACACCAAACCACCAAAGTATTACTCTGTCGGAAAGCGAACTGAAAATATATTTCACTATAGATTATGATGTGAATTATGTAGCAACTTGCAAATTCAAAAGACTGCACATGTGTAAACGGTGAAAAACATTACTTTCATTGGATTGCCACCTACATTCAATCTCAAGAATTCAAGAATTCGTCTATTAAATAAATAAATTCCTTACAATATTTATTCATTAAAGAGTCAATACCAGATATATTAATTACAATTAACAGACAGGGAAAATGCTATATGGCATTATCCAACTTCTTCAATAGTGTTTTCACGCAAGAAACTCATGGTTCACCACCAGGATTGAACAACATACCAGAAATAGAAACCGAAACACAACTAAGTAGAAATTAAGAAATATCAGGGGAAAATGTAAGGAACTTACTGCTAGCGACAAACATAAATAAAGCGGCAAAGCCCCAGGACCAGATGGAATCCATCCAATAGTACTTAGGAATTAATTGGCATATAATCTATACAGACCAATGACAGCTATATTTAATGCATCGCTTAAACAAGGAAAAGTACCATAAACATGGAGAATGGACCAAATTGAAATATATAAGAAGGGAAGAAAGGGCGATCCTGCAAATTGTAGACCAGTAAGTCTTACCAGTTTTATATGCAAAATAATGAAGAAAATAATTAGAAAAAAATAACCTATTAAGCAAGAAATAATTTGGATTTATAGCACGAAGATCAACAACACTAACTATTAAAAATAACAGATGAATGAACAAGGATTCTGGACCATAAAGTTGAAATTCATGCCATATATTTAGATTTGATGAAAGATTTTGATAAGGTACCAAACAAGAGGCTTCTATCAAAGATGAGATATTGTGGAATACATGAAAATTATGTAACTGGGTAGAAAACTTCCTAAGTAGAAGAAAACAAAAAGTTTCTGCCAATGGATCAACATCAGATTGGCATGGCGTGACCAGCGGTATTCCACAAGGATATATACAGGGACGTGTTCTTTTCGTCATATATATTAACGACTTACCAGAATCAATAATGTCCTACACATACATGTATGCCGACGACACTAAACTGTATAGAATCAATAATATCCTACACATACATGTATGCCGACGACACTAAACTTTATAGAGAAAAATCGCCAGTAAAAAAGACAATGAAGAACATATAGAAAATCAAATAAACAAGGCGAATAAAATGGTGGGAATCATCAGAAGAGCATTTATAAACCTGGACAAGGAAACATTCAAATTGCTATATAAAGAATTAGAAAGGGTTTAATCAAGAATATAGAAAACGTCCAACGCATAGCAACAGCAATGTTACCATCATTAAAAAATATGGAGTATGAAGATGTTGCTTTTCATGTTTAGGCGTGAATGACGTCACTAATTTTTACAATACCATGGAACAGAATTTCGACGCGATGAAAATCCGGACAAGAAAAATGGGTTAAAAATCACGTGACTTCCGCCCCGCTGTTGCATAGCATCATGGGAACAATAATATCAATTTGTGAAATCACGGAATCGGAAGTGGACCAAGTGGGATGGTTATGAAATTAGCAACTTCAGTTTTTCTGAACAATTCCTATGTTATGTAGGCTTATGAATTAGTTTCATTTTGACCATTTTCGTTGGTTAGCTGACCGAAAACCAGCGAAGACGTCATGACATGGACCATGACGTCATTTACGTCAGTTGGTTTTGTGGGCCAGAATCCAGACACATTTGGTCTTTACCGGAAACACCGATTTCGCATCACTAGACTAAACGCAATTATATATACAAAATGGCCAAAGGACATTTTATATACAATATGCACACAATAAATATGGGATCCCTCCCTACAAACGTGTTGTTTGTTTGTTTGGTTTTCATTGTTCCTTTTTTGTTTGTTCTTCTTTTAAAACTAGTGAGTGCATATAAGATTATATTCTTCATCATGTTTTCAAATGTCATTTTGACTATCAGTTTGAATTTTTGACCATGCAATGAGCTAATTAAGCTGCCTTCCACAACATATACACTTAAATGTAATTAAGAGACTTCTCCAAAGACCATTTTCTAGAACAATACAGACTGGATTCAAACGAGAGATGTTTTCTATTGACAAGAGCTAGCGCATGAAACTGTTCGCCGGAAAGATTTCCCCGGTGATATTTTGGGATATAGCGCCCATGTAAACATTTATATTTGTCATATATAAACGTGGGAAGTTGCTAGCTTTAGTTTGGCATGGATGTGTATGAGTTGTTTTAACGAGATACGTGGTGGCAGGGTGGTTGTACTGTAGTGTTCCGCGGAATCCGCCCCTCCAACTTTGGTGAAAGTATTCAACATTTTGAAATCCCATGACTGACACAGCAACAGTTGGAAACTACGTATATAGATGGAAATTGTTGTGATAGTTTGATGTATTTGTGTGGTTGCTCCACTACGTGTCACGTACGATCATATTACTACCAACACTCAAATATAGAAGAATCAGAGGGGACTTAATAGACACATACAAAATAATGGCCATCAAATATGACAAAGAGGTAGCAGAATCAATTATACCCAAATAACAGAGAGATATGGAATAGTCTACCACCAGAAGAGATCCTGGAAGAGAACATTAATGGTTTAAAGAATAGTCTCATGACCAGCCAATGTTAGTCTGGATAGCCACTTCCATGACCAGCCTATGTTAGTCCGGGTAGCCACTTCCATGACCAGCCTATGTTAGTCTGGATAGCCACTTCCATGACCAGCCTATGTTAGTCCGGGTAGCCACTTCCATGATCAGCCTATGTTAGTCTGGATAGCCACTTCCATGACCAGCCAATGTTAGTATGGATAACCACTTCCATGACCAGCCAATGTTAGTATGGATAGCCACTTCCATGACCAGCCAATGTTAGTATGGATAGCCACTTCCATGACCAGCCTATGCTAGTCTGGATAGCCACTTCCATGACCAGCCTATGTTAGTATTGATAGCCACTTCCATTACCAGCCAATGTTAGTATGGATAGCCACTTCCATGACCAGACTATGCTAGTCTGGATAGCCACTTCCATGACCAGCCTATGTTAGTCTGGATAGCCACTTCCTTGACCAGCCAATGTTAGTATGGATAGCCACTTCCATGACCAGCCTATGCTTGTCTGGATAGCCACTTCCATGACCAGCCTATGTTAGTCTGGATAGCCACTTCCATGACCAGCCTATGTTAGTCTGGAGAGCCACTTCCATGACCAGCCTATGTTAGTCTGGATTGTCTCTTACATGACCAGCCAATGTTAGTATGGATGGCCACTTCCATGACCAGCCAATGTTGGTATGGATAGCCACTTCCATGACCAGCCAATGTTAGTATGGATAGCCACTTCCATGACCAGCCAATGTTAGTATGGACAGCCACTTCCATGACCAGCCAACGTTAGTATGGATAGCCACTTCCATGACCAGCCTATGCTAGTCTAGATAGCCACTTCCATAACCAGCCTATGTTAGTCTGGATAGCCACTTCCATGACCAGCCTATGTTAGTCTGGATTGTCACTTCCATGACAAGCCTATGCTAGTCTGGATAGCCACTTCCATGACCAGCTTATGTTAGTCTGGATTGCCACTTCCATGAACAGCCTATGATAGTCTGGATAGCCACTTCCATGACCAGCCTATGTTAGTCTGGATTGCCACTTCCATGACCAGCCTATGTTATTCTGGATTGCCACTTACATGACCAGCCTATGTTAGTCTGGATTGTCACTTCCATGACCAGCCTATGTTAGTCTGGATAATCACTTCCATGACCAGCCTATGTTACTCTTGATAACCACTTCAATGACCAGCCTATGTTAGTCTGGATAGCCACTTCCATGACCAGCCTACGTTAGTCTGGATAGCCACTTCCATGACAAGCCTATGCTAGTCTGGATAGCCACTTCCATGACCAGCCTATGTTAGTCTGGATAGCAACTTCCATGACCAGCCTATATGTTGTATGACTACCTAACATGATTTGATAAATCGATCGCTATCGAAGAAAGGAAACAAAAGTAATAGGGGAAAAGAGATTTCTCTGTCTCACTTATAGACAACACATCAATGGAAATTGATGACACCCAAAAACGGAACGAAGATACCGATAGAGGCGGAATGAAAAAGCGATTGCTCTGTCTCCCTCCACTACAGACGATATATTACTGGAAACTGTTGACAAATCAAAACGAAACGAAGATACCATTAGAAAACAGGGCTAAAAGAGATTGCCCTGCCACCCCCCCCCCCACTGTAGAAGAAAATACTGATCTGGACAAAGAGGCGCGAGCCTGCGACCATTTACCACATACGGTAACATAGGGTAAGGTATTAAATATTTAGCTTTTTCGGAGGTCAAACCTGATTGTGACAGCTGTACAGTCATTCGTATACGTGAGTCAAATTAGGATTCTTTTGACACAACTCTTGCTAGTAATAACTTATGACTAACTCGGGGGTGGGGGTGACCGGTGATCTGTACATGTTCAACTTGTGTGGAAGTCATGTTGCTTTGCCATTACTATTTATAAATTGTTCAGTGTAATAAGTTAACATACAGTAATACCCTACGTAATCGACGCCTTAACCACGGCAGAATTATGGGTATCTTTTCAGGATTTAGTGGAAGTATGGCTTGTTTAAGGTAAAATGCAACAGATTTTGTGTAGAATATACGCACATTTATTCTAAGAGTGTAGTGACTGTGAATTGGAAAATTAGTGACTATGATGAAGTTGTTGTTTAATTAGAAGTGCTCCTTATAAATAATCAGCGGGATTTCTGGAACAAACTCGTTAGGGACATGTGGTTTTGCTTGATAAAGAACACAAACCAACTTAGCAAATAAATATTTATATCTATATTTGTTACCCTATAGAAACATAGATAAAAACGTTTGGTTACTTTTCAACAGGGGAAACGCCCGGTGCTGAAAATATGGTCAGATTAGTAAGTTTTGAAATTTTGAGGGCTGCTAGTGCTGCAAACATTATTTATCTAAACAAAAATGTCATTTTACTATCTCGGAAATTATGAGGAGCAGGGCATCCAAATTTGGACCATATGGACACATGGGCATCAAAACTTGTATCCGCGCTTTCCCTGCGGAGTTACCACCCATAGATAGGCATACACCATACACCAGGATGTATAAACCTAATTTTTTTTTTATAAGTCCAGCGCTCTAAATTTTTTATTGCATATTCCGATTTGGACGAGTGATCCGGACCCGAATATACCACTTAAAAATGTTTTTCCGAGGACTTTCCGCGTTACGGGGTACGGAAATATTGCACCTATTTATCCCGCCAAATCCAAACCGGCTAATTAAAGAGCATGATAATGTCGTAGCAGGTACGTTGACAAAAGTTTGACCTCTATATTTTAAAAGTAACGTGTCCAACGGAGAATGCGAGTCGGGGTGGGTTGAGACTTTAGGAAAATTCAACGAAAATTGCAAAGGGTGGAAATTCAAACATCGAGATAATTTTTTTTGACGAATACGTCTGATGGGTAGTGTTCACGCGCATCTACAATGCGATTTTCTAATTTTCAGATGGAACGGTTTACTTGTGACAACGCTATATAACATAAATATGTATACTTAAGTATAACTAACCTATTCTTAGCCCCAAATCCAAACGGACTAATGAAGGAGCGAGTTTAATACAGTGTCATGTAAGTCGGTATACTGTAGGTACGCCTCCAAAATTTGACATCTCTACTATAAACACAACCTGCTCAACGGAGTGTTTGTGTCGGGGTGGGTTCAGATTTGGCTAATTCCACCGAAAATCAAATGGGGAAAATTACTCCGAAAATTAGACATTGAGATAAAAACTTTTCGACGAGTGGATGTGATTGGTAGTATCTAAACGCAAGATTAGTACGCTTTTCAAAGTTTCAGAGTGGACGGTTTTACCCTGGTGGCGTATAACGTTGTTAACGGGTGATATGTATTACTCAAATTCAAACCCACTCTTTATGACGCAAATTCAAACGGACTTATCAAGGAGCAAGGCAATTGCATGAATATGTTCACCGAAATACTATAGGTATGTCCGCTCTACTATACAAGTAAACTGTCCAACAGAGATGTGGTGTACGCCCCGGTGATGGTCGAGGCTTTTGGCAAATTCCACCGAAACTCGTAAACGGGAAAAAATGGCAAATCGCGAATCACGTGTTTTATATTTTGAACTCTGCATGTGTTTGGTAGTATATAAGGACAACATTAGTTTCAGAGCGGACGCGTAAGCACTCAGCTAGCATTATCGATTGTGATATAGTTATCTCTCGATTACAGTTAACTCTATTACAAAGACGTTAATGACTATAGTGTAGCGATGACGCACTGAAATACTAATTAATTAATTAATTAATTAACCAAGCGGTCTTTCCTCCGCCATTAAAACTAAAATATTCTGAATCCGAGATTGAAAAAACTATCCAATAAATGCGACATAACATAGTTATGGTAAATTAATATGCCTTACACCCTTTTGATCTATATGTCGATTACGACATAATCAGACACGCCAAATTTCGTGATCGTTGAATATGATACGGGCGTCCTGGGGAGAGGTTATACTTAGCTCTAAAATGTATCCATACCGATTAAAAGTGAACTGATTGACTGGGGTGAATGGTGGCTCAGTTGGTCACAACCATCATGCAATAGACTGTCATTAATCATACACGGTGGGTCGAACCAAATGACATAAACCTTTGGAATATATATCTTATTTAGAAATGTCAATGCAAGTCCACCATCAGATCACAAAGCACCAATATGCATTCGCATGAAGAGGAACACACCTATACACATAACACCCACATGGAATGGGATACCATGGAAATATATCTGATTCCATGGAATCTGACCTCTAGTTATGACCCGTTTTACGTCCATACTTATATAGACCCGATAACGAGTCTCTGTTACCAATGGTTCGGTTATATTATAATTATGACCCTTTAACCCTCTATACTTACATAGTCACGATAGCGAGTCTCTGTTTCGAATGCTTCGGATTATATTAGAATTATGACCCGTTTTACCCTCCATACTTACATAGTCTCTGTTTCGAATGGTTCGGGTTATATTAGAATTATGAACCGTTTTACTCTCCATACTTACATTGTCTCTGTTTCAAATGACTAGGGTTGTATTATAATTATGACCCGTTTTACCCTCCATACTTATATAGTCTCTGTTTCGAATGGTTCGGGTTATATTAGAATTATGAACCGTTTTACCCTCCATACTTACATTGTCTCTGTTTCAAATGATTAGGGTTGTATTATAATTATGAACCGTTTTACCCTCCATACTTACATATATCCGATAATGAGTCTCTGTTCCGAATGGAAATCCATCCTGTATGTAGATGAAGTTGGATGTGACGTCATCACCCGTGAAACTACGGTTACCGAATGGAAACCCACCTGTAGCGAAATGTACATATAACACAAATAAATCGTATCATATAACAATGTATGCTTAACAATTTTCACTGTTATTAAACATACGTAAATACATAACTATTTTCTCTCTTATTAAATGGGTATTGTACACTAAACTGACCATTTATGGGACTATCTCCTTTTATACTCAACAGAATATATGCAACTAATGAATGAATTTGAGCCCGGGATGAGTGTAAAATACAATCATGTGCTCTATGAACGATGCAAACGATTTAATTTCATTATAATTAACTGTTACCACTCAGGCCAAAATTAACCATTACCACTGAAGCCAAAATTAACCGTTACCACTCAGGCCAAAATTAACTGATACCACTGAGGCCAAAATTAACATTGAATAAAAACCCCTCCCAACTCAAATATTGTTTCGATTCCCAGATAAACTGGATGGTAGATGCATGAATAGAAAAATTGAAATGTTTTGAAAACAATTTTCTTCAAAGATATATACGCTGCATGACTTTTTATGATATTTATATGTCAATGCATAAAATGTTTTTAATCTTAACTATTCAAAATACCTTTCTAGACTAAATCGGTTCTTCTGATTTATTAAAAGTATACATTGGAATGGTAAATTAATCATCTGGAGGGGTTTTCAGGAAAAATAACAAATACTACGCGTACAGAAGACTAACTAATACTACGCGTACAGCAGACTAACTAATACTAAGCGTACAGATCACTAACTAATACTACGCATACAGAAGACTAACTAATACTACGCATACAGAAGACTAACTAATAATACGCATACAGCAGACTAACTAATACTATGCGTAAAGAAGACTAACTAATACTACGCATACAGAAGACTAACTAATACTACACGTACATAAGACTAACTAATACTACACGTACATAAGATTAACTAATACTATGCGTACAGAAGACTAACTAATACTACACGTACATAAGATTAACTAATACTATGCGTACAGCAGACTAACTAATACTACGCGTACAGAAGACTAACTAATAATACGCATACAGCAGACTAACTAATACTACGCGTACAGAAGACTAACTAATACTATGCGTACAGAAGTCTAACTAATACTATGCGTACAGAAGACTAACTAATACTACGTGTCCAGAAGACTAACTAATACTACGCATACAGCAGACTAACTAATAATACGCATACAGAAGACTAACTAATACTACGCGTACAGAAGACTAACTAATACTACGCGTACAGAAGACTAACTAATAATACGCATACAGAAGTCTAACTAATACTATGCGTACAGAAGTCTAACTAATACTATGCGTACAGAAGACTAACTAATACTACACATACAGAAGACTAACTAATATAATGCATACAGAAGTCTACCTAATACTACGTGTTCAGAAGACTAACTAATACTACGCGTACAACAGACTAACTAATATAACGCATACAGAAGACTAACTAATACTATGCATACAGCAGACTAACTAATACAACGCATACAGCAGACTAACTAATACAACGCATACAGCAGACTAACTAATACTACGTGTACAGAAGATTAACTAATACTACACGTAGAGAAGACTAACTAATAATACGCGTAGACAAGACTAACTAATAATACGCGTAGAGAAGACTAACTAATACTACGCGTAGAGAAGACTAACTAATACTACGCATACAGAAGACTAACTAATAATACGCGTAGAGAAGACTAACTAATACTACGCGTACATAAGACTAACTAATACTACGTGTATAGAAGACTAACTAATACTACGCGTACATAAGACTAACTAATACTACGTGTACAGAAGACTAACTAATACTACGCATACAGAAGACTAACTAATACTACGCATACAGAAGACTAACTAATAATACACATACAGAAGACTAACTAATACTACACATACAGAAGACTAACTAATACTATGCGTACAGAAGATTAACTAATACTACGTGTACAGAAGACTAACTAATACTACGTGTACAGAAGACTAACTAATACTACACATACAGAAGACTAACTAATACTATGCGTACAGAAGATTAACTAATACTACGTGTACAGAAGACTAACTAATACTACGTGTACAGAAGACTAACTAATACTACACATACAGAAGACTAACTAATACTATGCGTACAGAAGACTAACTAATACTACGTGTACAGAAGACTAACTAATACTACGCGTACAGAAGATTAACTAATAATACGCATACAGAAGACTAACTAATACTACGCGTACAGAAGACTAACTAATACTACGCGTACAGAAGACTAACTAATACTACACATACAGAAGACTAACTAATACTACACGTACATAAGACTAACTAATACTACGCGTACATAAGACTAACTAATACTACGTGTACAGAAGACTAACTAATACTACACGTACATAAGACTAACTAATACTACGCATACAGAAGACTAACTAATACTATGCATACAGAAGACTAACTAATACTACGTGTACAGAAGACTAACTAATACTACGCATACAGCAGACTAACTAATACTACGCGTACAGAAGACTAACTAATACTACGCGTACAGAAGACTAACTAATAATACGCATACAGCAGACTAACTAATACTACGCGTACAGAAGACTAACTAATACTATGCGTACAGAAGTCTAACTAATACTATGCGTACAGAAGACTAACTAATACTATGCGTACAGAAGTCTAACTAATACTATGCGTACAGAAGACTAACTAATACTACGTGTCCAGAAGACTAACTAATACTACGCATACAGCAGACTAACTAATAATACGCATACAGAAGACTAACTAATACTACGCGTACAGAAGACTAACTAATACTACGCGTACAGAAGACTAACTAATAATACGCATACAGAAGTCTAACTAATACTATGCGTACAGAAGTCTAACTAATACTATGCGTACAGAAGACTAACTAATACTACGCGTACAGAAGACTAACTAATATAATGCATACAGAAGTCTACCTAATACTACGTGTTCAGAAGACTAACTAATACTACGCGTACAACAGACTAACTAATATAACGCATACAGAAGACTAACTAATACTATGCATACAGCAGACTAACTAATACAACGCATACAGCAGACTAACTAATACAACGCATACAGCAGACTAACTAATACTACGTGTACAGAAGATTAACTAATACTACACGTAGAGAAGACTAACTAATAATACGCGTAGAGAAGACTAACTAATAATACGCGTAGAGAAGACTAACTAATACTACGCGTAGAGAAGACTAACTAATACTACGCATACAGAAGACTAACTAATATAACGCATACAGAAGACTAACTAATACTACGTGTACAGAAGACTAACTAATATAACGCATACAGCAGACTAACTAATACTACGTGTACAGAAGATTAACTAATACTACACGTAGAGAAGACTAACTAATAATACGCGTAGAGAAGACTAACTAATAATACGCGTAGAGAAGACTAACTAATACTACGCGTAGAGAAGACTAACTAATACTACACATACAGAAGACTAACTAATACTACGCGTACAGAAGACTAACTAATACTACACGTACAGAAGACTAACTAATACTACGCATACAGAAGACTAACTAATGCTACACATACAGAAGACTAACTAATACTACGCATACAGAAGACTAACTAATACTACGCGTAGAGAAGACTAACTAATACTACACATACAGAAGATTAACTAATACTACGCGTAGAGAAGACTAACTAATACTACACATACAGAAGATTAACTAATACTACGCGTAGAGAAGACTAACTAATACTACGCATACAGAAGATTAACTAATACTACGCGTAGAGAAGACTAACTAATACTACACATACAGAAGACTAACTAATACTACACGTACAGAAGACTAACTAATGCTACACATACAGAAGACTAACTAATACTACACGTACAGAAGACTAACTAATGCTACACATACAGAAGACTAACTAATACTACGCATACAGAAGACTAACTAATACTACGTGTACATAAGATTAACTAATACTATGCGTACATAAGACTAACTAATACTACGTGTACAGAAGACTAACTAATACTACGCGTACAGAAGACTAACTAATACTACACATACAGAAGACTAACTAATACTACGCGTACAGAAGACTAACTAATACTACGCGTACAGAAGACTAACTAATACTACACATACAGAAGACTAACTAATACTACGCGTATAGAAGACTAACTAATACTACGCGTATAGAAGACTAACTAATACTATGCGTACAGAAGACTAACTAATACTACACGTACATAAGACTAACTAATACTACGTGTACAGAAGACTAACTAATACTACGCGTACAGAAGACTAACTAATACTACACATACAGAAGACTAACTAATACTACACATACAGAAGACTAACTAATACTACTCATACAGAAGACTAACTAATACTACGCGTATAGAAGACTAACTAATACTACACATACATAAGACTAACTAATACTACGTGTACAGAAGACTAACTAATACTACTCATACAGAAGACTAACTAATACTACACATACAGAAGACTAACTAATACTACACATACAGAAGACTAACTAATACTACACATACAGAAGACTAACTAATACTACGCGTATAGAAGACTAACTAATACTATGCGTACAGAAGACTAACTAATACTACACGTACATAAGACTAACTAATACTACGTGTACAGAAGACTAACTAATACTACGCGTACAGAAGACTAACTAATACTACACGTACATAAGACTAACTAATACTACGCGTACAGAAGACTAACTAATACTACACATACAGAAGACTAACTAATACTACGCGTATAGAAGACTAACTAATACTATGCGTACAGAAGACTAACTAATACTACGTGTGCAGAAGACTAACTAATACTACGCATAGAGAAGACTAACTAATACTACGCGTAGAGAAGACTAACTAATACTACGCGTACAGAAGACTAACTAATACTACACGTACAGAAGACTAACTAATACTACGCGTATAGAAGACTAACTAATACTACGCGTACAGAAGACTAACTAATACTACGCGTACAGAAGACTAACTAATACTACGCGTACAGAAGACTAACTAATACTACGCATAGAGAAGACTAACTAATACTACGCGTACAGAAGACTAACTAATACTACGCGTACAGAAGACTAACTAATACTACGCATAGAGAAGACTAACTAATACTATGCATAAAGAAGACTAACTAATACTACGCGTACAGAAGACTAACTAATACTACGCATAGAGAAGACTAACTAATACTATGCATAAAGAAGACTAACTAATACTACGCGTACAGAAGACTAACTAATACTATGCATGCAGAAGACTAACCAATACTACGCATAGAGAAGACAAACTAATACTACTCATACAGAAGACTAACTTATACTACGCACACAGAAGACTAACTAATACTACGCATAGAGAAGACTAACTAATACTACGCATAGAGAAGACTAACTAATACTACGCATAGAGAAGACAAACTAATACTACGCATAGAGAAGACTAACTAATACTACGCATAGAGAAGACTAACTAATACTACGCATAGAGAAGACTAACTAATACTACGCATAGAGAAGACAAACTAATACTACTCATACAGAAGACTAACTTATACTACGCACACAGAAGACTAACTAATACTACGCATAGAGAAGACTAACTAATACTACGCATACATAAGACTAACTAATACTACACGTACAGAAGACTAACTAATACTACGTGTACAGAAGACTAACTAATACTACGCGTCCAGAAGACTAACTAATACTACGCGTACAGAAGACTAACTATTACTACGCGTCCAGAAGACTAACTAATACTATGCGTACAGAAGACTAACTAATACTGCGCATAGAGAAGACTAACTAATACTACGCGTATAGAAGACTAACTAATACTACGTGTACAGAAGACTAACTAATACTACGCGTACAGAAGACTAACTAATACTACGCATAGAGAAGACTAACTAATACTACGCGTACAGAAGACTAACTAATACTACGCGTACAGAAGACTAACTAATACTACGCATAGAGAAGACTAACTAATACTATGCATAAAGAAGACTAACTAATACTACGCGTACAGAAGACTAACTAATACTACGCATAGAGAAGACTAACTAATACTACGCATAGAGAAGACAAACTAATACTACTCACACAGAAGACTAACTAATACTACGCATAGAGAAGACTAACTAATACTACGCATACAGAAGACTAACTAATACTACGCGTACAGAAGACTAACTAATACTACGCGTCCAGAAGACTAACTAATACTACGCGTACAGAAGACTAACTAATACTACGCGTCCAGAAGACTAACTAATACTACGCGTACAGAAGACTAACTATTACTACGCGTCCAGAAGACTAACTAATACTATGCGTACAGAAGACTAACTAATACTACGCATAGAGAAGACTAACTAATACTACGCGTATAGAAGACTAACTAATACTACGTGTACAGAAGACTAACTAATACTACGCGTACAGAAGACTAACTAATACTACGTGTATAGAAGACTAACTAATACTACGCATACAGAAGACTAACTAATACTACGCATAGAGAAGACTAACTAATACTACGCATAGAGAAGACTAACTTATACTACTCACACAGAAGACTAACTTATACTACGCACACAGAAGACTAACTAATACTACGCACACAGAAGACTAACTTATACTACGCATACAGAAGACTAACTAATACTACGTGTACAGAAGACTAACTAATACTATGTGTACAGAAGACTAACTAATACTATGCATAAAGAAGACTAACTAATACTACGCGTACAGAAGACTAACTAATAATACGCGTACAGAAGACTAACTAATACTACGTGTATAGAAGACTAACTAATACTACGCATACAGAAGACTAACTAATACTACGCATAGAGAAGACTAACTAATACTACGCATAGAGAAGACTAACTTATACTACTCACACAGAAGACTAACTTATACTACGCACACAGAAGACTAACTAATACTACGCACACAGAAGACTAACTTATACTACGCATACAGAAGACTAACTAATACTACGTGTACAGAAGACTAACTAATACTATGTGTACAGAAGACTAACTAATACTACGCATACAGAAGACTAACTAATACTACGCATACAGAAGACTAACTAATACTATGCATAAAGAAGACTAACTAATACTATGCATACAGAAGACTAACTAATACTACGCATACAGAAGACTAACTAATATTACGCGTACAGAAGTCTAACTAATACTATGCGTACAGAAGACTAACTAATACTACGCATACAGAAGACTAACTAATACTATGCATAAAGAAGACTAACTAATACTACTCATACAGAAGACTAACTAATACTACACATACAGAAGACTAACTAATACTACGCGTACAGAAGTCTAACTAATACTATGCGTACAGAAGACTAACTAATACTACGCGTACAGAAGATTAACTAATATAATGCATACAGAAGTCTACCTAATACTACGTGTTCAGAAGACTAACTAATACTACGCGTACAACAGACTAACTAATACTACGCGTATAGAAGATTAACTAATACTACGCATACAGAAGATTAACTAATACTACGCGTACAGAAGACTAACTAATACTATGCGTATAGAAGACTAACTAATACTACGCGTACAGAAGACTAACTAATACTACGCGTACAGAAGATTAACTAATACTACGCGTACAGAAGACTAACTAATACTACGCACACAGAAGACTAACTAATACTACGCGTACAGAAGACTAACTAATACTACGCGTACAGAAGACTAACTAATACTACGCGTACAGAAGACTAACTAATACTACGCGTACAGAAGACTAACTAATACTACGCATACAGCAGACTAACTAATACTACGCATACAGAAGACTAACTAATACTACACATACATATTACTAACTAATACTACACATACATAAGACTAACTAATACTACGCATAAAGAAGACTAACTAATACTACGCGTACAGAAGTCTAACTAATACTATGCGTACAGAAGACTAACTAATACTACGTGTACAGAAGACTAACTAATACTACACATACATATTACTAACTAATACTACACATACATAAGACTAACTAATACTACGCATAAAGAAGACTAACTAATACTACACGTACAGAAGTCTAACTAATACTATGCGTACAGAAGACTAACTAATACTACACATACAGAAGACTAACTAATACTACGCGTACAGAAGACTAACTAATACTACGCGTACAGAAGACTAACTAATATAATGCATACAGAAGACTAACTAATACTACACATACAGAAGACTAACTAATACTACGCATAAAGAAGACTAACTAATATAATGCATACAGAAGACTAACTAATACTTCGCGTACAGAAGACTAACTAATACTACGTGTACAGAAGACTAACTAATAATACGCGTACAGAAGACTAACTAATACTATGCGTACAGAAGACTAACTAATACTATGCGTACAGAAGACTAACTAATACTACGCATAAAGAAGACTAACTAATACTACGCATAAAGAAGACTAACTAATACTACGCGTACAGAAGACTAACTAATACTACACATACAGAAGACTAACTAATACTACGCGTATAGAAGACTAACTAATACTATGCGTACAGAAGACTAACTAATACTACGCATACAGAAGACTAACTAATACTACGCATACAGAAGACTAACTAATACTACGTGTACAGAAGACTAACTAATACTACGCGTACAGAAGACTAACTAATACTACGCGTACAGAAGACTAACTAATACTACGCATAAAGAAGACTAACTAATACTACACATACAGAAGACTAACTAATACTACACATACATAAGACTAACTAATACTACGCGTACAGAAGACTAACTAATACTACGCGTACAGAAGACTAACTAATACTACGTGTACATAAGACTAACTAATACTACGTGTACAGAAGACTAACTAATACTACACATACATATTACTAACTAATACTACACATACATAAGACTAACTAATACTACGCATAAAGAAGACTAACTAATACTACACATACAGAAGACTAACTAATACTACACATACATAAGACTAACTAATACTACGCGTACAGAAGACTAACTAATACTACGCGTACAGAAGACTAACTAATACTACACATACAGAAGACTAACTAATACTACACATACATAAGACTAACTAATACTACGCGTACAGAAGACTAACTAATACTACGCGTACAGAAGACTAACTAATACTACACATACAGAAGACTAACTAAAACTACGCGTACAGAAGACTAACTAATACTACGCGTATAGAAGACTAACTAATACTACGCGTATAGAAGACTAACTAATACTACACGTACAGAAGACTAACTAATACTACGCGTACAGAAGACTAACTAATACTACGCGTACAGAAGACTAACTAATACTACGCGTATAGAAGACTAACTAATACTACGCGTATAGAAGACTAACTAATACTACACGTACAGAAGACTAACTAATACTACGCGTACAGAAGACTAACTAATACTACGCGTACAGAAGACTAACTAATACTACACATACAGAAGACTAACTAATACTACGCGTACATAAGACTAACTAATACTACGCGTACAGAAGACTAACTAATACTACACGTACAGAAGACTAACTAATACTACGCGTACATAAGACTAACTAATACTACACGTACATAAGACTAACTAATACTACGCGTACAGAAGACTAACTAATACTACGCGTACATAAGATTAACTAATATTACGCGTACAGAAGACTAACTAATACTACGCGTACATAAGACTAACTAATACTACGCGTACAGAAGACTAACTAATACTACGCGTACAGAAGACTAACTAATACTACGCGTACAGAAGACTAACTAATACTACACATACAGAAGACTAACTAATACTACGCGTACAGAAGACTAACTAATACTACGCGTACAGAAGACTAACTAATACTACACATACAGAAGACTAACTAATACTACGTGTACAGAAGACTAACTAATACTACACATACAGAAGACTAACTAATACTACGCGTACAGAAGACTAACTAATACTACGCGTACATAAGACTAACTAATACTACGCGTACAGAAGACTAACTAATACTACACGTACAGAAGACTAACTAATACTACGCGTACATAAGACTAACTAATACTACACATACAGAAGACTAACTAATATTACGCGTACAGAAGACTAACTAATACTACGCGTACATAAGACTAACTAATACTACGCGTACATAAGACTAACTAATACTACGCGTACATAAGACTAACTAATACTACACATACAGAAGACTAACTAATACTACGCGTACATAAGACTAACTAATACTACACATACAGAAGACTAACTAATACTACGCGTACATAAGACTAACTAATACTACACATACAGAAGACTAACTAATATTACGCGTACAGAAGACTAACTAATACTACGCGTACATAAGACTAACTAATACTATGCGTACAGAAGACTAACTAATACTACACATACATAAGACTAACTAATACTACGCGTACAGAAGACTAACTAATACTACGTGTGCAGAAGACTAACTAATACTACGCGTACAGAAGACTAACTAATACTATGCGTACAGAAGACTAACTAATACTACGCGTACAGAAGACTAACTAATACTATGCGTACAGAAGACTAACTAATACTACACATACATAAGACTAACTAATACTACACATACAGAAGACTAACTAATACTACGCGTATAGAAGACTAACTAATACTACGCGTACAGAAGACTAACTAATACTACACATACAGAAGACTAACTAATACTACGCGTACATAAGACTAACTAATACTACGCGTACAGAAGACTAACTAATACTACACGTACAGAAGACTAACTAATACTACGCGTACATAAGACTAACTAATACTACACATACAGAAGACTAACTAATATTACGCGTACAGAAGACTAACTAATACTACGCGTACATAAGACTAACTAATACTACACATACAGAAGACTAACTAATACTACGCGTACAGAAGACTAACTAATACTACGCATACAGAAGACTAACTAATACTACGTGTACAGAAGACTAAGTAATACTACGTGTACAGAAGACTAACTAATACTACACATACATAAGACTAACTAATACTACGCGTACAGAAGACTAACTAATACTACGCATACAGCAGACTAACTAATACTACGCATACAGAAGACTAACTAATACTACACGTACAGAAGACTAACTAATACTACGCATACAGAAGACTAACTAATACTACGTGTACAGAAGACTAACTAATACTACACATACATAAGACTAACTAATACTACGCGTACAGAAGACTAACTAATACTACGCATACAGCAGACTAACTAATACTACGCATACAGAAGACTAACTAATACTACACGTACAGAAGACTAACTAATACTACGCATACAGAAGACTAACTAATACTACGTGTACAGAAGACTAACTAATACTACACATACATAAGACTAACTAATACTACGTGTACAGAAGACTAAGTAATACTACGTGTACAGAAGACTAACTAATACTACACATACATAAGACTAACTAATACTACGCGTACAGAAGACTAACTAATACTACGCGTACAGAAGACTAACTAATACTACGCATACAGCAGACTAACTAATACTACGCGTACAGAAGACTAACTAATACTACGCATACAGAAGACTAACTAATACTACGTGTACAGAAGACTAAGTAATACTACGTGTACAGAAGACTAACTAATACTACGCGTACAGAAGACTAACTAATACTACACATACAGAAGACTAACTAATACTACACATACAGAAGACTAACTAATACTACACATACAGAAGACTAACTAATACTACACATACATAAGACTAACTAATACTACGCGTACAGAAGACTAACTAATACTACGCGTACAGAAGACTAACTAATACTATGCGTACAGAAGACTAACTAATACTATGCGTACAGAAGACTAACTAATACTACACATACATAAGACTAACTAATACTACGCGTACAGAAGACTAACTAATACTACGCGTACAGAAGACTAACTAATACTACGCGTACATAAGACTAACTAATACTACGCGTACAGAAGACTAACTAATACTACGCGTACAGAAGACTAACTAATACTATGCGTACAGAAGACTAACTAATACTACGCGTACAGAAGACTAACTAATACTATGCGTACAGAAGACTAACTAATACTACGCGTACAGAAGACTAACTAATACTACGCGTACAGAAGACTAACTAATACTATGCGTACAGAAGACTAACTAATACTACACATACATAAGACTAACTAATACTACACATACAGAAGACTAACTAATACTATGCGTACAGAAGACTAACTAATACTACGCGTACAGAAGACTAACTAATACTATGCGTACAGAAGACTAACTAATACTACACATACATAAGACTAACTAATACTACACATACAGAAGACTAACTAATACTACACATACATAAGACTAACTAATACTATGCGTACAGAAGACTAACTAATACTATGCGTACAGAAGACTAACTAATATTACGCGTACAGAAGACTAACTAATATTACGCGTACAGAAGACTAACTAATATTACGCGTACAGAAGACTAACTAATATTACGCGTACAGAAGACTAACTAATATTACGCGTACAGAAGACTAACTAATACTACGTGTACATAAGACTAACTAATACTACGTGTACAGAAGACTAACTAATACTATGCGTACAGAAGACTAACTAATACTACACATACAGAAGACTAACTAATACTACACATACATCAGACTAACTAATACTACGCGTACAGAAGACTAACTAATACTACATGTACATAAGACTAACTAATACTATGCGTACAGAAGACTAACTAATACTACGCATACAGAAGACTAACTAATACTACGCGTACAGAAGACTAACTAATACTACGCGTACAGAAGACTAACTAATACTATGCGTACAGAAGACTAACTAATACTACACATACATAAGACTAACTAATACTACGCGTACAGAAGACTAACTAATACTACGCGTACAGAAGACTAACTAATACTATGCGTACATAAGACTAACTAATACTACGCGTACAGAAGACTAACTAATACTACACATACAGAAGACTAACTAATACTACACATACAGAAGATTAACTAATACTACGCGTATAGAAGACTAACTAATACTACGCGTATAGAAGACTAACTAATACTACGCGTACAGAAGACTAACTAATACTATGCGTACAGAAGACTAACTAATACTACGCGTACAGAAGATTAACTAATACTACGCGTACAGAAGACTAACTAATACTACACGTACAGAAGACTAACTAATACTACACATACAGAAGACTAACTAATACTACGCGTATAGAAGACTAACTAATACTACGCGTACAGAAGACTAACTAATACTATGCGTACAGAAGACTAACTAATACTACGCGTACAGAAGATTAACTAATACTACGCGTACAGAAGACTAACTAATACTACGCGTACAGAAGACTAACTAATACTACGCATAAAGAAGACTAACTAATACTACGCATAAAGAAGACTAACTAATACTACGCGTACAGAAGACTAACTAATACTACGCATACAGAAGACTAACTAATACTACGTGTACAGAAGACTAACTAATACTACGCGTACAGACGACTAACTAATACTACGCGTACAGAAGACTAACTAATACTATGCGTACAGAAGATTAACTAATACTACGCGTACAGAAGACTAACTAATACTACGCATACAGAAGACTAACTAATACTACGCGTACAGAAGACTAACTAATACTATGCGTACAGAAGACTAACTAATACTACGCGTACAGAAGATTAACTAATACTACGCGTACAGAAGACTAACTAATACTATGCGTACAGAAGACTAACTAATACTACGCATAAAGAAGACTAACTAATACTACGCATAAAGAAGACTAACTAATACTACGCGTACAGAAGACTAACTAATACTACGCATACAGAAGACTAACTAATACTACGTGTACAGAAGACTAACTAATACTACGCGTACAGAAGACTAACTAATACTACGCGTACAGAAGACTAACTAATACTACGCGTACAGAAGATTAACTAATACTACGCGTACAGAAGACTAACTAATACTACGCATACAGAAGACTAACTAATACTACGAGTACAGCAGACTAACTAATACTACACATACATATTACTAACTAATATTACGCGCACAGAAGACTAACTAATACTACGCGTACAGAAAACTAACTAATACTATGCGTACAGAAGACTAACTAATACTATGCGTACAGAAGACTAACTAATACTATGCGTACAGAAGACTAACTAATACTACGCATACAGAAGACTAACTAATACTACGAGTACAGAAGACTAACTAATACTACGCATACATATTACTAACTAATACTACGCATACAGAAGACTAACTAATACTACGCATACAGAAGACTAACTAATACTATGCGTACAGAAGACTAACTAATACTACGCATACAGAAGACTAACTAATACTACACATACAGAAGACTAACTAATACTACGCGTACAGAAGACTAACTAATACTATGAGTACAGAAGACTAACTAATACTACGCATAGAGAAGACTAACTAATACTACGCATAAAGAAGACTAACTAATACTACACATACAGAAGACTAACTAATACTACGAGTACAGAAGACTAACTAATACTACGCGTACAGAAGACTAACTAATACTACGCGTACAGAAGACTAACTAATACTATGCGTACAGAAGACTAACTAATACTACGCGTACAGAAGACTAACTAATACTATGCGTACAGAAGACTAACTAATACTACGCGTACAGAAGACTAACTAATACTATGCGTACAGAAGACTAACTAATACTACACATACATAAGACTAACTAATACTACACATACAGAAGACTAACTAATACTACACATACATAAGACTAACTAATACTACGCGTACAGAAGACTAACTAATACTACGCGTACAGAAGACTAACTAATACTACGCGTACATAAGACTAACTAATACTACGTGTACAGCAGACTAACTAATACTATGCGTACAGAAGACTAACTAATACTACACATACAGAAGACTAACTAATACTACACATACATCAGACTAACTAATACTACGCGTACAGAAGACTAACTAATACTACATGTACATAAGACTAACTAATACTACGCGTACAGAAGACTAACTAATACTACGCGTACAGAAGACTAACTAATACTATGCGTACAGAAGACTAACTAATACTACACATACATAAGACTAACTAATACTACGCGTACAGAAGACTAACTAATACTACGCGTACAGAAGACTAACTAATACTATGCGTACAGAAGACTAACTAATACTACGCGTACAGAAGATTAACTAATACTACGCGTACAGAAGACTAACTAATACTACACATACAGAAGACTAACTAATACTACACATACAGAAGATTAACTAATACTACGCGTATAGAAGACTAACTAATACTACGCGTATAGAAGACTAACTAATACTATGCGTACAGAAGACTAACTAATACTACGCGTACAGAAGATTAACTAATACTACGCGTACAGAAGACTAACTAATACTACACGTACAGAAGACTAACTAATACTACACATACAGAAGACTAACTAATACTACGCGTATAGAAGACTAACTAATACTACGCGTACAGAAGACTAACTAATACTATGCGTACAGAAGACTAACTAATACTACGCGTACAGAAGATTAACTAATACTACGCGTACAGAAGACTAACTAATACTACGCGTACAGAAGACTAACTAATACTACGCATAAAGAAGACTAACTAATACTACGCATAAAGAAGACTAACTAATACTACGCGTACAGAAGACTAACTAATACTACGCATACAGAAGACTAACTAATACTACGTGTACAGAAGACTAACTAATACTACGCGTACAGAAGACTAACTAATACTACGCGTACAGAAGACTAACTAATACTATGCGTACAGAAGATTAACTAATACTACGCGTACAGAAGACTAACTAATACTACGCATACAGAAGACTAACTAATACTACGCGTACAGAAGACTAACTAATACTATGCGTACAGAAGACTAACTAATACTACGCGTACAGAAGATTAACTAATACTACGCGTACAGAAGACTAACTAATACTATGCGTACAGAAGACTAACTAATACTACGCATAAAGAAGACTAACTAATACTACGCATAAAGAAGACTAACTAATACTACGCGTACAGAAGACTAACTAATACTACGCATACAGAAGACTAACTAATACTACGTGTACAGAAGACTAACTAATACTACGCGTACAGAAGACTAACTAATACTACGCGTACAGAAGACTAACTAATACTACGCGTACAGAAGATTAACTAATACTACGCGTACAGAAGACTAACTAATACTACGCATACAGAAGACTAACTAATACTACGAGTACAGCAGACTAACTAATACTACACATACATATTACTAACTAATATTACGCGCACAGAAGACTAACTAATACTACGCGTACAGAAAACTAACTAATACTATGCGTACAGAAGACTAACTAATACTATGCGTACAGAAGACTAACTAATACTATGCGTACAGAAGACTAACTAATACTACGCATACAGAAGACTAACTAATACTACGAGTACAGAAGACTAACTAATACTACGCATACATATTACTAACTAATACTACGCATACAGAAGACTAACTAATACTACGCATACAGAAGACTAACTAATACTATGCGTACAGAAGACTAACTAATACTACGCATACAGAAGACTAACTAATACTACACATACAGAAGACTAACTAATACTACGCGTACAGAAGACTAACTAATACTATGAGTACAGAAGACTAACTAATACTACGCATAGAGAAGACTAACTAATACTACGCATAAAGAAGACTAACTAATACTACACATACAGAAGACTAACTAATACTACGAGTACAGAAGACTAACTAATACTACGCATACATATTACTAACTAATACTACGCATACAGAAGACTAACTAATACTACGCATACAGAAGACTAACTAATACTATGCGTACAGAAGACTAACTAATACTACGCATACAGAAGACTAACTAATACTACACATACAGAAGACTAACTAATACTACGCGTACAGAAGACTAACTAATACTACGCATACAGAAGACTAACTAATACTATGCGTACAGAAGACTAACTAATACTACACATACAGAAGACTAACTAATACTACGCGTACAGAAGACTAACTAATACTACGAGTACAGAAGACTAACTAATACTACGCATAGAGAAGACTAACTAATACTACGCATAAAGAAGACTAACTAATACTACGCGTACAGAAGACTAACTAATACTACGCATACAGAAGACTAACTAATACTACACATACAGAAGACTAACTAATACTACGCGTACAGAAGACTAACTAATATTACGCGTACAGAAGACTAACTAATACTACGCGTACAGAAGACTAACTAATACTACACATACAGAAGTCAAACTAATACTACACATACAGAAGACTAACTAATACTACACATAAAGAAGACTAACTAATACTACGCGTACAGAAGACTAACTAATATTACGCGTACAGAAGACTAACTAATACTACGCGTACAGAAGACTAACTAATACTACACATACAGAAGTCAAACTAATACTACACATACAGAAGACTAACTAATACTACGCATAAAGAAGACTAACTAATACTACGCGTACAGAAGACTAACTAATACTACGCATACAGAAGACTAACTAATACTACACATACAGAAGACTAACTAATACTACACATACATATTACTAACTAATACTACACATACAGAAGACTAACTAATACTACGCATACAGAAGACTAACTAATACTACGCATACAGAAGACTAACTAATACTATGCGTACAGAAGACTAACTAATACTATGCGTACAGAAGACTAACTAAATACTACACATACAGAAGACTAACTAATACTACGCATACATAAGACTAACTAATACTACGCATACAGAAGACTAACTAATACTACGCATACAGAAGACTAACTAATACTACACATACATATTACTAACTAATACTACACATACAGAAGACTAACTAATACTACGCATACAGAAGACTAACTAATACTACGCATACAGAAGACTAACTAATACTACACATACAGAAGACTAACTAATACTACGCATACAGAAGACTAACTAATACTATGCGTACAGAAGACTAACTAATACTACGCGTACAGAAGATTAACTAATACTACGCGTACAGAAGACTAACTAATACTACGCATACAGAAGACTAACTAATACTATGCGTACAGAAGACTAACTAATACTACACGTACAGAAGACTAACTAATACTATGCATACAGAAGACTAACTAATACTACACATACATATTACTAACTAATACTACACATACAGAAGACTAACTAATACTACGCATACAGAAGACTAACTAATACTACGCATACAGAAGACTAACTAATACTACACATACAGAAGACTAACTAATACTACGCATACAGAAGACTAACTAATACTATGCGTACAGAAGACTAACTAATACTACGCGTACAGAAGATTAACTAATACTACGCGTACAGAAGACTAACTAATACTACGCATACAGAAGACTAACTAATACTATGCGTACAGAAGACTAACTAATACTACACGTACAGAAGACTAACTAATACTATGCATAAAGAAGACTAACTAATACTACGCGTACATATTACTAACTAATATTACGCGTACAGAAGATTAACTAATACTACGCGTACAGAAGACTAACTAATACTATGCATAAAGAAGACTAACTAATACTACGCGTACATATTACTAACTAATATTACGCGTACAGAAGACTAACTAATACTACGCATACAGAAGACTAACTAATACTACGCGTACAGAAGACTAACTAATACTACACGTACAGAAGACTAACTAATACTACGCATACAGAAGACTAACTAATACTACGCATACAGAAGACTAACTAATACTACGCGTACATAAGACTAACTAATACTACGCGTACAGAAGACTAACTAATACTACGCGTACAGAAGACTAACTAATACTACACGTACAGAAGACTAACTAATACTATGCATACAGAAGACTAACTAATACTACGCATACAGAAGACTAACTAATACTACGCATACAGAAGACTAACTAATACTACGCGTACAGAAGACTAACTAATACTACGCGTACAGAAGACTAACTAATACTACGCGTACAGAAGACTAACTAATACTACGCGTACAGAAGACTAACTAATACTACGCGTACAGAAGACTAACTAATACTATGCGTATAGAAGACTAACTAATACTATGCGTACAGTAGACTAACTAATACTACGCGTACAGAAGACTAACTAATACTACGCATACAGAAGACTAACTAATACTACGCGTACAGAAGACTAACTAATACTATGCGTACAGAAGACTAACTAATACTACGCGTACAGAAGACTAACTAATACTATGCGTACAGTAGACTAACTAATACTACGCGTACAGTAGACTAACTAATACTACGCATACAGAAGACTAACTAATACTACGCGTACAGAAGACTAACTAATACTACACGTACAGAAGACTAACTAATACTACGCATACAGAAGACTAACTAATACTACGCATACAGAAGACTAACTAATACTACGCGTACATAAGACTAACTAATACTACGCGTACAGAAGACTAACTAATACTACGCGTACAGAAGACTAACTAATACTACACGTACAGAAGACTAACTAATACTACGCATACAGAAGACTAACTAATACTACGCATACAGAAGACTAACTAATACTACGCATACAGAAGACTAACTAATACTACGCGTACAGAAGACTAACTAATACTACGCGTACAGAAGACTAACTAATACTACGCGTACAGAAGACTAACTAATACTACGCGTACAGAAGACTAACTAATACTACGCGTACAGAAGACTAACTAATACTATGCGTATAGAAGACTAACTAATACTATGCGTACAGTAGACTAACTAATACTACGCGTACAGAAGACTAACTAATACTACGCGTACAGAAGACTAACTAATACTATGCGTACAGAAGACTAACTAATACTATGCGTACAGTAGACTAACTAATACTACGCGTACAGAAGACTAACTAATACTACGCGTACAGAAGACTAACTAATACTACGCGTACAGAAGACTAACTAATACTATGCGTACAGTAGACTAACTAATATAACGCATACAGAAGACTAACTAATACTACACATACATAAGACTAAGTAATACTACGCGTCCAGAAGACAAACTAATACTACGCGTACAGAAGACTAACTAATACTACGCATACAGAAGACTAACTAATACTACGCATACAGAAGACTAACTAATACTACGCATATAGAAGACTAACTAATACTACGCGTCCAGAAGACTAACTAATACTACGTGTACAGAAGACTAACTAATACTACACATACAGAAGACTAACTAATACTACGCATATAGAAGACTAACTAATACTACGCGTACAGAAGACTAACTAATACTACGCGTACAGAAGACTAAATAATACTACGCGTACAGAAGACTAACTAATACTACGCGTATAGAAGACTAACTAATACTACGCGTCCAGAAGACTAACTAATACTACGTGTACAGAAGACTAACTAATACTACACATACAGAAGACTAACTAATACTACACATACAGAAGACTAACTAATACTACGCGTACAGAAGACTAACTAATACTACGCATATAGAAGACTAACTAATACTACGCGTCCAGAAGACTAACTAATACAACACATACAGAAGACTAACTAATACTACGCATATAGAAGACTAACTAATACTACGCGTCCAGAAGACTAACTAATACTACGCATACAGAAGACTAACTAATACTACACATACATAAGACTAAGTAATACTACGCATACAGAAGACTAACTAATACTATGCATACAGAAGACAAACTAATACTACGCGTATAGAAGACTAACTAATACTACGCATACAGAAGACTAACTAATATAACGCATACACAAGACTAACTAATACTACACATACATAAGACTAAGTAATACTACGCATACAGAAGACTAACTAATACTACGCATACAGAAGACAAACTAATACTACGTGTACAGAAGACTAACTAATACTACACATACAGAAGACTAACTATTACTACACATACATAAGACTAACTAATACTACACATACATAAGACTAAGTAATACTACGCGTCCAGAAGACTAACTAATACTACGCATATAGAAGACTAACTAATACTACACATACAGAAGACTAACTATTACTACACATACAGAAGACTAACTAATATAACGCATACAGAAGACTAACTAATACTACACATACAGAAGACTAACTATTACTACACATACAGAAGACTAACTATTACTACGCATATAGAAGACTAACTAATATAACGCATACAGAAGACTAACTAATACTACACATACAGAAGACTAACTATTACTACACATACATAAGACTAACTAATACTACACATACATAAGACTAAGTAATACTACGCGTCCAGAAGACTAACTAATACTACGCATATAGAAGACTAACTAATACTACGCATACAGAAGTCAAACTAATACTACGCATACAGAAGACTAACTAATACTACGCATACAGAAGACTAACTAATACTACGCATACAGAAGACTAACTAATACTACGCATACAGAATACTAACTAATACTACGCGTACAGAAGACTAACTAATACTACGCGTACAGAAGACTAACTAATACTACGCGTACAGAAGACTAACTAATACTACGCATACAGAAGACTAACTAATACTACGCATACAGAAGACAAACTAATACTACGCGTACAGAAGACTAACTAATACTACGCGTATAGAAGACTAACTAATACTACGCGTATAGAAGACTAACTAATACTACGCATACAGAAGACTAACTAATACTACGCGTATAGAAGACTAACTAATACTACACGTACAGAAGACTAACTAATACTACGCGTACAGAAGACTAACTAATACTACGCATACAGAAGACTAACTAATACTACGCGTCCAGAAGACTAACTAATACTACGCGTACAGAAGACTAACTAATACTACGCATACAGAAGACTAACTAATACTACGCATACAGAAGACTAACTAATACTACGCGTCCAGAAGTCAAACTAATACTACGCATACAGAAGACTAACTAATACTACACATACATAAGACTAACTAATACTACGCATACAGAAGACTAACTAATACTACACATACAGAAGACTAACTAATACTACACATACATAAGACTAACTAATACTACGCATACAGAAGACTAACTAATACTACACGTATAGAAGACTAACTAATACTACGCATACAGAAGACTAACTAATACTACGCATACAGAAGACTAACTAATACTACGCATACAGAATACTAACTAATACTACACATACAGAAGACTAACTAATACTACACATACAGAAGACTGACTAATACTACGCATACAGAAGACTAACTAATACTACGCATACAGAAGACTAACTAATACTACGCATACAGAAGACTAACTAATACTACGCGTACAGAAGACTAACTAATACTACGCGTCCAGAAGACAAACTAATACTACGCATACAGAAGACTAACTAATACTACGCATACAGAAGACTAACTAATACTACGCGTACAGAAGACTAACTAATACTACGCATACAGAAGACTAACTAATACTACGCATACAGAAGACAAACTAATACTACGCGTACAGAAGACTAACTAATACTACGCGTACAGAAGACTAACTAATACTACGCGTATAGAAGACTAACTAATACTATGTGTACAGAAGACTAACTAATACTACACGTACAGAAGACTAACTAATACTGCGCATACAGAAGTCAAACTAATACTACGCGTACAGAAGACTAACTAATACTACGCGTACAGAAGACTAACTAATACTACGCGTACAGAAGACTAACTAATACTATGTGTACAGAAGACTAACTAATACTACGCATACAGAAGTCAAACTAATACTACGCGTACAGAAGACTAACTAATACTACGCGTACAGAAGACTAACTAATACTACGCGTACAGAAGACTAACTAATACTATGTGTACAGAAGACTAACTAATACTACGCATACAGAAGTCAAACTAATACTACGCGTACAGAAGACTAACTAATACTACGCGTACAGAAGACTAACTAATACTACGCGTACAGAAGACTAACTAATACTACGCGTACATAAGACTAACTAATACTACACGTACAGAAGACTAACTAATACTATGTGTACAGAAGACTAACTAATACTATGTGTACAGAAGTCAAACTAATACTACGCGTACAGAAGACTAACTAATAATATGCGTACAGAAGACTAACTAATAATACGTGTGCAGAAGACTAACTAATACTACACGTACAGAAGACTAACTAATACTACACGTACAGAAGACTAACTAATACTACGCATAGAGAAGACTAACTAATAATACACGTACAGAAGACTAACTAATACTATGTGTACAGAAGACTAACTAATACTATGTGTACAGAAGACTAACTAATACTACGCATACAGAAGTCAAACTAATACTACGCGTACAGAAGACTAACTAATACTACACATACAGAAGACTAACTAATACTATGCATACAGAAGACTAACTAATAATACGTGTGCAGAAGACTAACTAATACTACACGTACAGAAGACTAACTAATACTACACGTACAGAAGACTAACTAATACTACACGTACAGAAGACTAACTAATAATACGTGTGCAGAAGACTAACTAATACTACACGTACAGAAGACTAACTAATACTACACGTACAGAAGACTAACTAATACTACGCATAGAGAAGACTAACTAATAATACACGTACAGAAGACTAACTAATACTATGTGTACAGAAGACTAACTAATACTATGTGTACAGAAGACTAACTAATACTACGCATACAGAAGTCAAACTAATACTACGCGTACAGAAGACTAACTAATACTACACATACAGAAGACTAACTAATACTATGCATACAGAAGACTAACTAATAATACGTGTGCAGAAGACTAACTAATACTACACGTACAGAAGACTAACTAATACTACACGTACAGAAGACTAACTAATACTACGCATAGAGAAGACTAACTAATAATACACGTACAGAAGACTAACTAATACTACGTGTACAGAAGACTAACTAATACTACGCATACAGAAGACTAACTAATACTACGCATACAGAAGACTAACTAATACTACGCATAGAGAAGACTAACTAATAATACACGTACAGAAGACTAACTAATACTATGCGTACAGAAGACTAACTAATACTACACATACAGAAGACTTACTAATACTACACATACAGAAGACTAACTAATACTATGTGTATAGAAGACTAACTAATAATACACGTACATAAGATTAACTAATACTATGCGTACAGAAGACTAACTAATACTACACATACAGAAGACTAACTAATACTATGCGTACAGAAGACTAACTAATACTACACGTACATAAGATTAACTAATACTATGCGTACAGAAGACTAACTAATACTACACGTACAGAAGACTAACTAATACTACACATACAGAAGACTAACTAATACTATGCATGCAGAAGACTAACTAATACTACACATACAGAAGACTAACTAATACTATGCATACAGAAGACTAACTAATACTATGCATGCAGAAGACTAACTAATACTACGCCTACAGAAGACTAACTAATACTATGCATACAGAAGACTAACTAATAATACGTGTGCAGAAGACTAACTAATACTACACATACAGAAGACTAACTAATACTATGCATACAGAAGACTAACTAATACTATGCATGCAGAAGACTAACTAATACTACGCGTACAGAAGACTAACTAATACTATGCATACAGAAGACTAACTAATAATACGTGTGCAGAAGACTAACTAATACTACACATACAGAAGACTAACTAATACTACACATACAGAAGACTAACTAATACTATGCATGCAGAAGACTAACTAATACTACACATACAGAAGACTAACTAATACTACGCATACATAAGACTAACTAATACTACACGTACATAAGACTAACTAATACTACGTGTACAGAAGACTAACTAATACTACACATACAGAAGACTAACTAATACTACACATACAGAAGACTAACTGATACTATGCATACATAAGACTAACTAATACTACACATACAGAAGACTAACTAATACTATGCGTACAGAAGACTAACTAATACTACGTGTGCAGAAGACTAACTAATACTACACATACAGAAGACTAACTAATACTACACATACAGAAGACTAACTGATACTATGCATACATAAGACTAACTAATACTACACATACAGAAGACTAACTAATACTACGTGTGCAGAAGACTAACTAATACTACACATACAGAAGACTAACTAATACTACACATACAGAAGACTAACTAATACTACACATACAGAAGACTAACTAATACTACACATACAGAAGACTAACTAATACTACACATACAGAAGACTAACTAATACTATGCATGCAGAAGACTAACTAATACTACGCGTACAGAAGACTAACTAATACTACGCGTACAGAAGACTAACTAATACTATGCATACAGAAGACTAACTAATACTACGCATACAGAAGACTAACTAATACTACGCGTACAGAAGACTAACTAATACTATGCGTACAGAAGACTAACTAATACTACACGTACAGAAGACTAACTAATACTACGCATAGAGAAGACAAACTAATACTATGCATGCAGAAGACTAACTAATACTACGCATAGAGAAGACAAACTAATACTACGCGTACAGAAAACTAACTAATACTACACGTACAGAAGACTAACTAATACTACACGTACAGAAGACTAACTAATACTACGCATGCAGAAGACTAACTAATACTACGCGTACAGAAAACTAACTAATACTACACGTACAGAAGACTAACTAATACTACACATACAGAAGACTAACTAATACTACGCATACAGAAAACTAACTAATAATACACGTACAGAAGACTAACTAATACTACACATACAGAAGACTAACTAATACTACGCGTCCAGAAGACTAACTATTACTACACATACAGAAGACTAACTATTACTACACATAGAGAAGACTAACTAATACTACACATACAGAAGACTAACTAATACTACACATACAGAAGACTAACTAATACTACACATACAGAAGACTAACTAATACTATGCGTACAGAAGACTAACTAATACTATGCATACAGAAAACTAACTTATACTACGCGTACAGAAGACTAACTAATACAACGCGTACAGAAGACTAACAAATACTACGCGTTCAGAAGACTAACTAATACTATGCGTACAGAAGACTAACTAATACTACGCGTATAGAAGACTAACTAATACTACGCGTATAGAAGACTAACAAATACTACGCGTTCAGAAGACTAACTAATACTATGCGTACAGAAGACTAACTAATACTACGCATACAGAAGACTAACTAATACTACGCGTACAGAAGACTAACTAATACTACGCATACAGAAGACTAACTAATACTACGCGTATAGAAGACTAACTAATACTACGCATACAGAAGACTAACTAATACTACGCGTACAGAAGACTAACTAATACTACGCATACAGAAGACTAACTAATACTACGCGTATAGAAGACTAACTAATACTACGCATACAGAAGACTAACTAATACTACGCATACAGAAGACTAACTAATACTACGCGTATAGAAGACTAACTAATACTACACATACAGAAGACTAACTAATACTATGCATGCAGAAGACTAACTAATACTATGCATGCAGAAGACTAACTAATACTACACATACAGAAGACTAACTAATACTATGCATGCAGAAGACTAACTAATACTACACGTACATAAGACTAACTAATACTACGTGTACAGAAGACTAACTAATACTATGCGTACAGAAGACTAACTAATACTACGTGTGCAGAAGACTAACTAATACTACACATACAGAAGACTAACTAATACTACACATACAGAAGACTAACTAATACTACACATACAGAAGACTAACTAATACTACACATACAGAAGACTAACTAATACTACACATACAGAAGACTAACTAATACTATGCATGCAGAAGACTAACTAATACTACGCGTACAGAAGACTAACTAATACTACGCGTACAGAAGACTAACTAATACTATGCATACAGAAGACTAACTAATACTATGCATACAGAAGACTAACTAATACTACGCATACAGAAGACTAACTAATACAACGCGTACAGAAGACTAACAAATACTACGCGTTCAGAAGACTAACTAATACTATGCGTACAGAAGACTAACTAATACTACGCGTATAGAAGACTAACTAATACTACGCGTATAGAAGACTAACAAATACTACGCGTTCAGAAGACTAACTAATACTATGCGTACAGAAGACTAACTAATACTACGCATACAGAAGACTAACTAATACTACGCGTACAGAAGACTAACTAATACTACGCATACAGAAGACTAACTAATACTACGCGTACAGAAGACTAACTAATACTACGCATAGAGAAGACTAACTAATACTACGCATACAGAAGACTAACTAATACTACGCGTATAGAAGACTAACTAATACTACGCATACAGAAGACTAACTAATACTACGCATACAGAAGACTAACTAATACTACGCATACAGAAGACTAACTAATACTACGCGTATAGAAGACTAACTAATACTACGCATACAGAAGACTAACTAATACTATGCGTACAGAAGACTAACTAATACTACGCATACAGAAGACTAACTAATACTACGCGTATAGAAGACTAACAAATACTACGCGTACAGAAAACTAGCTAATACTATGCGTTCAGAAGACTAATTATACTACACGTACATAAGACTAACTAATACTACGCGTACATAAGACTAACTAATACTACACGTACATAAGACTAACTAATACTACGCGTACAGAAGACTAACTAATACTACGCGTACAGAAGACTAACTAATACTAAGCATACAGAAGACTAACTAATACTACGCGTACAGCAGACTAACTAATACTAAGCATACAGAAGACTAACTAATACTACGCGTACAGAAGACTGACTAATACTACGCATACATCAGGAGTCATATTTATTTATTGGAGGGAAACGTTAAGATAATACGTGCAACAACCGACTATGGTCGTTTTTTGTAAGTTAATACATGAACATTTCCTTAGGGAATCGGATACTTAATTCACTTAATTCATTCACTATCCTCTACACTCTAATGATGGAGGGGCGCCTGCGGCGCATAATATACTTATATCTATTATTTATGTGGCAGTAGCCTCTATAGTGGCGCCTACGGCGCATAAGATACTATGGGTGGCGCGATGGGGAGGTGGGTGGGTAACTATCATCTACACTCTAATGATGGAGGGGCGCCTGCGGCGCATAATATACTTATATCTATTATGTATGTGGCAGTAGCCTCTATAGGGGCGCCTGCGGCGCATAATATACTAAGGGTGGCGGGATGAGGAGGTGGGTGGGTAACTAACCTCTACATTTCCGTCGGATTTTAAATATAGTCTGACTGAATGTGGCATTCAACTAAGTATGTACCGAGTATGCCATAAGCACAAGAACAATCAGGACCGTGGCGAGGGGCTTGTGTATGAAAATTAATAAATACCAAAGTCTATATTCGTACATAATGGCTGGCATCACTTAATTCATTCACCCAAAAACCATAACGAAAACTTACTGCTTTGTGTGTCCCACATTATGTGAGTAAAAGTGGGGATGCCCAATGACACTTGAGTCCGCGAAGTCTTGCCCACCGGAAGCTGACATAAGCTAATGATAGGCAAAGCACTCTGCTGTATAGCCAGTTTCAGAATCAGTCATAAAGTTGAAGTAAAATAAGCAAGAAAGCCCCATGTCCTCCTGTATATTATAGGTATCGAGTTTCCCATATATTGTACCCGTGTTAAAGGTACACGCATTTATAGATAAGTTATACATTTCCCAAATGGTATTGGTGTTGTCCCATACATAACAGTAAAAATTAAGTTCACTTCATGCAAATAAGATATGCATACTTATGCATGATATATCAAGCACTAACAGCTATTGGATTCCAACTTCCAAGCGAGTTCTTTATACTTGATTCATTACTTATGTGTTTCTGTTATTTTAATAGGAGATTCATTATGTCAGGATTCCACACACTATCACAAAAATGTTTTATTGTTTGTGCGATTTCAGAGGTGTCGTTGTTAATACGATTCGTGGGACAACACAAACATGTCACATAATTTGTTCTACTAGTACTGACTATTGGCAAATTTAGTACAATGCTTATTAATCGGCCAAATTCGGCCATTTTGATAATGCATACCTACGAAACGTGTATTGACTTACCGTACGAGCTTGATAACACAGAAGGAATCAATTTTTTGGAAAAGATTTACTACGTCCGGTTCCGAAATTGTGTTTAAATAGAATGTTGTCCTATGGAAAAAATGCTGACTTCAGGTCCTCGGGTGCGGTTCTGGTCCTCTAACAGATATAAAGCATTCTGTTATGATATATACGTGCAGTTTCGGGAGTAAAACAGGAAAACTTACCGGAAATGGCTGGAGGTCCAGATGAAAACTTTCTGCTAGTAACTGGAGGTCCAGATGGAAACTTACTGCTAATAGCTGGAGGTCCAGATGAAAACGTACTGCTAATAACTGGAGGTCCAGACGAAAACTTACTGCTAATAACTGGAGCTCCATGTGAAAACTTACTGCTAATAGCTGGAGGTCCAGATAAAAACTTACTGATAATAGCTGGAGGTCCAGATGAAAACTTACTGAGAATGCCTGGATGTCCAGACGAAAACTTACTGCTAATAACTTGTGGTCCAGACGAAAACTTACTGCTAATAGCTGGCGGTCCAGACGAAAACTGACCGGGAATGGTTGGAGGTCTAGACGAAAACTTACTGCGAATAGATGGAGGTCCATGGAAATTTTTGAGAATAGACGAAGGTCTAAGAGAACGTACCGGGTATAAATGGAGGTCCAGGAGGACAGGGCCTGGGCGTGGTAGTTGTTGTCGCTGTAGTTGTTGTCGCCGGAGTGGTTGTCGATACAGTAGTTGTTGTCGATTCAGTAGTTGTTGTCGATACAGTAGTTGTTATCCCTGTAGTTGTTTTCGCTGTAGTTGTTGTCGGAGTTGTTGTCGTGGCAGTAGCTGTTGTCGCTGTAGTTGCCGTCGCTGTAGTTGTTGTCACTGTAGTTGATGTCGCCGGAGTTGTTGTCGTCACAGTAGTTGTTGTCGCTGTAGTTGTTCTCGCTGTATTTATTATCGCTGTAGTTGTTGTCACTGTAGTTGATGTCGCCGGAGTTGTTGTCGTCACAGTAGTTGTTGTCGCTGTAGTTGTTGTCGCTGTAGTTGTTGTCGCTGTAGTTGTTGTCACTGTAGTTGATGTCGCCGGAGTTGTTGTCGTCACAGTAGTTGTTGTCGCTGTAGTTGTTGTCCCCGGAGTTGTTGTCGTTGTAGTTGTCGCCGGAGTTGTTGTCGTCACAATGGTTGTTGTCGCTGTAGTCGTTGTGTCTGTAGCTGTTGTATCCGGAGTTGTTGTCGCTGTAGTTGTTGCCACCAGAGTTGTTGCCGTCACAGTAGTTGTTGTCGATGTAGTTGTTGTCGATGTAGTTGTTGTCGCTGGAGTTGTTGTCGTCACAGTAGTTGTAGTCGTTGTAGTTGTTGTCGCTGTAGTTGTTGTCACTATAGTTGTTGTCGCTGTAGTTGTTGTCGCCGGAGTTGTTGTCGCTGTAGTTGTTGTCACAGGAGTTGTTGTCGTCACAGTAGTTGTTGTCGCAGTAGTCGTAGTCGCTGTAGTTGTTGTTGCCACAGTAGTTGTTGTCACTACAGTTGTTGTCGTTGTAGTTGTTGTCGCCGGAGTTGTTGTCGATGTTGTTGTTGTCGCCGGAATTGTTGTCCCTGTAGTTGTTGTCGTCACAGTAGTTGTTGTCGCTGTAGTTGTCGATGTAGTTGTTGTCGATGTAGGTGTTGTCGTCACAGTAGTTGCTGTCACTGTAGGTGTCGCTGTAGTTGTTGTCTCCACAGTAGTTGTTGTCGCTGTAGTTGTTGTCGCCGGAGTTGTTGTCGTCACAGTAGTTGTTGTCGCTGTGGTTGTTGTCGCTGTAGATTTTGTCGCCGGAGTTGTTGTCGTCACAGTTGTTGTTGTCGCTGTAGTTGTTGTCGCCGGAGTTGTTGTCGTTGTAGTTGTCGTCGCCGGAGTTGTTGTCGTCACAATAGTTGTTGTCGTCACAGTAGTTGTTGTCGCTGTAGTTGTCGTCGCCGGAGTTGGTGTCGCCGCAGTTGTTGTCGTTGTAGTTGTTGTCGCTGTAGTTGTTGTCGCCGGAGTTATTGTCGCTGTAGTTGTTGTCACTATAGTTGTTGTCGCCGGAGTTGTTGTCGTCACAGTAGTTGTTGTCGTTGTGGTTGTTGTCGCTGTAGTTGTTGTCGCCGGAGTTGTTGTCGAAGTAGATGTTGTCGCTGTAGTTGTTGTCGCAGGAGTTGTTGTCGTCACAGTAGTTGTTGTCGTTGTAGTTGTTGCTGTCACTGTAGGTGTTGTCACAGTAGGTGTTGTCGCCGGAATTGCTGTCGCTGTAGTTGTTGTCGCTGTAGTTGTTGCCGCCGGAGTTGTTGTCGTCACAGTAGTCGTTGTCGATGTAGTTGTTGTCGATGTAGTTGTTGTCGCTGGAGTTGTTGTCGTCACAGTAGTTGTTGTCGTTGTAGTTGTTGTCGCTGTAGTTGTTGTCGCTGCAGTTGTTGTCACTATAGTTGTTGTCGCTGTAGTTGTTGTCGCTGTAGTTGTCACTATAGTTGTTGTCGCTGTAGTTGTTGTCGCCGGAGTTGTTGTCGCTGTAGTTATTGTCGCAGGAGTTGTTGTCGTTGTAGTTGTTGTCGTTGTAGTTGTTGTCACTGTAGTTGGTGTCGCCGGAGTTGTTGTCGCCGGAGTTGTTGTCGTTGTACTTGTTGTCGCCGGAGTTGTTGTCGTCACAGTAGTTGTTGTCGCTGTAGTTGTTGTCGCCGGAGTTGTTGTCGTCACAGTAGTTGTTGTCGCTGTAGTTGTTGTCGCTGAAGTTGTTGTCACTGTAGTTGATGTCGCCGGAGTTGTTGTCGTCACAGTAGTTGTTGTCGCTGTAGTTGTTCTCGCTGTATTTATTATCGCTGTAGTTGTTGTCACTGTAGTTGATGTCGCCGGAGTTGTTGTCGTCACAGTAGTTGTTGTCGCTGTAGTTGTTGTCGCTGTAGTTGTTGTCGCTGTAGTTGTTGTCACTGTAGTTGATGTCGCCGGAGTTGTTGTCGTCACAGTAGTTGTTGTCGCTGTAGTTGTTGTCGATGTAGTTGTTGTCGCCGGAGTTGTTGTCGTCAAAGTAGTTGTTGTCGCTGTAGTTGTTGTCGCTGAAGTTGTTGTCACTGTAGTTGATGTCGCCGGAGTTGTTGTCGTCACAGTAGTTGTTGTCGCTGTAGTTGTTCTCGCTGTATTTATTATCGCTGTAGTTGTTGTCACTGTAGTTGATGTCGCCGGAGTTGTTGTCCTCACAGTAGTTGTTGTCGCTGTAGTTGTTGTCGCTGTAGTTGTTGTCGCTGCAGTTGTTGTCACTGTAGTTGATGTCGCCGGAGTTGTTGTCGTCACAGTAGTTGTTGTCGCTGTAGTTGTCGCCGGAGTTGTTGTCGTTGTAGTTGTTGTCGCCGGAATTGTTGTCGTCACAATGGTTGTAGTCGTTGTGTCTGTAGATGTTGTATCCGGAGTTGTTGTCGCTGTAGTTGTTGCCACCAGAGTTGTTGTCGTCAAAGTAGTTGTTGTCGATGTAGTTGTTGTCGATGTAGTTGTTGTCGCTGGAGTTGTTGTCGTCACAGTAGTTGTAGTCGTTGTAGTTGTTGTCGCTGTAGTTGTTGTCGCTGTAGTTGTTGTCGCTGTAGTTGTTGTCACTGTAGTTGATGTCGCCGGAGTTGTTGTCGTCACAGTAGTTGTTGTCGCTGTAGTTGTTGTCGCCGGAGTTGTTGTCGTTGTAGTTGTTGTCGCCGGAATTGTTGTCGTCACAATGGTTGTAGTCGTTGTGTCTGTAGCTGTTGTATCCGGAGTTGTTGTCGCTGTAGTTGTTGCCACCAGAGTTGTTGTCGTCAAAGTAGTTGTTGTCGATGTAGTTGTTGTCGATGTAGTTGTTGTCGCTGGAGTTGTTGTCGTCACAGTAGTTGTAGTCGTTGTAGTTGTTGTCGCTGTAGTTGTTGTCGCTGTAGTTGTTGTCACTATAGTTGTTGTCGCTGTAGTTGTTGTCGCCGGAGTTGTTGTCGCTGTAGTTGTTGTCACAGGAGTTGTTGTCGTCACAGTAGTTGTTGTCGCTGTAGTTGTTGTCGCCGGAGTTGTTGTCGTTGTACTTGTTGTCGCCGGAGTTGTTGTCGTCACAGTAGTTGTTGTCGCTGTAGTTGTTGTCGCCGGAGTTGTTGTCGTCACAGTAGTTGTTGTCGCTGTAGTTGTTGTCGATGTAGTTGTTGTCGCCGGAGTTGTTGTCGTCAAAGTATATGTTGTCGCAGTAGTTGTTGTCGCTGAAGTTGTTGTCGATGTAGTTGTTGTCGCTGGAGTTGTTGTCGTCACAGTAGTTGTATTCGTTGTAGTTGTTGTCGCTGTAGTTGTTGTCACTATAGTTGTTGTCGCTGTAGTTGTTGTCGCCGGAGTTGTTGTCGCTGTAGTTGTTGTCACAGGAGTTGTTGTCGTCACAGTAGTTGTTGTCGCAGTAGTCGTAGTCGCTGTAGTTGTTGTTGCCACAGTAGTTGTTGTCACTACAGTTGTTGTCGTTGTAGTTGTTGTCGCCGGAGTTGTTGTCGATGTTGTTGTTGTCGCCGGAATTGTTGTCCCTGTAGTTGTTGTCGTCACAGTAGTTGTTGTCGCTGTAGTTGTCGATGTAGTTGTTGTCGATGTAGGTGTTGTCGTCACAGTAGTTGCTGTCACTGTAGGTGTCGCTGTAGTTGTTGTCTCCACAGTAGTTGTTGTCGTTGTAGTTGTTGTCGCTGTAGTTGTTGTCGCTGCAGTTGTTGTCACTATAGTTGTTGTCGCTGTAGTTGTTGTCGCTGTAGTTGTCACTATAGTTGTTGTCGCTGTAGTTGTTGTCGCCGGAGTTGTTGTCGCTGTAGTTATTGTCGCAGGAGTTGTTGTCGCCACGGTAGTTGTTGTCGCTGCAGTTGTTGTCACCGGAGTTGTTGTCGTTGTAGTTGTTGTCGTTGTAGTTGTTGTCACTGTAGTTGATGTCGCCGGAGTTGTTGTCGTCACAGTAGTTGTTGTCGCTGTAGTTGTTGTCGCCGGAGTTGTTGTCGTTGTACTTGTTGTCGCCGGAGTTGTTGTCGTCACAGTAGTTGTTGTCGCTGTAGTTGTTGTCGCCGGAGTTGTTGTCGTCACAGTAGTTGTTGTCGTTGTAGTTGTTGTCGATGTAGTTGTTGTCGCCGGAGTTGTTGTCGTCAAAGTAGTTGTTGTCGCTGTAGTTGTTGTCGCTGAAGTTGTTGTCGCTGAAGTTGTTGTCGCCACAGTAGTTGTTGTCACTGTAGTTGATGTCGCCGGAGTTGTTGTCGTCACAGTAGTTGTTGTCGCTGTAGTTGTTGTCGCTGTAGTTGTTGTCGCCGGAGTTGTTGTCGCTGTAGTTGTTGTCGCTGTAGTTGTTGTCGCCGGAGTTGTTGTCGCTGTAGTTGATGTCGCCGGAGTTGTTGTCGTCACAGTAGTTGTCGTCACAGTAGTTGTTGTCGCTGTAGTTGTTGTCGATGTAGTTGTTGTCGATGTAGTTGTTGTCGTCACTGTAGTTGTTGTCACAGTAGTTGTTTTTGCCGAAATTGTTGTCGCTGTAGTTTTTGTCGCTGTAGTTGTTGTCGCTGTAGATGTTGTCGCTGTTGTTGTTGTCGATGTAGTTGTTGTCGTCACAGTAGTTGTTGCCGTTGTAGTTGTTGTCGCTGTAGTTGTTGTCGCTGTAGTTGTTGTCACAGTAGTTGTTGTCGCTGTAAGTGTTGTCGTCGGATTTGTTGTCGTCGCAGTAGTTGTTGTCGCTGTAGTTGTTGTCGCTGTAGTTGTTGTCGCTGTAGCTGTTGTCACCGGAGTTGTTGTCGCTGTAGTTGTTGTCGCCGGAGTTGTTGTCGTCACAGTCGTTGCTGTAGTTGTTGTCGCCGGAGTTGTAGTCGTTGTAGTCGTTGTCGCTGTAGTTGTTGTCGCAGGAGTTGTTGTCGGCACAGTAGTTGTTGTCGCTGTAGTTGTCACAGTAGTTGTTGTCAATGTAGTTGTTGTCGTCACAGTAGTTGTTGTCGCCGGAGTTGTAGTCGCTGTAGTCGTTGTCGCTGTAGTTGTTGTCGCAGGAGTTGTTGTCGTCACAGTAATTGTTGGCGCTGTAGTTGTTGTCACAGTAGTTGTTGTCGCTGTGGTTGTTGTCGATGCAGTCGTTGTCGCTGTATTTGTTGTCGCCACAGTTGTTGTCACTGTAGTTGTTGTCGCTGTTGTTGTTGTCACAGTAGTTGTTGTCGCTGTGGTTGTTGTCGTGTGAATTGTTGTTGTCGCAGTAGTTGTTGTCTCCACAGTAGTTGTTGTCGCTGGAGTTGTTGTCGCTGTAGTTGTTGTCTCCACAGTAGTTGTTGTCGCTGGAGTTGTTGTCGCTGTAGTTGTTGTCTCCACAGTAGTTGTTGTCGCTGGTGTTGTTGTCGCTGTAGTTGTTGTCGTCGGAGTTGTTGTCGTTGTAGTGATTGTCGCCGGAGTTGTTGTCGTCACAGTAGTTGTTGTCGCTGTAGTTGTTGTCGACGGAGCTGTTGTCGTCACAGTAGTTGTTGTCGCTGTAGTTGTTGTCGCCGGATTTGTTGTCGTTGTAGTTGTTGTCGCCGGAGTTGTTGGCGTCACAGTAGTTGTTGCAGCTGTAGTCGTTGTTGCTGTAGTTGTTGTATCCGGAGTTGTTGTCGTCACAGTAGTTGTTGTCATTGTAGTTGTTGTCGCTGTAGTTGTTATCACTGTAGTTGATGTCGCCGGAGTTGTTGTCGTCACAGTAGTTGTTGTCGCTGTAGTTGTTGTCGCCGGAGTTGTTGTCGTTGTAGTTGTTGTGGCCGGAGTTGTTGTCACAGTAGTTGTTGTCGCTGTGGTTGTTGTCGCTGTAGTTGTTGTCGCTGTAGTTGTTGTCACAGTAGTTGTTGTCGCTGTGGTTGTTGTCGTGTGAATTGTTGTCGTCGCAGTAGTTGTTGTCGCAGTAGTCGATGTCGCTGTAGTTGTTGTCGCCACAGTAGTTGTCGCTGTAGTTGTTGTCGCCGGAGTTGTTGTCGTTGTAGATGTTGTCGCCGGAGTTGTTGTCGTCACAGTAGTTGTTGTCGCTGTAGTTGTTGTCGACGGAGCTGTTGTCGTCACAGTGGTTGTTGCTGCTGTAGTCGTTGTGGCTGTAGTTGTTGTATCCGAAGTTGTTGTCGTCACAGTAGTTGTCGTTGTAGTTGTTGTCGCTGTAGTTGTTGTCACTGTAGTTGATGTCGCCGGAGTTGTTGTCGTCACAGTAGTTGTTGTCGCTGTAGTTGTTGTCGCATGAGTTGTTGTCGTCACAGTAGTTGTTGTCGCTGTAGTTGTTGTCGCTGTAGTTGTTGTCACAGTAGTTGTTGTCGCTGTGGTTGTTGTCGTCGGAATTGTTGTCGTCGCAGTAGTCGTTGTCGCAGTAGTTGTTGTCGCTGTAGTTGTTGTCGCCACAGTAGTTGTTGTCGCTGTAGTTGTTTCATCCGGAGTTGTGGTCGCTGTAGTTGTTGCCGCCGGAGTTGTTGTTGTCACAGTAGTTGTTGTCACTGTAGTAGTTGTCGTTGTAGTTGTTGTCGCTGTAGTTGTTGTCAATGTAGTTGATGTCGCCGGAGTTGTTGTCGTCACAGTAGTTGTTGTCGATGTAGTTGTTGTCGCAGGAGTTGTTGTCGTCACAGTGGTTGTTGTCGCTGTAATTGTTGTCGCTGTAGTTGTCGTCACAGTAGTTGTTGTCGCTGTAGTTGTTGTCACCGGAGTTGTTGTTGTTGTAGTTGTTGTCGCCGGAGTTGTTGTGGTCACAGTGGTTGTTGTCGCTGTAGTCGTTGTGGCTGTAGTTGTTGTATCTGGAGTTGTTGTCGCAACAGTTGTTGCCGCCGGAGTTGTTGTCGTCACAGTAGTTGTTGTGACTGTAGTTGTTGTCGCTGTAGTTGTTGTCGATGTAGTTGTTGTCACTGTAGTTGTGGTCGCAGGAGTTGTTGTCGTCACAGTATTTGTTGTCGCTGTAGTTGTTGTCGCTGGAGTTGTTGTCGTTGTAGTTGTTGTCGACGGAGTTGTCGTCGTCACAGTAGTTGTTGTCGATGTAGTTGTCGATGTAGTTGTTGTCGTCACAGAAGTTGTTGTCACTGTAGGTGTTGTCACAGTAAGTGATGTCGCCGGAATTGTTGTCGCTGTAGTTGTTGTCGCTGTAGTTGTTGTCGCCGGAATTGTTGTCGTCACAGTAGTTGTTGTCGCTGTAGTTGTTGACGTTGTAGTTGTTGTCGCTGTAGTTGTTGTCACTATAGTTGTTGTCGCTGAAGTTGTTGTCGCTGTAGTTGTTGTCGCTGTAGTTGTTGTCACAGTAGTTGTTGTCGCTGTAAGTGTTGTCGACGGAGTTGTTGTCGTCGCAGTAGTTGTTGTCGCAGTAGTTGTTGTCGCTGTAGTTGTTGTCGTCACAGTAGTTGTTGTCGCCGGAGTTGTTGTCGTTGTACTTGTTGTCGCCGGAGTTGTTGTCGTCGCAGTAGTTGTTGTCGCTGTAGTTGTTGTCGCTGTAGTTGTTGTCACAGTAGTTGTTGTCGCTGTAAGTGTTGTCGTCGGTGTTGTTGTCGTCGCAGTAGTTGTTGTCGCTGTAGTTGTTGTCGCCGGAGTTGTTGTCGTTGTAGTTGTTGTCGCCGGAGTTGTTGTCGTCACATTGGTTGTTGTCGCTGTAGTCGTTGTGGCTGTAGTTGTTGTATCCGGAGTTGTTGTCGCCGGAGTTGTTGTCGTCACAGTAGTTGTTGTGGATGTAGTTGTTGTCGCTGTAGTTGTTGTCGCTGTAGCTGTTGTCACCGGAGTTGTTGTCGCTGAAGTTGTTGTCGCCGGAGTTGTTGTCGTCACAGTCGTTGCTGTAGTTGTTGTCGCCGGAGTTGTAGTCGCTGTAGTCGTTGTCGCTGTAGTTGTTGTCGCAGGAGTTGTTGTCGGCACAGTAGTTGTTGTCGCTGTAGTTGTCACAGTAGTTGTTGTCGATGTAGTTGTTGTCGTCACAGTAGTTGTTGTCGCCGGAGTTGTAGTCGCTGTAGTCGTTGACGCTGTAGTTGTTGTCGCAGGAGTTGTTGTCGTCACAGTAATTGTTGGCGCTGTAGTTGTTGTCACAGTAGTTGTTGTCGCTGTGGTTGTTGTCGATGCAGTCGTTGTCGCTGTATTTGTTGTCGCCACAGTTGTTGTCACTGTAGTTGTTGTCGCTGTTGTTGTTGTCACAGTAGTTGTTGTCGCTGTGGTTGTTGTCGTGTGAATTGTTGTTGTCGCAGTAGTTGTTGTCTCCACAGTAGTTGTTGTCGCTGGAGTTGTTGTCGCTGTAGTTGTTGTCTCCACAGTAGTTGTTGTCGCTGGAGTTGTTGTCGCTGTAGTTGTTGTATCCACAGTAGTTGTTGTCGCTGGAGTTGTTGTCGCTGTAGTTGTTGTCGTCGGAGTTGTTGTCGTTGTAGTGATTGTCGCCGGAGTTGTTGTCGTCACAGTAGTTGTTGTCGCTGTAGTTGTTGTCGACGGAGCTGTTGTCGTCACAGTAGTTGTTGTCGCTGTAGTTGTTGTCGCCGGATTTGTTGTCGTTGTAGTTGTTGTCGCCGGAGTTGTTGGCGTCACAGTAGTTGTTGCAGCTGTAGTCGTTGTGGCTGTAGTTGTTGTATCCGGAGTTGTTGTCGTCACAGTAGTTGTTGTCATTGTAGTTGTTGTCGCTGTAGTTGTTATCACTGTAGTTGATGTCGCCGGAGTTGTTGTCGTCACAGTAGTTGTTGTCGCTGTAGTTGTTGTCGCCGGAGTTGTTGTCGTTGTAGTTGTTAGGGCCGGAGTTGTTGTCACAGTAGTTGTTGTCGCTGTGGTTGTTGTCGCTGTAGTTGTTGTCGCTGTAGTTGTTGTCACAGTAGTTGTTGTCGCTGTGGTTGTTGTCGTGTGAATTGTTGTCGTCGCAGTAGTTGTTGTCGCAGTAGTCGATGTCGCTGTAGTTGTTGTCGCCACAGTAGTTGTCGCTGTAGTTGTTGTCGCCGGAGTTGTTGTCGTTGTAGATGTTGTCGCCGGAGTTGTTGTCGTCACAGTAGTTGTTGTCGCTGTAGTTGTTGTCGACGGAGCTGTTGTCGTCACAGTGGTTGTTGCTGCTGTAGTCGTTGTGGCTGTAGTTGTTGTATCCGAAGTTGTTGTCGTCACAGTAGTTGTCGTTGTAGTTGTTGTCGATGTAGTTGTTGTCACTGTAGTTGATGTCGCCGGAGTTGTTGTCGTCACAGTAGTTGTTGTCGCTGTAGTTGTTGTCGCATGAGTTGTTGTCGTCACAGTAGTTGTTGTCGCTGTAGTTGTTGTCGCTGTAGTTGTTGTCACAGTAGTTGTTGTCGCTGTGGTTGTTGTCGTCGGAATTGTTGTCGTCGCAGTAGTCGTTGTCGCAGTAGTTGTTGTCGCTGTAGTTGTTGTCGCCACAGTAGTTGTTGTCGCTGTAGTTGTTTCATCCGGAGTTGTGGTCGCTGTATTTGTTGCCGCCGGAGTTGTTGTCGTCACAGTAGTTGTTGTCACTGTAGTAGTTGTCGTTGTAGTTGTTGTCGCTGTAGTTGTTGTCACTGTAGTTGATGTCGCCGGAGTTGTTGTCGTCACAGTAGTTGTTGTCGCTGTAGTTGTTGTCGCAGGAGTTGTTGTCGTCACAGTGGTTGTTGTCGCTGTAATTGTTGTCGCTGTAGTTGTCGTCACAGTAGTTGTTGTCGCTGTAGTTGTTGTCGCCGGAGTTGTTGTTGTTGTAGTTGTTGTCGCCGGAGTTGTTGTGGTCACAGTGGTTGTTGTCGCTGTAGTCGTTGTGGCTGTAGTTGTTGTATCTGGAGTTGTTGTCGCAACAGTTGTTGCCGCCGGAGTTGTTGTCGTCACAGTAGTTGTTGTGACTGTAGTTGTTGTCGCTGTAGTTGTTGTCGCTGTAGTTGTTGTCACTGTAGTTGATGTCGCAGGAGTTGTTGTCGTCACAGTATTTGTTGTCGCTGTAGTTGTTGTCGCTGGAGTTGTTGTCGTTGTAGTTGTTGTCGACGGAGTTGTCGTCGTCACAGTAGTTGTTGTCGATGTAGTTGTTGTCGATGTAGTTGTTGTCGTCACAGTAGTTGTTGTCACTGTAGGTGTTGTCACAGTAAGTGATGTCGCCGGAATTGTTGTCGCTGTAGTTGTTGTCGCTGTAGTTGTTGTCGCCGGAATTGTTGTCGTCACAGTAGTTGTTGTCGCTGTAGTTGTTGACGTTGTAGTTGTTGTCGCTGTAGTTGTTGTCACTATAGTTGTTGTCGCTGAAGTTGTTATCGCTGTAGTTGTTGTCGCTGTAGTTGTTGTCACAGTAGTTGTTGTCGCTGTAAGTGTTGTCGACGGAGTTGTTGTCGTCGCAGTAGTTGTTGTCGCAGTAGTTGTTGTCGCTGTAGTTGTTGTCGTCACAGTAGTTGTTGTCGCCGGAGTTGTTGTCGTTGTACTTGTTGTCGCCGGAGTTGTTGTCGTCACAGTAGTTGTTGTCGCTGTAGTTGTTGTCGCTGTAGTTGTTGTCACAGTAGTTGTTGTCGCTGTAAGTGTTGTCGTCGGAGTTGTTGTCGTCGCAGTAGTTGTTGTCGCTGTAGTTGTTGTCGCCGGAGTTGTTGTCGTTGTAGTTGTTGTCGCCGGAGTTGTTGTCGTCACAGTGGTTGTTGTCGCTGTAGTCGTTGTGGCTGTAGTTGTTGTATCCGGAGTTGTTGTCGCCGGAGTTGTTGTCGTCACAGTAGTTGTTGTGGATGTAGTTGTTGTCGCCGGAGTTGTTGTCGTCACAGTAGTTGTTGTCGTTGTAGTTGTTGTCGCTGTAGTTGTTGTCACTATTGTGGTTGTCGCTGTAGTTGTTGTCGCCGGAGTTGTAGTCGCTGTTGTCGTTGTCGCTGTAGTTGTTGTCGCAGGAGTTGTTGTCCCTGTAGTTGTTGTCGCTGTAGTTGTTGTCAATGTAGTTGTTGTCGCTGTGGTTGTTGTCGTGTGAATTGTTGTCGTCGCAGTAGTTGTTGTCGCAGTAGTCGATGTCGCTGTAGTTGTTGTCGCCACCGTAGTTGTCACTGTAGTTGTTGTCGCCGGAGTTGTTGTCGTTGTAGTTGTTGTCGCTGGAGTTGTTGTCGTCACAGTAGTTGTTGTCGCTGTAGTTGTTGTCGACGGAGCTGTTGTCGTCACAGTGGTTGTTTCTGCTGTAGTCGTTGTGGCTGTAGTTGTTGTATCCGAAGTTGTTGTCGTCACAGTAGTTGTCGTTGTAGTTGTTGTCGCTATAGTTGTTGTCACTGTAGTTGATGTCGCCGGAGTTGTTGTCGTCACAGTAGTTGTTGTCGCCGGAGTTGTTGTCGTTGTAGTTGTTGTCGCCGGAGTTATTGTCGTCACAGTGGTTGTTGTCGTTGTGGCTGTAGTTGTTGTATCCGGAGTTGTTGTCGCTGTAGTTGTTGCCGCTGTAGTTGTTGTCGCTGTAGTTGTTGTCACTGTAGTTGATGTCGCAGGAGTTGTTGTCGTCACAGTATTTGTTGTCGCTGTAGTTGTTGTCGCTGGAGTTGTTGTCGGTGTAGTTGTTGTCGACGGAGTTGTCGTCTTCACAGTAGTTGTTGTCGTTGTAGTTGTTGTCGATGTAGTTATTGTCGTCACAGTAGTTGTTGTCACTGTAGGTGTTGTCACAGTAAGTGATGTCGCCGGAATTGTTGTCGCTGTAGTTGTTGTCGCTGTAGTTGTTGTCGCCGGAATTGTTGTCGTCACAGTAGTTGTTGTCGCTGTAGTTGTTGTCGTTGTAGTTGTTGTCGCTGTAGTTGTTGTCACTATAGTTGTTGTCGCTGTAGTTGTTGTCGCTGTAGTTGATGTCACAGTAGTTGTTGTCGCTGTAAGTGTTGTCGTCGGAGTTGTTGTCGCTGTAGTTGTTGTCACTATAGTTGTTGTCGCTGTAGTTGTTGTCGCTGTAGTTGATGTCACAGTAGTTGTTGTCGCTGTAAGTGTTGTCGCCACAGTAGTTGTCGCTGTAGTTGTTGTCGACGGAGCTGTTGTCGTCACAGTGGTTGTTGCTGCTGTAGTCGTTGTGGCTGTAGTTGTTGTATCCGAAGTTGTTGTCGTCACAGTAGTTGTCGTTGTAGATGTTGTCGCTGTAGTTGTTGTCACTGTAGTTGATGTCGCCGGAGTTGTTGTCGTCACAGTAGTTGTTGTCGCTGTAGTTGTTGTCGCATGAGTTGTTGTCGTCACAGTAGTTGTTGTCGCTGTAGTTGTTGTCGCTGTAGTTGTTGTCACAGTAGTTGTTGTCGCTGTGGTTGTTGTCGTCGGAATTGTTGTCGTCGCAGTAGTCGTTGTCGCAGTAGTTGTTGTCGCTGTAGTTGTTGTCGCCACAGTAGTTGTTGTCGCTGTAGTTGTTTCATCCGGAGTTGTGGTCGCTGTAGTTGTTGCCGCCGGAGTTGTTGTCGTCACAGTAGTCGTTGTCACTGTAGTAGTTGTCGTTGTAGTTGTTGTCGCTGTAGTTGTTGTCACTATAGTTGTTGTCGCTGTAGTTGTTGTCGCTGTAGTTGATGTCACAGTAGTTGTTGTCGCTGTAAGTGTTGTCGCCACAGTAGTTGTCGCTGTAGTTGTTATCGCCGGAGTTGTTGTCGTTGTAGATGTTGTCGCCGGAGTTGTTGTCGTCACAGTAGTTGTTGTCGCTGTAGTTGTTGTCGACGGAGCTGTTGTCGTCACAGTGGTTGTTGCTGCTGTAGTCGTTGTGGCTGTAGTTGTTGTATCCGAAGTTGTTGTCGTCACAGTAGTTGTCGTTGTAGTTGTTGTCGCTGTAGTTGTTGTCACTGTAGTTGATGTCGCCGGAGTTGTTGTCGTCACAGTAGTTGTTGTCGCTGTAGTTGTTGTCGCATGAGTTGTTGTCGTCACAGTAGTTGTTGTCGCTGTAGTTGTTGTCGCTGTAGTTGTTGTCACAGTAGTTGTTGTCGCTGTGGTTGTTGTCGTCGGAATTGTTGTCGTCGCAGTAGTCGTTGTCGCAGTAGTTGTTGTCGCTGTAGTTGTTGTCGCCACAGTAGTTGTTGTCGCTGTAGTTGTTTCATCCGGAGTTGTGGTCGCTGTAGTTGTTGCCGCCGGAGTTGTTGTCGTCACAGTAGTTGTTGTCACTGTAGTAGTTGTCGTTGTAGTTGTTGTCGCTGTAGTTGTTGTCACTGTAGTTGATGTCGCCGGAGTTGTTGTCGTCACAGTAGTTGTTGTCGCTGTAGTTGTTGTCGCAGGAGTTGTTGTCGTCACAGTGGTTGTTGTCGCTGTAATTGTTGTCGCTGTAGTTGTCGTCACAGTAGTTGTTGTCGCTGTAGTTGTTGTCGCCGGAGTTGTTGTTGTTGTAGTTGTTGTCGCCGGAGTTGTTGTGGTCACAGTGGTTGTTGTCGCTGTGGTCGTTGTGGCTGTAGTTGTTGTATCTGGAGTTGTTGTCGCAACAGTTGTTGCCGCCGGAGTTGTTGTCGTCACAGTAGTTGTTGTGACTGTAGTTGTTGTTGCTGTAGTTGTTGTCGCTGTAGTTGTTGTCACTGTAGTTGATGTCGCCGGAGTTGTTGTCGTCACAGTAGTTGTTGTCGCTGTAGTTGTTGTCGCAGGAGTTGTTGTCGTCACAGTGGTTGTTGTCGCTGTAATTGTTGTCGCTGTAGTTGTCGTCACAGTAGTTGTTGTCGCTGTAGTTGTTGTCGCCGGAGTTGTTGTTGTTGTAGTTGTTGTCGCCGGAGTTGTTGTGGTCACAGTGGTTGTTGTCGCTGTAGTCGTTGTGGCTGTAGTTGTTGTATCTGGAGTTGTTGTCGCAACAGTTGTTGCCGCCGGAGTTGTTGTCGTCACAGTAGTTGTTGTGACTGTAGTTGTTGTCGCTGTAGTTGTTGTCGCTGTAGTTGTTGTCACTGTAGTTGATGTCGCAGGAGTTGTTGTCGTCACAGTATTTGTTGTCGCTGTAGTTGTTGTCGCTGGAGTTGTTGTCGTTGTAGTTGTTGTCGACGGAGTTGTCGTCGTCACAGTAGTTGTTGTCGATGTAGTTGTTGTCGATGTAGTTGTTGTCGTCACAGTAGTTGTTGTCACTGTAGGTGTTGTCACAGTAAGTGATGTCGCCGGAATTGTTGTCGCTGTAGTTGTTGTCGCTGTAGTTGTTGTCGCCGGAATTGTTGTCGTCACAGTAGTTGTTGTCGCTGTAGTTGTTGACGTTGTAGTTGTTGTCGCTGTAGTTGTTGTCACTATAGTTGTTGTCGCTGAAGTTGTTGTCGCTGTAGTTGTTGTCGCTGTAGTTGTTGTCACAGTAGTTGTTGTCGCTGTAAGTGTTGTCGACGGAGTTGTTGTCGTCGCAGTAGTTGTTGTCGCAGTAGTTGTTGTCGCTGTAGTTGTTGTCGTCACAGTAGTTGTTGTCGCCGGAGTTGTTGTCGTTGTACTTGTTGTCGCCGGAGTTGTTGTCGTCACAGTAGTTGTTGTCGCTGTAGTTGTTGTCGCTGTAGTTGTTGTCACAGTAGTTGTTGTCGCTGTAAGTGTTGTCGTCGGAGTTGTTGTCGTCGCAGTAGTTGTTGTCGCTGTAGTTGTTGTCGCCGGAGTTGTTGTCGTTGTAGTTGTTGTCGCCGGAGTTGTTGTCGTCACAGTGGTTGTTGTCGCTGTAGTCGTTGTGGCTGTAGTTGTTGTATCCGGAGTTGTTGTCGCCGGAGTTGTTGTCGTCACAGTAGTTGTTGTGGATGTAGTTGTTGTCGCTGGAGTTGTTGTCGTCACAGTAGTTGTTGTCGTTGTAGTTGTTGTCGCTGTAGTTGTTGTCACTATTGTGGTTGTCGCTGTAGTTGTTGTCGCCGGAGTTGTAGTCGCTGTAGTCGTTGTCGCTGTAGTTGTTGTCGCAGGAGTTGTTGTCCCTGTAGTTGTTGTCGCTGTAGTTGTTGTCAATGTAGTTGTTGTCGCTGTGGTTGTTGTCGTGTGAATTGTTGTCGTCGCAGTAGTTGTTGTCGCAGTAGTCGATGTCGCTGTAGTTGTTGTCGCCACCGTAGTTGTCACTGTAGTTGTTGTCGCCGGAGTTGTTGTCGTTGTAGTTGTTGTCGCTGGAGTTGTTGTCGTCACAGTAGTTGTTGTCGCTGTAGTTGTTGTCGACGGAGCTGTTGTCGTCACAGTGGTTGTTTCTGCTGTAGTCGTTGTGGCTGTAGTTGTTGTATCCGAAGTTGTTGTCGTCACAGTAGTTGTCGTTGTAGTTGTTGTCGCTGTAGTTGTTGTCACTGTAGTTGATGTCGCCGGAGTTGTTGTCGTCACAGTAGTTGTTGTCGCCGGAGTTGTTGTCGTTGTAGTTGTTGTCGCCGGAGTTATTGTCGTCACAGTGGTTGTTGTCGTTGTGGCTGTAGTTGTTGTATCCGGAGTTGTTGTCGCTGTAGTTGTTGCCGCTGTAGTTGTTGTCGCTGTAGTTGTTGTCACTGTAGTTGATGTCGCAGGAGTTGTTGTCGTCACAGTATTTGTTGTCGCTGTAGTTGTTGTCGCTGGAGTTGTTGTCGGTGTAGTTGTTGTCGACGGAGTTGTCGTCGTCACAGTAGTTGTTGTCGTTGTAGTTGTTGTCGATGTAGTTATTGTCGTCACAGTAGTTGTTGTCACTGTAGGTGTTGTCACAGTAAGTGATGTCGCCGGAATTGTTGTCGCTGTAGTTGTTGTCGCTGTAGTTGTTGTCGCCGGAATTGTTGTCGTCACAGTAGTTGTTGTCGCTGTAGTTGTTGTCGTTGTAGTTGTTGTCGCTGTAGTTGTTGTCACTATAGTTGTTGTCGCTGTAGTTGTTGTCGCTGTAGTTGATGTCACAGTAGTTGTTGTCGCTGTAAGTGTTGTCGTCGGAGTTGTTGTCGTCGCAGTAGTTGTTGTCGCAGTAGTTGTTGTCGCTGTGATTGTTGTCGTCACAGTAGTTGTTGTCGCCGGAGTTGTTGTCGTTGTACTTGTTGTCGCCGGAGTTGTTGTCGTCACAGTAGTTGTTGTCGCTGTAGTTGTTGTCGCTGTAGTTGGTGTCGCAACAGTTGTTGTCGTCACGGTAGATGTTGTCGCTGTAGTTGATGTCGCCGGAGTTGTTGTCGTCACAGTAGTTGTTGTCGCTGTAGTTGTTGTCGCTGTAGTTGATGTCGCGGGAGTTGTTGTCGTCACAGTAGTTGTTGTCGCTGTAGTTGTTGTCGCCGGAGTTGTTGTCGTTGTAGTTGTTGTCGCCGGAGTTGTTGTCGTCACAGTGATTGGTGTCGCTGTAGTCGTTGTGGCTGTAGTTGTTGTATCCGGAGTTGTTGTCACTGTAATTGTTGCCGCCAGAGTTGTTGTCGTCTCAGTACTTGTTGTCGATGTAGTTGTTGTCGATGTTGTTGTTGTCGCTGGAGTTGTTGTCGTCACACTAGTTGTTGTCGTTGTAGTTGTTGTCGCTGTAGTTGTTGTCAATATAGTTGTTGTCGCTGGAGTTGTTGTCGTCACAGTAGTTGTTGTCGCTGTAGTTGTTGTCGCCGGAGTTGTTGTCGTTGTAGTTGTTGTCGCCGGAGTTGTTGTCGTCACAGTGGTTGGTGTCGTTGTGGCTGTAGTTGTTGTATCCGGAGTTGTTGTCGCTGTAGTTGTTGTCGCAGGAGTTGTTGTCGTCACAGTAGTTGTTGTCGCTGTAGTTGTTGCCGCTGTAGTTGTTTTCTCCACAGTAGTTGTTGTCGCTGTAGTTGTTGTCGTCGGAGTTGTTGTCGTTCTACTTGTTGTCACCGGAGTTGTTGTCGTCAGAGTAGTTGTTGTCGCTGTAGTTGTTGTCGCTGTAGTTGTTGTCGCCCCAGTTGTTGTCATCACAGTAGATGTTGTCGCTGTAGTTGTTGTCACTGCAGTTGATGTCGCCGGAGTTGTTGTCGTCACAGTAGTTGTTGTCGCTGTAGTTGTTGTCGCCGGAGTTGTTGTCGTTGTAGTTGTTGTCGCCTGAGTTGTTGTCGTCACATTGGTTGGTGTCGCTGTAGTCGTGGTGGCTGTAGTTGTTGTATCCGGAGTTGTTGTCGTCACAGTAGTTGTTGTCGATGTAGTTGTTGTCGATGTAGTTGTTGTCACTATAGTTGGTGTCGCTGTAGTTGTTGTCGCTGTAGTTGTTGTCGCCGGAGTTGTTGTCGTCACAGTAGTTGTTGTCGCAGTAGTTGTGGCCGCTGTAGTTGTTGTCGCTGTAGTTGTTGTCGCCACAGTAGTTGTTGTCGCTGTAGTTGTTGTCGACGGAGTTGTTGTCGTTATAGTTGTTGTCACCTGAGTTGTTGTTGTCACCGGAGTTGTTGTCGTCACAGTAGTTGGTGTCGCTGTAGTTGTCGTCACAGAAGTTGGTGTCGCTGTAGTTGTTGTCGCCGGAGTTGTTGTCGTCACTGTAGTTGGTGTCGCTGTAGTTGTTGTCGTTGTAGTTGTTGTCGGAGTTGTTGTCGTCTCAGTAGTTGTTTTCGACGTAGTTGTTGTCGATGTAGTTGTTGTCGCTGTAGTTGTTGTCGTCACAGTAGTTGTCGTCACAGTAGTTGTTGTCGCTGTAGTTGTTGTCGATGTAGTTGTTGTCGATGTAGTTGTTGTCGTCACAGTAGTTGTTGTCACTGTAGGTGTTGTCACCGGAGTTGTTGTCGCTGTAGTTGTTGTCGCTGTAGTTGTTGTCGCCGGATTTGTTGTCGTCACAGTAGTTTTTGTCGTTGTAGTTGTTGTCGCCGGAGTTGTTGTCGCTGTATTTGTTGTCGCCGGAGTTGTTATCGTCACAGTAGTTGTTGTCGCGGGAGTTGTTGTCGCTTTATTGTTTGTAGCTGTAGTTGTTGTCGCCGGAGTTGTTGTCGCCGAAGTTGTTGTCATCACAGTAGTTGTTGTCGCTGTAGTTGTTGTCGCTGTAGTTGTTGTCACTGTAGTTGTTGTCGCTGTAGTTGTTGTCGCCGGTGTTGTTGTTGTAGTTATTGTCGCCGGAGTTGTTGTCGTCATAGTAGTTGTTGTCGCTGTAGTTGTTGTCGCAGAAGTTGTTGTCGCTGTAGTTGTTGTCGCTGTAGTTGTTGTCGCTGTAGTTGTTGTCGCCGGAATTGTTGTCGTCACAGTAGTTGTTGTCGCTGTAGTTGTTGTCGCTGTAGTTGTTGTCACTATTGTTGTTGTCGCTGTAGTTGTTGTCGCTGTAGTTGTTGTCACAGTAGTTGTTGTCGCTGTAGTGGTTGTCGCCGCAGTTGTTGTCGTTGTACTTGTTGTCGCCGGAGTTGTTGTCGTCACAGTAGTTGTTGTCGCTGTAGTTGTTGTCGCTGTAGTTGTTGTCGCCACAGTAGTTGTTGTCGCTGTAGTTGGTGTCGACGGAGTTGTTGTCGTTATAGTTGTTGTCACCTGAGTTGTTGTTGTCACCGGAGTTGTTGTCGTCATAGTAGTTGGTGTCGCTGTAGTTGTCGTCACAGTAGTTGGTGTCGCTGTAGTTGTTGTCGCCGGAGTTGTTGTCGTCACAGTAGTTGATGTCGCTGTAGTTGTTGTCGTTGTAGTTGTTGTCGGAGTTGTTGTCGTCTCAGTAGTTGTTTTCGATGTAGTTGTTGTCGATGTAGTTGTTGTCGCAGTAGTTGTTGTCGTCACAGTAGTTGTCTTCACAGTAGTTGTTGTCGCTGTAGTTGTTGTCGATGTAGTTGTTGTCGATGTAGTTGTTGTCGTCACAGTAGTTGTTGTCACTGTAGGTGTTGTCGCCGGAGTTGTTGTCGCTGTAGTTGTTGTCGCTGTAGTTGTTGTCGCCGGATTTGTTGTCGTCACAGTAGTTTTTGTCGTTGTAGTTGTTGTCGCCGGAGTTGTTGTCGCTGTAGTTGTTGTCGCCGGAGTTGTTATCGTCACAGTAGTTGTTGTCGCGGGAGTTGTTGTCGCTTTATTGTTTGTAGCTGTAGTTGTTGTCGCCGGAGTTGTTGTCGCCGAAGTTGTTGTCATCACAGTAGTTGTTGTCGCTGTAGTTGTTGTCGCTGTAGTTGTTGTCACTGTAGTTGTTGTCGCTGTAGTTGTTGTCGCCGGTGTTGTTGTTGTAGTTATTGTCGCCGGAGTTGTTGTCGTCACAGTAGTTGTTGTCGCTCTAGTTGTTGTCGCAGAAGTTGTTGTCGCTGTAGTTGTTGTCGCTGTAGTTGTTGTCGCTGTAGTTGTTGTCGCTGTAGTTATTGTCACTGTAGTTGTTGTCGCTGTAGTTGTTTTCGCCGGAGTTGTTGTTGTAGTTATTGTCGCCGGAGTTGTTGTCGTCACAGTAGTTGCTGTCGCTGTAGTTGTTGTCGCAGAAGTAGTTGTCGCTGTAGTTGTTGTCGTTGTAGTTGTTGTCGCTGTAGTTGTTGTCACTGTAGTTGATGTCGCCGGAGTTGTTGTCGTCACAGTAGTTGTTGTCGCTGTAGTTGTTGTCGTCGGAATTGTTGTCGTCACAGTAGTTGTTGTCGCTGTAGTTGTTGTCGTTAAAGTTGTTGTCGCTGTAGTTGTTGTCGCCGGAGTTGTTGTCGTCACAGTAGTTGTTGTCGCTGTAGTTGTTGTCGCCGGATTTGTTGTCGTCGCGGTAGTTGTTGTCGCTGTAGTTTTTGTCGCTGTAGTTGTTGTCGCCGGAGTTGTTGTCGTCACAGTAGTTGTTGTCGCTGTAGATGTTGTCCCTGTAGTCGTTGTCGCCCGAGTTGTCGTCACAGTAGTTGTTGTCGCTATGTGATAGATATATCCCTGGTTAACACATCGTGGCCCACAGAGCGGGGAGAACACAACTATAAGCAGAACATTCGCTGTTTGTTTGGGCATCCCTATATATGAATCATTATAAATTTTGGCGCACATTCTTGTCATTTGACACTAGCGTCTTTCAGACAAGATATATGCTGACAAATTATGATTTTATATATGGCCCGCAATGATTTCTATAAAGTATATACCGTTCAACTGTCGTGTTGTGGTATATTCACTCCCTACTCGTCACTTTTATAGCTGAATTTCCACTAAAACTCATGACCCAATTTCAAAATTTCGAGTTTTCTCACTCGTCTATAGATATTGTTCAAAATAATTATGAAAACTTTCATGTGTAATTAAACAATGGTCATTACTCTTAATGATAATTAACCTTGGGCCATCAATATCCAAGATTTCCTCATTTTTTGTGTTCGTTACATCTTGTCCCTCAAATCAAGGTCTCATCTGTAACGAAGTGGTATAAGAACAAAAAATAGGCGCTACATATAATTAGTAAATTACACCACATGACTAATAAACGTGAGAACACAAGGTATGTTCAAAAATGTGCGCAGATTTGGAATTTTCAGAAACAGTCGCGAAAAAAATATGTATCAGTTAGGTGCACCCACAATCGTATATTTCAAAAACGTCTAAAATGTAACGTGAATTTAATCGATATAACGAGGGTATCTCTAATTCATGTTTAAAGAGATGTTTGTTAGTCATTTCGATTGCCACTGCTGAAGGGAGAAATCGTTGAGGTATTTTGATTTTGATAGCCAATACATATATCCTGTAACGGTCTCCTCCTGTTACGAAAAAAAACAATTACACGAATGACCAGTTTTGTTACTGGAAATAAAACATTACATTGATATCAGACTATTTGAAATATAGGCGGCTAAATTGTATGTTGAATTACGTGTAAACTGTTGGGTATCTTATTAACTTTGAATTTTAGTGAAGAATTTATATTTCTATGAGACACCATATCATGTGAAATCTCGTTACGGGAAATACTTGAATTGTTACAGGATATAACAGTGTTACCTAAAACGGAGTTAGTTTTGAATAAAATCGGCCTTTAGTCGCTTTGTCGACTTCGTGCTCTTATTCTGATATGAACGAACACATATGATAATATACAGTACATCTTCTACATATGGGACATATCAAATGGTGCTTCGTTACATGAAACGATGGACGACAGTGTGTTACATGGATTATACTATTGTAATAGCTAGAAATCGTTTGTTATTCTGTTGTAAATCACAGCGATATGTTTTCGTATACAACGCAACGGCCAAACACAGGTTCTCGAAGCTTCGTAATTAAACACATGTTTAAGTCATTAATTGCCACGATACGTCTGTCATTGAAATTCATGCTCCTAATGGCTTCTGCATCTGTGGAGACTGAGAGATAGGTATACCGAATGCATATAGCAATATATACGAGGTACATCGGAAGGACATCAACGGGATCCTCATGACAGGCTTATACACAACAAGTATTAAAGTTATCCACATGCATCGGTGCGCCCGTAAGGGGGGTTATGAATCGCCATACGAGTCCGAATCCATGTCATTAAGTGTTCTGACAGAGACAACACAGATACCAGGTTCTCAGCTATTATTATCTTATGTTCGAACTTTACTCATATGTTTGGACTGATCATAACCATGGTTTTAATGATCTAGATGGGCAATGGTCGTTACTACGGTAAACACCGGCTATTGGTGACTATATACGATTACGAATATATCAATCCAAGTTCTAGCATGGTATTTGTGTGACGACACAGACATTTCTCCGAGTGGTGAAGCACATGTAGTAGCCTGCACGGAACATCCTATAATTATTGTAACATTGAACTTAATGATCAACTTGGTGGTTGCTCCATTACTTGTCACGTACGATCATATTAGTTTGAATTGTTTCGTGTCCCCTTTGTGTAATATAGAACATTTGTTGATAAACATATTTTGTTAATAAATGACATTGAGACTGAATGGGCATTAATTATAATTTATACACCCACTGGTCAGCTATGTTGAAATATAATATCATTAGCCTTATTTATTATTATATTAGCATTGCTTTAAACTTTTTGTATGATAATTTATACTGCTGCTATAATAAAGAGGCGTGAACAACTGAATATTTCGTACATGGTTTGCCAATGTAGGTACTGGTGTGTGGTATGATACTGCATGGGAAATATCCCAATATAAGCTATTTCATACCAGTATGGCAGTAAGCATAAATGCTTCGAATTCGGTATCATTTCAGGAAGTGGACAGATATGCCAATGGCAACATCTTCATGATATTGGTGGGTCAGAAAGTTATGTATGCAACATGCGTGGGCCGAAAATAATCCAGATGAGACAGAATGAGATGCGCAGAATGAAAGGATGTGTTCAAGATAAAGAAGGAATTGAACTATACTTGTGCGAAAATCATGGATAAAAAACTATCTGATGTCTCATTGACTATCAAGGAAAAAGCCATAATTTAAATGATACATATTTATAAGTTCATCATTAAATTATAAATTATAAACATTAATTGTCTCTCTGTCACAATGTCATGGTACTTATCCATACCAGGGCCATGCGTCCATTGTTTGTCTCCTCCTGTCTGAACAATTTCTGTATGGTTTATCTGGCTCAGTTTCAAAGTAGCCTATACAATTAACTGTTATTCGTTTATATGTATTTTCATATCATAATAGACAGAGATACCATTTATATTCATGTTTAGGTTAATTCATATAATAAGACCAGAAACACACCTGTTTGTTCAACTTATTAGACGAAACACCCTACTGCATGTGACCCAAATATACAAATGAATCCTGGAACTAAAATAACCACTAATTGGTTATTCGTTTATATAAATAAACATGATATTTCTGGCATAATAATATGTCTGTTCTTCCAGCATGAAATTAATTTCTCTCGGATATTAGGCCTATACGATTATTATGCTTATAATAATCGTAAAATTATGTTAGAATATAATACAAGATAGAATGGGGCGCAGTGGTCCGGGACATTTATTTTATTTATGGGAACCTGTTTTATTTTTATTATTATATATACACTTGTAACGTAAATTACAAATTGAAAAGTTCCCGGACCCCGAACCAGGCTAATGATTCAAATGCGGAGGACATGAGATTCATATATATTAATTGATTAATTGCAGCAACGTATAATCGTATATGTATGATCGTATGTTTATAAGAAAAATAACTCTGCATTATGTGCAGCAGTATCCCTCCAATATTGCCCTAGCTGATCGAGGAATAATTATAAAACTAAATTATACACATAAGAAATCAGAGTAAACCTCGACGCAAAATACGCACAACTTGCCCAAGACAGTTTGTTAGCGCAGCAAATTACGTCGAATTATGGGCACTTTCTATTCCAGAAAATGCATATCACGGACCAAATCGCATTTAGTGGCATTAATTGAATGTCTCATTGAAAGTATAATGATTAAAAGTTGAAATAAAGTACTTAATTACGAGTATTTCTTCACAACCCTACACGAACCCTATGTAAATATAACAAAACTATTATCTCCCCCTACTTATGTGAACTACCTTAACGCTAGGGGCAGGCAATAGCTGCGCCTAATCGCGCTACATGTTGATAAGCCCACGTATGCGCAGCCGCGAAGCGGCTAGCCGTGGGCTTAAGTGAGTACTGCGTATACACATTCGACGCTGGGAGAGCATAGAATTCTACAATACTGTTAAACGAAAAAATATGTTTCCAAAAATAAATTGACCTTTGAAACGCTCTTTGAACTTTTGACATGCCCTATTGAATTCTTTGTATCGTCTTTCCGATACACATATGCAGCGATTGGATGATCGCGTTCATCTTAACCAATCAGAATTAAGGTTACTCGCGGACGGTTGTTAGGCAAGTGATGCTATTCAAACAAATGAAAATCGCCACCTCGGATTATTATTTCCACGAATTACCAATTACCACACACGGGGTGGACGAGAAAAACCTGCTTACATTATGATTACAAAGGTGAGTACGTGTACATGATCAGTATCGGATGTAGCATATTATATATATACTAGAAGGTGACCCGACTTCGTCCGGGCTTTGACCTTGAATTGTCTATTTTGAAGGCCAAGGTCAAGTGGGGTCACGATTTGACCCGTCCAAAACACTGCCCGAACAAAAGTACCCGACAAAGGTACCCGTCGAAATCCATCCGGTTTTACCCGATTTGACCTTGAATTGACCATTTTGAAGGTCAAGTTCAGGTGGGGTCAAACACCAACACCCCAAAAATGGTGGAAATCGGCCCAGCGGATACCGGGAAATCGGCCCAGCGGATACCGAGATACCCTATGCATCAAATTTCGTCCGTAAAAATCCGCCAGTTTAACCCGATTTGATTTCCACTGAAGTATATAAACGCGCCTCATATACACACGCTCATTAATTATCAAGTTTCAACGTAAAGATAAATTACCATCGGTGCCCGAGATATCGCCAAGACGTCTGAAACAGTCAAATGCATCGGCCTGTTAAGAGTTAACGTGATCTAACTTTATGACCTCTAACGACGTCATAGAAGTTACGCATTGTTTTTACCCTGATAGAAGATCGTACCACTTCTTCTTAATAATTGAGGCAGATAACTAAAACGGATACATACATATTATATATCGTTGGAAAGAGGAAACACGAAAGATTCTCATAGTGTCATTATTATGACTGGCATGTTATTATTCGCGCTGTTTCGAATCGATTTGTAAGCACCGAACTCAAATGAAAGTCCCGTAACACAGCGTAAAATCAGATTTGACCTCGGCACGTGAAAAGTTGACCTCGGATCTGAAAATCAATAGGCCTATGTTCGTCCCCGGCCGAAAATACACCCACATACCAAGTTTCATCGAAATCGGCTGGGCCATTTTCGAGTCCATCGATTACTGACAGACAGACACACACACACACACACAGATCTTCCAAAATATATATGAGATATGTATACGCCTTGTTTGACCGCGAATATAACACATTCACCAATTCCACTTTCCGGGCGAGGGCAGAGTGATTATTGACCGTCCATTGATGATTGACTCTAACTTCTAAGTTCTAACTTATGATCGCATTGTTAACTTGTCGAATAATAGAACACTGACACACGGCGATGGTAAAATGGCTTTCACGGTGATAAACCTGATGAGAAAGTATGGAATAAATAATACACTAGTCTGCCGTACACTACAGTGCTAAGTGCAGTGTATTAATATTAACAGTTTGCTTTGAAACTTGTCAGAGTAAAAATTCTGGTTAAAAACTAAAGTGATCATTTGCAAAATTGCAATACCAAATGGCATCATCTTCACCACTACTAGTACGGTATGTTGATACAATTCATCTTCAAGTTAAACATGATGGCAAGGAAATGCCGCAGCGGAAACTGATCTGTCTTGGATCCAGCTATTATAATCTCATATATATTTTGAAGACCTCTGTCTGTATGTTTGTCTGTCTGTCTGTCATTAATACAAATCTACGATTCTCGACCGATCGGGACGAAATTTGGTACGTGTGTGTAGTTTGACCAGGCGGTGGTCGTTGTCGTATTGGCGAGCCCGTGCGACGCCCGTGCAGCGCATGCGCAGACGACATCTCGGAAACGGGTGGAGCTATCGACTTGAAATTTGGTTTTTGAATAGCCCGGACAACGTCGGGCTCATCGGCTAGTCTCATATATATTTTGAAGACCTCTGTTTGTATGTCTGTATGTTTGTCTGTCTGTCATTTATACAAATCTACGACTCTCGACCGATCGGGACGAAACTTGGTACTTGTGTGTAGTTTGACCAGGCGGTCGTCGTTGTCGTATTGGCGAGCCCGTGCGACGCCCGTGCAGCGCATGCGCAGACAAGATCTCGGAAACGGGTGGAGCTATCGACTTGAAATTTGCTATGTGAATGTATCTTGTCCCGGATACAAATTTTATCGGGTCGCCGAACCCGTGCGACGCAAGCTTCGCGCATGCGCAGACCAGATCTCGGAAACGGGTAGAGCTATCTACTTGAAATTTGCTATGTGAATGTATCTTGCCCCGGATACGAATTTTATCGGGTCGCCGAGCCCGTGTGACGCCAGCTTCGCGCATGCGCAGACGAGATCTCGGAAACGGGTGGAGCTATCGACTTGAAATTTGGTTTTTGAATAGCTATCGACTTGAAATTTGGTTTTTGAATAGCCCGGACAACGTCGGGCTCATCGGCTAGTCTCATATATATTTTGAAGACCTCTGTCTGTCTGTCTGTTTGTTTGTCTGTCTGTCATTAATATAAATCTACGATTCTCGACCGATCGGGACGAAACTTGGTACGTGTGTGTAGTGTGACCAGGCGGTGGTCGTTGTCGTATTGGCAAGCCCGTGCGACGCCCGTGCAGCTCATGCGCAGACGAGATCTCGGAAACGGGTGGAGCTATCGACTTGAAATTTGCTATGTGAATGTATCTTGCCCCGGATACGAATTTTATCGGGTCGCCGAGCCCGTGCGACGCCAGCTTCGCGCATGCGCAGACCAGATTTCGAAAACGGGTGGAGCTATCGACTTGAAATTTGGTTTATGAATAGCCCGGACAACATTGATGTTGAAGATAGATTTGAGAACCGCCATGCACAACATATATTGTACTCGTTGGACAAAATAGGTGTCCATTGGCACCGTGGCATATTTGCCGTTCGGCCGTGGTGTCAGAGTTTGTAACTGCAGTTGAGCACCGCGGCCGAACGGCAAGTACACCATGGCCAAACGGCAAGTACACTGCGGCCAAACGGCAACATTCAGTCGGCAAGTACACCACAGCCGAAAGACAACTACACCCTGGCCGAAGGGCATGTACACCGTGGTCAGATTTCTGGTTTGTATCGTCTTTTTTCAGTTTAATGAATGCACACCGCGGCAACTACACCATGGCCGAACAGCAAGTACACCGCGGCCCAACAGTAGTTACTCTCAGGTGCCTAGTAATCGTGATGGCCTAATAATAGTGATGGATGGTGATTTATGATGAAAATAATAATAGTGATGGCCATTTCACTCCATGTCTCAATGCCAAATAATAGTGATCATTGGAAATATTCTTCAAAATTAATAATCGTACTGACACTGTTATTCGGCACCTGAGAGTAGCCGGTGGAACCGCGGTGTAGTTGCATTTCGGCTGCCGTGGCAATGCTAACCGCACCGCGGTTAAGTACACTTGTTTTGTCCAGCAGGGTACATGTAAGTGTACGGCATGTACCGGTACATATAAAAAGCCATAAAAAATATCCATGTTTCGACTGATTCAGGACCTGGAACCTAACCTTGACAGCGATAATTTTTGCCGAACTTTACTGATACACACTTTTGCGTCTTCCTGTTATAACTACAACACAATTTTAAACACAAGTCCATCGTGAAAACACTACACATTAAGCAAGTATCATGTAAATGCACATCAAGCCTTCCGTCATGAGTTAACCATGCATATTTTCAGTTTCCCGTGTAGGCCTATCCCTATCCACGTGTGAGCTGAGACATAAAATGGATTAACTTACTGAATGCGAAATCGCTACATGATTTGTGGTTATGTTAAAACCCAATTTGTCTGTCTTTCAATTCTTTTATCGTTTAGTCAGCTAACCGATCATTGAGAGCGAGTACACTTACATTGTTTTGCTTTTGTTTTGCATGAGGAGAACTTTTCTAAAAGTACATTTTTCTTCTCATGCGCATGGTCAGTGGCTCAGTAGGCACTGATCCCCAGTGACAAGGCACTGTTCATCGCAGTCATCATGGAAACATACATGTTAAAACTCAACCATTTTAAGTTACCACTGCAAACTTCGCATGAAAGATAAATGTCTTATTAGCATCATAGTAGCAACTGTTTAACTCTTTCACTGCCACTCAGCACCACAGACGGATTCCCCACTGCCAAGCATACAATACATGTATACAATATATAGAATACATTATGGGTGTATAATAAGTAACATAGGGTATCTCAAGTATCGCTTGGAATAATGTGTTGAAACTTCATATGTGACTAGACATAGGCATCGCAAGTTCATAACAACTCACGCCACCACCATTGAGGTCACGTGACCTTGGCGGCCATCTTGGTTTACACACTAATGGCTGTGTTTGATGCCTATTCATGCATATATGGATATATATGGGTGCTATCGAAGTAGAAAATTGCCAGAAATTGGTCATTCTCAACATTTATTTCTCACGTTAGTTGTCATCTTTCAGGGAGGGACCCATACCCGTACAAAATGTGCTATATATACCCATATTTAAAGGTCACGTGACAGTGGTGATTACCATGAACCTATGCGTGAGTGGTCACATATACCATGTACACACATGTATAGGTGCGGGTATTGCATTAACATTTCAATATATCGTAAATGTCTGACTTCTGTTGTTGGACCATATAGACATGTTGATATGTTGGAGCCACATAGGCAACCTCAAATTGGTCACGTGACCTTGGTGGCCATCTTGGATCTACATATAACACTAGTATGGCCGTATGTTTTGGGTATTTTCCGACTTCATCATGTTATAAGTATTTGATGAATATATCATATTGGGTAGGTTGTTGTATTTGAGTTTCCATTTTATATTATTGATAAAAATGTGATAGCTAGAGATACACACGTGAACTATGAAAATATCACGTGACCATGACATCACCAAGTGCCCTTATATAACGGTTCGCGTTATATAGTGCTATATACAGAGAATGCCTCTTATCTGCACAATCTCACACGTTTCCTAGTGTTATATAGTCTGGAACTTATAAAAATGTAATGTATGTGCCCATCACTGGAACTCATATGCGTCATATTCACTGGACGGCCATATTTACACCACATGTACCCGTCCTACTGTCAGCATGTACCCGATTTCGACTCAAGTCGCTATCGACAGTGTATGGGTAATTCGACTGTTGTCGCGATCGGCAGTGAAAGGGTTAAATAATGGTTCTATCACAGAACACATGGCCAACGCTGATAATCCACAAGCATATTAACAAAGAGACTAATAGATGATTGACCCCATCATGATTGGAGCTGCGCCGGTGCAGCATTATAAAAGATATTATGTCTGATTGTCATAGCATTCTCTTATAAATGCGATGCTCCCTGGCTTACAAGATCAAAGTAAATATTATTAGGCCATTGCAGTCCTTCCCACAAGGACAACAGAGAGAGAGAGCACTTATTTTCTCTCGTACGTTACATGTAGATCAGAAGACAAGTGTAATATAATCGTAAGTTGAATGGGTTTTTCTCAAACAAAATGCCATTGTGGGATAGACATATGTGACATGTCCAGTTAAACTTTCACATGCCCATAATTTAACTGAGATGGGAAAGGTTATAAATGTACCTTCTAAAAACTCAATATTTAATCAACATTGCAAAGATGTTAAGATGTGGGGTGGACTTGCGGAATGTTTATGAAATTCCTGCGATCGTGGAAGTGTATTTGACAGGCCAAGCTATCATTACGCCATTGCACTTGTCAAATAAACTGACGACATGAACACACACATGCGGTTTTGTATAACATAGTTCATACCAAGCGAGTGATATTGATATGGTGGCAAGTGCGTTCATATGCTTGCGACATACAATATGAAAATAGTCTGTCCATCCATTAGTGGTACGAAATTCAATGGTGGCTATTTCTTATTTTCACAATGCGGTCCAGCGTTCGGTATGTCAGTATTCCGGAAGGGACGCCCATATGGTTGCGACATTGATCAACGCGTCCTAGAATATAGACTGAAAGTCCTTTATCGATGTACCAGCGCAGTGTGAAAATAAGTGATGTATGAACGCATTAAACATATATAATACGGCCTTAGAATTGTGACATAACCAGTAATTGTGTACATTGTTCTCGACGCTACCTGCTATGCAGAGTTTTGATGCTGATGGTGCTTGGTGTCTATTAAATTTAACACTTTCATGACTGGAGTTTCCGGAAATAGTGCGAAAAACCTGTGCCAACGCATTATCTTACATGTACGAGGATCCCTAGTCTCTATATAAGAGAAGGCAATGGCACATGGTCTTTAATACTGCAACAGTGCAGCTCCCGTCATTAAAAGGTTAAACAGATATTGCAGGAAAAATACAAATATTCACGAAAATGCTTAAAATTTCCAGGTTGTGTGGTTAAATCTATGAGTTTAGAACTTGATATTTTGCACTTTTGTTGAAGAAACAGTGTGAAGCAACACCCATATTGCAGGGATGTAGAGACACTTGTGGGGAAGGGTCAGTTAGAATATGCCGTTCCAACGTGTGGTTAACAGCCCCGCATATGTGTGTTACTGGCCGCTAGTTTATGACATACTTGCATACGTCGCGTAAGGATAATTTGTATTTGACTGATCGTGCGATCATTACGCCATTGCACTCGTCCGATATGCGGACAAAAGTAACTCGCGCATGCGATTTTGTGTATATATTCCATACCAAGCGTGCGATATTGATATCGTGTCAAGTGCGTCCATATGCGTGCGACATACAATATGGCAATAGTTTGGCAATCCGTTAGTGGTATACTATGTTTAATCGTGGTTAATGTTTTATTTCTCGTTGCGTTCAAAGAGTTGGGATAAGTCGATATTCCGGAAGGGGCGCTCACATGATTGCGACATTGATCAATGTACCCTGGCATATGGACTGAACATTGCTTTATTGACGTAGTAGCACAGTGCACAAAGTATTGTAAAAAAAAAACCCTAAAATGGTTACATAACCAGTAATTGGGTACATTATTATCGACTACTGGTATGACTGAATGTTGGTGCTTATGTTGTTTGGTGTCTGTATTAAATTTAAGCAGATATGGTAATTATAGCAAGAAAAATACAAATGAAGTCACTAAAATGCTTAACATTTCCAGGTTTTATGGTTAAATCTATGCCTTTTTACTTGAAATTGAGCATTTCCATTGAAGAAATTGTGTTAGGCAACATCCATATTACACGGATGTAGAGACATCGGTGGGGAAGAGTCAGTTAGAATATATCGGTCGAGCGTGTGGTAAACAGACCCACATTTGTGTTACTGGCCGATAGTGTACTACATGTATGGCACTCCTGCATGCGTCTCTTAGGAGAACAATAATGTTTTTTGGCAGATTGTGCTATCCTACGCCATTAAACTCGTCCGATATACTGACAATAGTAACTGACACGCGCGGTTTTGTGTATATATTCCATACGAAGCGTGCGATATTGATATCGTGCCAAGTGCGTCCATATGCGTGCGACATATAATATGGCAATAGTTTGACAATCCGTTAGTGGTATACTATGTTTAATCGTGGATAATTTTTTATTTCTCATTGCGTTCAAGAGTTGGGATAAGTCGATATTCCGGAAGGGGACTCACATGGTTGCGACATTGATCAATGTATCCTGGCATATGGACTGAACATTACTTTGTTGACGTAGTAGCACAGATATTGCAGGAAAAATACAAATATTCACGAAAATGCGTAAAATTTCCAGGTTGAGTGGTTAAATCTATGAGTTTAGAACTTGATATTTTGCACTTTTGTTGAAGAAACAGTGTTAAGCAACACCCATATTGCAGGGATGTAGATACACTTGTGGGGAAGGGTCAGTTAGAATATGCCGTTCCAACGTGTGGTTAACAGCCCCGCATATGTGTGTTACTGGCCGCTAGTTTATGACATACTTGCATACGTCGTGTAAGGATAAAAATATGTATTTGACTGATTGTTCGATCATTACGCCATTGCACTCGTCCGATATGCGGACAAAAGTAACTCGCGCATTCGATTTTGTGTATATATTCCATACCAAGCGTGCGATATTGATATCGTGTCAAGTGCGTCCATATGTGTGCGACATACAATATGGCAATAGCTTGACAATCCGTTAGTGGTATACTATGTTTAATCGTGGTTAATTTTTAATTTCTCATTGCGTTCAAGAGTTGGGATAAGTCGATATTCCGGAAGGGGCGCTCACGTGGTTGCGACATTGATCAATGTATCCTGGCATATGGACTGAACATTGTTTTATTGACGTAGTAGCACAGTGCACAAAGTATTGTACACAAAAAAAAGCCCTAAAATGGTTACATAACCAGTAATTGGGTACATTATTATCGACTACTGGTATGACTGAATGTTGGTGCAGATGTTGTTTGGTGCCTGTGTTAAATTTAAGCAGATATGGCGATTATAGCAAGAAAAATCCAAATGAAATCACTAAAATGCTTAACATTTCCAGGTTTTATGGTTAAATTTATGCCTTTTTACTTGAAATTGAGCATTTCCATTGAAGAAATTGTGTTAGGCAACATCCATATTGCACGGATGTAGAGACATTGGTGGGGAAGAGTCAGTTAGAATATATTGGTCGAGCGTGTGGTAAACAGACCCACATTTGTGTTACTGGCCGATAGTGTATATGTATGGCACTCCTGCTTGCGTCTCTGAGGAGAACAATAATGTTTTTTTGGCAGATTGTGCTATCCTACGCCATTGAACTCGTCCGATATACTGACAACAGTAACTGACACACTCGGTTTTGTGTATATATTCCATACCAAGCGTGCGATATTGACATCGTGTCATAAATGCATCCATATGCTTGCGACATAAACTAGTTATGGCATAGTCTGTCCAACCTGTAGTTGTATACTATATTTAATCGCGGCTAGTTCTTAATTTCGCATTGCGTTCCAGAGTTGGGATAAGTCGATATTACGGAAGGCGCGCCCACATGGTTGCAACGTTGATCCACACACCCTGGTATATGTTGACTGAAAATAGCTTTATTGACGTAGTAGCGCAGTGTACACAGTATTGATGTAGGGACGCACTACACACAAACAAATAAAGCCTTAACGTTGTGACATAGCCTGCAATTGGGTACAATATTATCGACTCTTGTATGACTGAATTTTTGTGATTATGTGCATGCCTGCGTCGCGTAAGGATAACACTTATGGTATTGACTGAACGTGCTGTCCTTACACATTGCAATCATTTCGATATACTGACACCAGTAACACACGCGTGCGATTTTGTGTATATATCCCAATATTGATATAGTGTCAAATGCATTCATATGCGTGCGACATACACTATGACATGGATCTGTCAATCCGTTAATGTCACTATGTTCAATCGTGGTTAGTTCTTAATGCCACAATGTGTTCTTGAGTTGGGATATGGAACGAGCACCCATATGCTTGCGAAATGACTGTAACAAGCCTTGTTGCTTCAGATTGCGAACTGTACTATACTATATAACGTCACCATGTGCTCACTCAATTCCCTCCGACTTATGCAAATACACATTTGCATCTCAGATTTGATTAGACGTTGGATATTTTGGGACCAGATGACTTAGCTGTGTAGAAGATATCATGAGCTATACAGCATACTCCACATGTAGTACGGTTGTGTGTCACATCACTTTCTTATTAACTTGTAAGTCACACTATCGGTGTGAATTTTTTCAACGCTGCCGAATTTCAACACACAACATGCATGGAGCATATTGTAATGTAAATTTATTATATCTCCACACTATCAAGCAGACCAGATATTCGGTGTTACCAGTATACACATCGAGTAGATACCGTGTTGTGAAAATGTGAAAAGTCTCGCACAAAAGAACACCTCTTCGAAAGTTCTATTTGAACACGCGGGAAGAAATGTCATTATTTCCCTGTATCTGTGTAAGCAATTTCGTCGACTAATTTCGATACCGGAATAAATCAAAAGCGGTTATTATTATAAATGTATTTTGGACCGCAAACTGCCATAAGGAATTAATCTACGTGGGCTTTATTACGTTGACGCATGGTCATATTAACCATCAGTGCGACGTCTATTCTATTTTTAGTTTATGGCTGGGCATATATCTACGGCAGTTTGGCGAAAGTACCGTATATGACAATCTGGCCAGTCCGTATATACATGATCTTGAGCTGTGAGCGCGTTACCATTTCTGACATTGGTTTTCTTGTTGATTATGGTGGTGGAATACGCACAGAAGTAAGAAGAAGTAAGATGGATGCTAATTTTTGTTGTCATCATGACATCAATCCTACCGCACAGTGACGCTCTCTATTATACTATTAGTCAATACGATTCATGTCGGCAAGCCTGCAAATAGTGTGTCTGTCATTTGCAGAATGAGGTCCCCCAGAGGGTGAATTTAGTGATGCTATCCCGCACAGCGGGCTAGCATCATCAAATTCACCCTCTGGAGACCTCATTCTGCTTAGGCCTCGTCTTCTGGGGAGTATTTATAGTATCAAATTAAACATTGTTTTTAGTTACGTTTTCCCTTCTGGGAAGTTTCTATATTCCCCTTATGTGCAGGAGACTGCATACTAGAGGTGCGCAATGGGTGAACATCACCAACTTCAACTGGGGTACTTCAATCTGATCCTAGGTCTACCATAGAAGTAGAGGGCCTAAGCAGAATAAGGTTCCCAGAATGTGAATTATGGTGGTGGATATCCGCACAGCTGTGCATTATATAGTATATATATATATATATGCGGTGGTGATGTTGAACAGGAAATTTCAGATATGGATCTGGTATGGAGGTGGATACAAATATACATGGAGACGATGTTGTCTTGAATGACGGATCGGCACACAGAAGTAAGAAGAAGTAAGACGGGTGCTGATTTGTTTTGTCATGTTGACATATAAATCCTACCGCACAGTGACGCTCTCTATTATACTATTTTATTTGTCAATACGATTCATGTCGGCAAGCCTGCAAATAGCGTGTCTGTCATTTGCAGAATGAGGTCCCCAGAGGGGGAATTTAGTGATGCCTTCCCGCACAGTGGGCTAGCATCACCAAATTCACCCTCTGGAGACCTCATTCTGCTTAGGCCTCATATTCTGGGAAGTATCTATAGTATCAAATTAAACATTGTTTTTAGTTACGTTTTCCCTTCGGGGAAGTTTCTATATCCCCCTAATTTGCAGAAGATAAACTGCATACTCGAGGTGCCCAGTGGGTGAACATCGCCAACTTCAACTGGGGAACTTCAATCTGATCCTAGGTCTACCATAGAAGTAGAGGGCCTAAGTAGAATGAGGTTCCCAGAGGGTGAATTTGGTGATGCTATCCCACACAGCGGCCTAGCATCACTAAATTTACCCTCTGGGAACTTCATTCTGCAAATGACAGACGTGCTATTTGCAGGCTTTGTTGGGACCTTCACATACATGTATAGAGTGAAGTACATTATCAAGGAACAGGTAATAACTAAGCATTCTGTTTTCGCTTTATAAATGAAGTTCCCTGTCATAATATCATAAATCTCCAAGGTTTTGTACTAAAGTATAGATTCATGGCATGATCTTTTTACATGTACTTGTATGACAGTTATTCTACATATGTTTGTGACTGTGCTCGAATGTCATGTGTCACTTACAAGATGGTCTATTTCATTTTAAATGTGTTATATAGTTACAAGGGTATAAAATATTAATTATGAATCGAAGACCCCTGTCCATAAATGATGCTATATCGATTAATATTGATTATATTTCGACTAATTTGTGGTCTAAAAACGTGTGGTTGTTTGGCTAACGAACAATGGTGGTTACTGAAATTGTAATTTTGTCACAAATAAGCGTTAATTAACTCATCTCATTATCTCTTATAATTATGGAATAAAACAATAAAAACGATATTTGGTGTTCGGAGCGTAGGTATGGAAAGACACTATAGTGATCTCTATTGTTATATGGTATCACATGCATGCATGGTCTGTTCTAAAAATAGAAAAAGAATGTGTCCCATTTAATCATCTCATTGTATAATAATGTATCGAAATAAATATATATTAATTGATTGAAGCGTTTCCGACAGGGGTCTTCAATTCATATTTATACCCAAGAAACTATTTCAAAATTGCTATATGAAGATATAATCTATCTCTACATGTAATTGTCATTACTTTTGCTAATCAACTTTATGGATTTAATGTTACCTTGCGTAAAGTCGTTAGACGCCATGAGTATTATTGCTGTCACTAAGGCAACCCATAGCACGGGACCTCGCCCCACCTTCATTGTCTATATATCTGAAAGGAGATAGTTTTCCATTAACATTTTAGTGTTTGTAATTAGTTTCAAGCCACGTACACGTACATCGCGGAATCACGACACAATATTTATTACAATATTTAGATATTGAGAACAAGACTTTCTAGGATTTAAGAAATTATGAGAGAAATATTTAAACAGTTCTAGAAAACATTAAGAAAACGGTAGAACTTGTGCATGTTTATCAACTTCCCCGAGTTTACCTATTTACTTGGAACTACTTTTTACCCTGTGCCAATGCATTCTCTTATATATGCGAGTCGACCATAGGTCGCCTCGCATATATAAGAGAATGCATTGGCCTAACAATTTTTTATCATTTTTTTTATAAATTTTTGTGACAATTTTTCATCCACTGACCGACGCGGCGCAGCCGTGTCCAGTGGGTGGTACTATGATCGTAGGACTCATGCTTTTCTGCTGAACTGAATTAGTGCCCATGCGTTTCTGTTGAGCTGCACTGACGTTTGATCGCAAAATAAAATTATAATCATTATCAAAGCACACGTTTGGATAACACCGCCATTAACAGTTTCATATTATGATGCTGAGCTCATATCGTCAATAAAATTATAGTTATAACTGATAAAACTAAAATACACTGCTAAAGTATTTCTGCCAATTGGGTAACTAGATTCAGGTTAAGCTGGAACTTGAGAAATTTTTAAGTCTCGAAAGCGTGATTTAAATTCATTCATTTCGAGTAATTTTCGACTGTTTCTGCGTCCTAAGATATTAAAAACTTGTGGGATATCTTTGAATGTGCTTAGGAAGGATTGTTTTGATATCTTATCATTGGATTAACCTACCAAAAAGGTGAGTTTAAGGCCTGCAATTGTTCAATTTGTTGTCAATCTGATTCTGACAGCGCTCGTCTGCAACTGTAATTGGCAGAATTCGCGTGTTTGATGCAAAATATTTATCCACTCTATTCTCTCAAAATGCACCCTAATCGGTCAGATTTTTCCGATAATTCTATCTAGATACATCTTAGCTATTATTCCGATCAGTTTTCCCCGTCGAGAAAGCGATATTTTGACCAAAACGAGACTTGAGAAAATGATTGTTTACATTTTGAGCGCCCAGCCCACGCTGGATTTTTAACATTGAAACAAATCAATTTCTTCCATCTAAAAGATAATTACGTGCTGGACCTGTCATGATAGGAATATATAAGTATTCCACGCAGACACACCAAGTCTCAGCTTAATATTCTGAAAAATAACAGTTTTATCAACATAAATCGATTTGAAAATGGGAAAATCCCATGTTAAAATTTATCATAAAAAAAAATTCATTTCTTCCATCTAAAACATAATTACGTAATGGCACCGGTCATTTTAGGAACATATAAGTATTCCACGCAGGCATACCAAGTCTCAGCTTAAAATTTTGAAAAATAAGAGTTTTATCGACATAAATCGATTTGAATGGCAAATCCTATGATAAAATTTATCATCGAATAAAATTCATTTCTTCCATCTAAAACATAATTACGTGCTGGAACGAACCTGTCATTTTAGGAATATATAAGTATTCCAATCAGACGCACCAAGTATTTGAAAAATAAGAGTTTTATCGACACAAATCGATTTGAATGGGAAATCCTGTGTTAAATAAACTTTAGGGCCCTGCTAATGTTTTCTGAGCTGCTCCATATTGGACACCAGGGTACATATTGGACCATTTCTACCTGATAATTGTGCGACAGTACTGTCGCATTACTTTATACGTCAACATTGGTCACTATCACTTGACAAATTTATTTCGGTCTATCGTATCAACCCCTATTTTCTCCGCATAGTCTAACTAAGTGTCAACATTGGTCTTTATCGCTCTACTAATTTATATCGTTTCATTGGTATGAACCGCATATCCAATTATCCACATGTAACCAACCCAACCTCTAATCCCGGTCCAATTTATTTATTTTTTTCATCGGTATAGTCGAGTTACGTACATATTTTTATCATGTGATACTTATGTATATGGTATTAATATGCCGTATATGTATATCAATTACTATTCGTTTCTATATAATTCTGGTGCCATCTATAAAGATAAAGATAATTTCATACCCCCCCCCCCCAATTTTATGTCATTGTCGCTACAGTACACTCGCGATGCATTACATGGCAACATTGAACGCTATAGCTCTACTAATTTATGTCAGTTCATCGTATGAACTCCTTTTTCTCCATATAACCAACCCAACATCTAATCCCGGCCCAAATTATTTTATTTTTTTTCATCGGTATAGTTGTGATATATACAAATTTTTATCATTTGATTCTAATTAGCATTGTACACTATAGAAGTCCATAAATAACTATTCTGGCACTATATAGAGATAACTAAGATTTTGACACCCCCCTGTTTTATAGCCTTGTCGCAACAGTAGAGTTGAGATGCATAATATATCAACATTGGTCATTATCGCTCTACAAATTTATATCGGTATCAACCCATATTTCCCCGTATAGCCCACCCCTCCCCAATTATTTCATTTGTATTATAGTCTTGTTACGTATACATGTTATCATTTGATACTAATTAGCATTCTGTATTTCTCTTCTGTTCAACAATGCCAAAATCATACTGGTGCAATGCCTTGTAACTTTTGCTTCCGCTGCAGACGATACAAAACTGACAACATTTCGAAATGTAAACAGGCTTCAAACTCTCCAAAACCAAAGGTCCCAAGTCAAGGCTCAAAATCCCCAACACACTGATGTGAGGTTTAATGATAACTCCATCTAAATAACCAATATAAGGATGTGAGGTATAATTATAACTCCATCTACATAACCGATATAAGGATGTGAGGTTTAATGATAACCCCACCCACATAACCAATATAAGGATGTGAGGTTTAATGATAACTCCATCCAGATAACTAATAAATATGTCTGAAAATTAAACAACAAAATTAAATTCCACAATGGCGTCCAATATGGACTACCTAATTCTGCTCCAAAAACATGTATTTTGAATATATGGATGTTTATGGGGAAAAACCGATTATTTCAATAACATTTTAATTCACTGGGGGCCAAAACCCGACCTACAGAAGCGCGCTTTGCGCACGACTGTATCTTAAGCATATGTGCATATTTAATAAGCCAACAATTGGAATCCCAACAGAGAATATTGGCGTGGGTCTCTAATTGCGCTTAAGCCCAATAAGAATAATTCTCATGGAGCTTAAGTGCAATAATAATATTCCTTAAGTAATTGTGCTTAAGTGCAATTTGATATACCTTATTGCGCTTAAGCAATAAGGAATATTCTTATTGCAATAAGACATTCCTTATTACGCTTAACCGTAATTACATCCCCATTGCACTTAAGCACAATTAATATCTCTCATTAGATCACTCTTCTGCAAATAGTAGAATAATCCTATATTTGTTCCACCCATTGTACCATGGAGATGGACTACACCACCTGAATTATAAGGAGTTTATGTACAAAATATAATATATTATTCCTTATTAAGAGATTCCTTATTGGGCTTTATAAGCGCAATTTGAATATTCTTCATTGCGCTTAAGCGCAATTAAATATTCCCTTATTGCGCTTAAGCAAAATAGAGATTCCCTTACTGCGCTTAATAAGGAATATTCCTTATTGTGCTTAAGCGCAATTAGCTCTTCTTGCGCTTAGCTAAAAAAAATTGTTATAATTGTATTGTAACTATTGGTTTGTCCTTTAATATTTCCCATACATCATGCCCACATACCGGTATATTATGATAGAATAGTACTATTAGTATTAATAGTACTCTTAGTAGTTAATACCACCTTACTGTCTATATTCTAGCATGGTTAGTTTCAAAATCATAACGTTAATTGTTATTACTATTTGTGTGTATTGTACATGTACATCAGTCATCAATTAACAAACTTAAGCAGAGCCTGATTGAATATCTACCATATATGGTGGGTTATTCCCATCTTCAAGCTGTTGATGTCAATCATGTTATTTAGCATGCGAAGTGGTAGACCTTCCAATAGCTTATCAATACCACTCAGGACAGTGGGTGTTTTTCCTCAATTAATTGAATTTCTTGTTAGGACATAAAATAAAAAACATCCATTGCCCTGCAGGGAGCCCCACACATATATAGAAGCATATAGGAGAGTGTCGTCTGCCCATGTTTGTATGGGGCTCTGTATGGGTGAAATTATAAAATTGTTAAAGAATATAAGAAACAATTATTAAAATTGTAAAAAATTGTTAGGCCAACTGAGGCCAATGCATTATCTTATATATACGAGGCGACCTATGGTCGACTCGCATATATAAGAGAATGCTTTGGCACATGGTATTTACTTCTCAAACAAACGTGACTATCCTCATAATTATAAATTTATTTGATAAAATATGATGCAAGAAAGATAACTATTCTTATCAAGGGAAGTGTAAAATGGTAGCATTTATCGATTTTGCGGATCAATTATTACCCGGATATATCAGCTGGATATATGGGAATTTTATGGTTATATTACCCGCAAATCTCATAAAGCACCCAGATCCACCCGAATATGTTTCCTTTTGTTACATTGCTAGTTTGGGCGTAACATCTTTATAAAACACCACACGAAAGTCATTTAATTTGAGTAAGCTTTGTGTGCGTATAGAATATCGGCTTCTCATTCATTCATCTTATAGTTTCGATAGAAAGTGGATTGCGTGTCTGTCATTTGCAGAATGAGGTCCCCAGAGGGTGAATTTATTGATGCTATCCCATACATCGGGCTAGAATCACCAAATTCACCCTCTGGGAACCTCATTCTGCTTAGAATCATTTTCTGGGAAGTATCTAAAGTCTCAAATTAACTTTGTTTTTAGTTACTTTTTCCCTTGTGGAAAATTTCTATATCCCCTAATTTGCAGAAGATAAAATTCATAATCGAGGTGCCCAATGGGTGAACATCACCAACTTCAACTGGGGAAATTCAATCTTATCCTAGATCTACCATAGCAGTTGAGGGCCTTAGCAGAATGAGGTCCCCAAAGGGTGAATTTAGTTATGATAGCCCGCTGTGCGGGATAGCGTCACTAAATTCACCCTCTGTGGACCGCTTACTGCAAATGACAGGCACGCTATTTTCAGGCTTGTTTATATAGGTTGTCACGGTTACATGAGTAAATTTAATTGATGTCTGATAGAAATCACTTCCCGGTCGGGAACTCAGCATGAATATTCGAGAAACCTATACAAAGACATTCCCTTCTTTATACTTAATGTTAGAGACTGAATTATGTGGATGTAGAACAAACGACCATGCAATACTCATAACTTTGTACATGGTTTTGTGTGCATGAAATTAGCAGTGTCATGCGTGTAGGTATCCAAGCCTGCAAATAGCGTGTATGTCATTTGCAGAATGAGGTCCCCAGAGGGTGAATTTAGTTATGCTATCCCACACAGCGGGCTAGCATAACCAAATCCACCCTCTGATGACCTCATTCTGCTTAGAATCATTTTCTTGGAAGTATCTATAGTCTCAAATTAACTTTGTTTTTAGTTACCTTTTCCCTTCTGGGAAGTTTCTATATCCCCTAATTTGCAGATGATAAAATTCATAATCGAGGTGCCCAATGGGTGAACATCACCAACTTATTTTCCGTTTTCTGCAGTTTTTTTCCGACCATTTTTGGACACCACCCCCTTTTAACACTAAAACAGAGATTTGCAGGGGGAAATTCACTGTAAACAGCTCTATATGAATTTATGTGCATAATATTAGTCATGGATGTTATCATTGACATATAAATAGGAACAAGTCATTTTGGGGTCATTCGGTCCAAAAAAAAACATGGCTGCCAGCAGCCATCTTGGATTTCAAAATTCAATCAATTAGCATGGGCTACAGGCTATACTGTTTGTCCGATAATCATGCATGAAATTTGTCATTTGTGTTAATATTGACATACAGATGTGTTTTAAGCCAAACTCATTGCAAAAACAGTCAAAAAGACTTGCAGGAAAAATATTTTTGAGTTGCGGAAAAAACTTTTGTTGGTCCTATCGACCACCCACCCACCCCGGCATACATGCCCGGAAAAACTTGTTTCCACCCCCTGGAGTAATGAAGCAAAAGTTGACATGAATCATTAATTGGAATTAGTCTTCATATTGGCTATAGTAGGCTACTTTTTGTTTGTTTTGGTTTAGAAGCTTGACTGAACGATTCATTTATTTACTGAAGTTATAATCTGATAACACATACATGAATATATAGGTATAGAATTGGAGTGAATATTTGTGTGTAAAAACAAACCATTGAAAATTCGATCAAGTGACATTAGTTACTTATTCATTAATGAAGAAATTCTGGTCCGTTTTCACGGAATAAACGGCACTGTTTATACGTATATATAGTGTGACGTTGACGAATAATTAAGATACCTCCCAATAAAATTACCACCAACCCAGTAAGTACCCTGCGACCCAAAATGAAAAATGCCAGAAATCATCTTTCTGGTCCGATTTTCGCGGAATAAACATTGTAGGGTGGCTGTTGGCGATTAGTGTAAAATCCTTTTAATTCGTGGGGGTCTGTTATTCGTTGATTTCGTGGTTTTGCTTAACAACGAAATCTGCAACCATCGAAATAATTGACTCTTGCCTTGAATGAGCAAAATACCTATATAATATACGAGATGGAAATAAAGATCGGGCATTACGTCTGTTTTCGACAGGTCGTACAATATGTGCAGAAACACGAGATCAATACAATATCATTCATTCACCGAATACACAATTGATATGCTACATCATCTGACATCGGCTATGATGGTTTGTATAACAATACTCAATGCATTGGCTTCTTTAAAAGGCTATTGCTTTACTAAACTAACCACGTGCAGACTACATAATACAATAAATGCGTATACTTGGCCAAAGTTTGAAATGAAGCTGGTATCTAATGTGGTAATGATTGCGTGATGTGTTTTCAGCGCAGGAATAACATGGTGTCTAATTTCGCAGTATAATTTTATGACATGCACAATTTTATGACATGCATAATTTTATGACATGCAGCTGCTATTGTGGGACCTGTTGGTGTGCATAACAATTATATCTGATCCACGATTTCATGTCCCGACGAAAAAGAGTTTTAATGACAAACCATGCACGAAAATTTATGCCAAGGAAATCAAAGCCAGTCGCAGTAATCAAGATTCCACTCAAAATATTTACAACAAAACCGACTGGCACTGGGTTTTCATACGTACACTGCGACCGAAAATGGCAAAATGCCCAAAATCGCCATTCTGCGTGGTCCGATTTTCACGGATTAAACGGCAGGGTGTAGGGTGCAATAATAATAATTAAGATTCAACCAAAAGCAAACAAATTACCACCCAACCGACTGGGGTTCGATACATACAGCTCATGTAATAATGTCGTTGTTACAATTTGCCTATTGTGGGGGGGGCGATTTATCAAATGTACCACGGTTCAGGAAAGTAGCTAAAAGATATCGCAGAAAGAGAGAATAACCAACTGAATTATAACCCTTCAATTCTGGGAGGGTCTTGGTTGTCCGAATACCCACTCCGGCCTCTATTTGGATTTATTCAATATAACTCAGAATCTTCATAAACACTTATGTAGTTATTAATCCTCTGAGTTTTGTAAGATATTTGTCGCAATTGACAATTTTCGCATTTTGACTTACAAATTCTTTCAATTCTAACACATTCCATTCAATCAATGTAACTATTCCATTATATTTTATCTCACGTGACTACCTAAGCCTTATCCAAGCTTGTGATTGGTTGATTGACATTCACTATTATCGATAGTGTCGTCCACGAAGCCATAGTGGGCCTCCTAATTTTAGCACACACACTATCGCTTCGAAAATCCAGAAATATATTTTTAGCATGCCCACTATTCCGGGGAGGTAATTTGAAAGTCATCTCCGACTAGCTGCAAAAGTTCAACGTGTTTTTGTCCGAAATGTCTTTGTAATCGACAACTAGAGCATAATAAATGATCGTTAACAAATCATTTATGTTATTTGTGATGTTTTACAATGTGATGTTATTTGTGATGTTTGTGATGTCTGATGTGGCGATTTATCATGTTCCTTTCTCCGCTGAGCACAATATCGCTTCGAAATTGTTGTCTATTTCCTTAGTTCGCGCTACTAAATTTCTAAACGAATCTTCAGTTTGTTTTCGGTAAAAAAAAAGTATTGTTTTGAACTGACTTCATTGTTTAACAACAACAATAACAACGACGTCTGCTTTTCATTGACTTGTCAAAATGGCATCAATAAATCAATGGCCGGTCAATTTATCGAAGAAAATTTGACCAAAAAAAGGAAACAACCAAATTTGCACTGAAAATTTTAAAATCGTTCTGCAATGAAAAAGGAATAGATGGAAATTTAGATGAAATTCCGCTGGCCGATGTTGATGGACTGCTCATCGATTTTTTTGTGAATGTGAGAAATCAGGACGGAGAGTATTATTCCAAGTCAAGTCTGATTGTAATTCGACAGGGTATCAATAGGCAGCTAAAGGAGACGAGGGAAACCGATCTCTTGACAGATGCAATCTTCACCCAAAGTTGTAAGCCATTCAAGGCGATGTTAAAAAAATGTCGTTCTGTCGGGAAAGGACAGGTAAATCATAAGGCTCCCATTACATCTGGAGACATTAGAAAGATGTACAACTCTATGCTATTTGACACCAATAAACCATTTGGGCTTGTGAACAAAACATTCTTTGAGATTGTGTTGCTTTTCTGCCGAAGGGGTCGTGAAAATCTCCGTGAACTGAAGCCAACTGATTTTGAAGTTAAATGTGATGATGAGGGTATAAAGTATATCATAAAGGTTACATCTGAACAAACAAAAAACAATCAAGACGATAATGTGATCAGCGGAGAAGGTTTGGGTCGTAGGATGTACGCTACTGGCAAGCCAACATGTCCCATTGAGTCATTTGAGTAAAAGGAACAATCAATGTAGTGCGCTGTTCCAACAACCAAGGGATTCATTTGTTAATGGTGATGAGAGCTGGTACAGGAATGACCCGATGGGACACAACACCCTGGGGAATATGTCCAAATTCTCAAAAATGGCATGTTTGTCACAATTGTTCACTAACCACTGTATCAGAGCTACAGCAATTACTATACTCAATTATTGTGGCTTTGAAGCATATGTATCAATGCATAGAAATCCACAGTCAATTGTGAGTTATTGCGCCGACGCTTCTGAAAAACAGAATCGCAGCATGTCTAATGCTATTGCTGACCATATATCTGCTGGTTCGAGTTCTGAGGTGACACCAGTACCAGTCAACAATGACATGGGTGAAAATAACACTTCTTTGAATGGAGGGGAAATTTTAGGACTAGATGATATTCTGCAACCAGAACATTAAAACTGTCCAACAGCTTCATAACAACTATGGACGCCGATCGTTCCATGAGGTAGCTACATCTGTTTGGAATAGACTGCCGCTAAAAATTAGATGTTGTGACTCTTTGTCAGCTTTCAAGCGAGAACTGAAAACACACCTGTTCCGTCTTTGCTTCAAATTGCAACAGACAAATAAAAAAAAACAGTAGCGTTAGCGAGTAGCCTTTGTCAGCTAGGGTGTTCCAGGCTATACCAAGTGAAAGCTATTCTTATTTCAAGAAGCATTAAATGACATGGAATCACAAACGAAGTCATGTAAGCACGTTAGCGAGTAGCTTTGGTCAGCTAGGGTGTTCCAGGCTATACAAGGTGAAAGCTAACGGCATGTGCATCAACCAAGGAAAACACCAGCTGAACTTAACTTGTGTACATATGTGTTTGATAACTGTTTTTTATTTTTATCTTAACCCAAAAAAAAAAACAAATACAAAAAATACTAATGCAAATACTCTTTGTTGATAATATTCTATCTTTTATACTGTTTGGATCACTAATTAAGCACCTTAGTTTCATCAATATTTTTCGTTTCAATTTTACTCGTTCTCGATCTTTCCCCATTTTACCCCCTTTTCGTGTTATGTTTAGCTTGTTACCCGTTCGCCATTTTACCCCTTTTTTCGCTGTTAGCATTTTTTAGCATGTTACCACCCCCAATTTACCAGTAACTTTTAAATATTTTTTCGATTTGTAAGTTTATGCGCTTTTGTTTTTCTTAGTAGCGTCTCACTTATAGTTCTACATTTTTGTTGATGTCCATAATTATGTCTTATATTTGAGATTGTATTTTATCTTTAACATGTCAAGCGTTTGTGAGCACTTCGGTGGATTTTACACGTATTTTCCAGTTAGGTTCTTAGCATATAATTTTTATCCATTCGCTATTTACTATCATTTTAAGATGTGTGTCATGTTTGTATTGTAAGCGCATTGAAACTAATTTATTGTATAATGCGCTCTAAATGTATCTATAATAATAATAATAATAGTAATAATATTCCTATTGATGACCTTATTTTAAGTAGCATCCAGCAGCCTGTAATGCCACCAAAGTCTATAACATACAATCCAACAATTTCTATTGGAGGCAGTTGTACAGTGTACATTACCAATGTTATTCATGGTCAGAAAAAATCTGAGCAATAAGTGTTGATGTGCCTATCAAAGTGTTATTAATGAATCATTAAATTGTTTACCAGTTAATGAAATGATCCAATTGTGAATTGCTTGACATTATGGGTCCTGGGACAGAATGAAGAACGTTCGATAAAATATAATAAATATTGCACGACTTGTCAGTGACTATGCCAAAATATTGGTCGTCGGTTGTGGAATAGTATACTATTCCTCCCCTCGGACCACTATTTTGGCATAGTCACCTCCAAGCCGTGCAATATTTATATAATATTCTAGTGTGGAGCACTCGACATTACAAACTAATTTAGATTATCAACATTCTGACCTGTCACGCATATGCCAGGTGGGAGACAACTATATCGGGGAATATAGCAAATCACATGTCATCCTTACGATCTATTTGAAAACTGCCATTATCAATTAGCACTATAGGTATGATAACAAGAAGTATATAACAAGCTAAATTGTGGAGAATATCATGTTCGAGCCAAAAAAATATGAATTAGCGAACGGAACTTGATTGTTTTTCGGTGAGTAACTTCAAGAAGAATGCAATTGAAGCATCCGGCATCCGAAATATACGCCCGACGACACCGGCGTACGCTGGTCTGGCATCCGGAATACGCCATAACAGACCCCGAGTTCGGCGTCCGAAAAGGGGGGTCGTCACCCTCATGCATGCGCTACCAACACGCATCATTAGATTATGTAGGTGAATCCTTTTGATTTCGGTCACGGGTCGTTTCTATGAGTACATGGTATGCAAATAAAGCACAAGTATGCTTGTATACCTCCTTGTAGGAGAAGAATATATACATACATGTAAATATATATTATACAGCAAATGGAGATAATTAAGAAAAGAGAACCGTTGCGTGGCTGATCGTATGCGTCATATCTTGAAGAGACCCGTCCATGTGAATGCGATTTTGTTTTATGTGCAAACACTAATTTATTTACACAAAGTAATTGTTACTGGATCAGATGACACATCCCATAAATGAAGTTAGCCATGTCGAGAATTATAGTTTCTATGTTGTTGTCAAGTTCGGCGGGTGAGTTAATTGGCTCACCACCCAGAAGCAGGGCTAACAGAGACATATCATCTCTAGAATCTATGTACAGAAAGGTCGAGAGACCAACCTCGTCAAGAATTTGTTCCCATAACGAATTCCGAAGCGCAAGTGAATTGGCTGCTGTACAATAACGAAGGGCGTGTAATATGTCATTCTGAATCCCGTTACCACAAGCGCGACACGTGCGATCATTACGACACATGTGGTGTATCTAGTTTCTGTGATTTTGATATTGTGTGGTGGACAGGGCGAATGTATTCTTGGAGATTTGTTGTACCTTACTCAATCGTACCGATAGAATCACGTAGATGCCGAAATTGTAAAGTTAACGCCACCGGTGTATAATATGTTTATGAAAATATGATAAATCGTATCGATAGAGTCAGGACAGGCTTAAATTGTAAACTTAAAGTCACCGGTGTAATAATATGTTGTTGAAAATATAAATAATTTGATAGACTGAAAATAATATATAACCCGTTGGGAGCCCCTGGTGTATTCTTGGACATTTTGTTTTGTACCATTACTCAATCGTACCGATAGAATCACGTAGATGCCCAAATTGTAAAGTTAACGCCACCGGTGTATAATATGATAAATCGTATCGATAGAGTCAGGATAGGCTGAAATTGTAAACTTAAAGTCACTTGTTGTTGAAAATATAAATAATTTGATAGACTAAAAATAATGTGTAACCCATTGCGAACCCCTGGTGTAGTGAAGTGAATTGTGGGTAGTTTCATTGCGATTCTCCGCCATCTTTATTTTCTGGAATTATCACCAAGATGTCTCCACTCGATTCTCTTAAACTGCACCCGAATCGGTCAAATTCTTTTGATAATTCTATCTAAATACATCTTAGCTACTATTCGGATCTGCTGTCCCGGTCGAAAAGGGTTTAGTTTGACCAAAATGGCAATTGACAAAAGCCTGTTTATAAAATGCGTTTACTCGATGACCCGTCCACGGTCCACGCTGTAGTGTAAATTTATTATCGAAAACAAATTCAATTTCTTCCATCTAAAACATAATTACGCGCTGAACTCTGTCATTTTAAGAATATATAAGTATTACACCCATACACACCAAATTTCAGCTCAAATTTTGAAAAATGACAGTTTTATAAACATAAATCGATGTTAATGGGAAATCCTGTGTTATTCTACTGTTAAATTTTGTCATCGAAAAAAAATCATTTCTTCGATCTAAAAAATAATTATGTGCTGTACCCTGTCATTTTAGTAATATATAAGTATCCCACTCACACACACCAAGTGTGAGCTAAAAATTTTGAAAAATAAGAGATTTATCGACATAAATCGATTTGTATATGGCAGATGCCAATTGCCTTGTTAAATAAATTTTAGGGCCGTGCAAGTGTTTTCTGAGCTGTTCCATATTGGGCACTAGAGTCCATATTTGACCATTATATCTGATAATTGTGCGACAGTACAGTCATGTTACTTTATATGTCAACATTGGTCATTATCACCCGACAAATTTATTTCGGCCTATCGTATCAACCCCTATTTTCTCCCGCGTAGCCTGACTAAGTGTCAACATTGGTCTTTATCGCTCCACTAATTTGTATCGTTTCATCGGTATGAATTCCATATCCAATTATCCACATATAACCAACCCAACCTCTAATCCCGGTCCAATTTATTTAATGTTTTCATCGCTATAGTCACGTTACTTAATATTTTATCGCGTGATACTTGTACTTATATGTCTATGGTATTACTATAGTATACCGTATACGTATATCAATTGCTATTCCTTTCTATATAATCCTGGTGCCATCTATAGAGATAGAGATAATTTCATACCCCCCCCCCATTTTATGTCATTGCTGCTTTAGTACAGTCGCGATACATTACATGGCAACATCGCTCCACTAATTTATGTCAGTTCATCGGTACAAACCCCTTTTTCTCCGAGTCCATATAACGTACCAACCCAACATCTTATAGAAGTCCATAAATGACTATTCTGGCACTATATAGAGATGACTAAGATTCTGACACCCCCTATTTTATAGCCTTGTTGCAATGTTCAGTAGAGTTGAGATGCATAATATGTCAACATTGGTAATTATCGATCTATAAATTTATATCGGTTCAACACTTAGTTCCCTGTATCGCCCACCCCTCCCTGAATTTATTTTTTCATTTGTATTATAGTCACGTTACGTACACATTTTATCTCTTGTAACCTTTGCTTCAATGCGTCGAGTTCCGCTGCAGAGAATACAAAACTGACAACATTTTGAAATGTTAGCAGGCTTCAAACTCATCTTATCCAAGAAAAACTCTGGTTACATAAGAAATTTGTGTATAAGGTGTACGCGCATTTGTTGCGTTAAAAACCAAAGGTCCCAAGTCAAGGTCCAAATCCCCAACACACTGTTGTGAGGTTTAACTCCATCTACATACAGTAATGTCCAAAGTAATTGATCACTTAACCACAGCAAAATTATGGGTATTTTTTCATGATTTTAAATCCTGAAAAATTACCCATAATTATGCTGTGGTTAAGTGGTCAATTACTTTGGGCATTACTGTAACCAAAATAAGGATTTGAGGTTTAATGATAACTCAATCCTCATACAGTAATGTTCAAAGTATTTGACCACTTAAGCACAGCAGAATAATGGGTAATTTATCAGGATTTTAAATGCTGAAAAAATACCCATAATTCTGCTGTGCTTAAGTGGTCAATTACTTTGGGCATTACTGTAACCAATATAAGGATTTGAGGTTTAATGATAATTCAATCCTCATACAGTAATGTTCAAAGTAATTGACCACTTAACCAGAGCAGAATTATTTGTAATTTTTCAGGATTTTAAATCCTGAAAAATTACCAATAAGTCTAATGTGGTTAAGTGGTCAATTACTTTGGGCATTACTGTAACCAATATAAGGATGTGAGGTTTAATGAGAACTCCATCCACATAACTAATAAATATGTGTGAAAATTAAAACAAAACAAAATAAATTCCATGATGGCGTCCAATATGGACTGCCTAATTCTGCTCCAAAACATGTATATTGATATATGGATGTTTATTGGGGAAACCGATTATTTCAATGATATTTTCATTAACTGGGATCCAAAACCCGACTTACGGGAGCGTGCTTCGCGCGCGACTGTATCTTAAGCATATGTGCATATTTAATAAGCCAACAATTGGAATCCCAACAGAGAAGATTTGCGTGGGTCCCTTGTGCGATCTGTCCATCGAAAACTATTTAGACATCTCAAGACACGTAAGACCAAATAACTTAATATACAGAATAGATACAACTATTGCCTGAGTGACTAATATTTATAATTGTTGCAATGAGGTCAAATAGTTGCGAAGCCAGCACCACAATTCTTTCCCTCCATAGTAAATCTTAAAACAACTTCTAAAGAATTATTAATTTACCTTATATTTGGCATGGAGCATCCTTGGTTTACTGGAGTTCAGATTTGTTAACATCACGTCACCAAGTTAATTACTTGCGAAGCCACAGCCATAACTATTTCCCTCCATAGTAATTCTCAAAACAACTTCTTAAGAACAATTGACCAGGTCAGTCGCACACTTATTGGAAGAGCCACGGTCAATCATTGTTTTAAAACCAAATGTTACATTTAAATTATTGCTTTATTTAACCCAAAACAAAATTAAATGAGAAAATTTACTTTTACTACTTGCTAAATTTTATCTTTTAATTATTTCATTTAAATTTTAGTATTTACAGTATACTAAGTCCAAGTCTTTATAATTTGTTGAGTGACCCCACAGTCGTTTACTTGCTTTGTTAGTAATAATTTGAAGGATTACTTATTTAAACGCAATTGTTATCAAAATATTTTATGTATTTTTTATAATTTCTATTTATATGTAATACTAAAATCTTGGTGGCGTTACCATTTCTGACTATGGTTTTCTTGTTAGAAAATGTAGTTCTGTTGAGCAGTAGAGCGAGATTTTTCAGAGCTTGAGACGCGCTAGGGTGCCTTTTCAGCAATGTCCAAATACTCCAAAATGACAGTGGATCATTGTGCACAATGCGAAACAAATCAAGTGATGTATCTCGGTCCACTGTAGTTTTCCATTGTATAACATAATGTGACTGTACTGTTGATTTGCAGAGGTGCTTCCATGCTGATTTAGAAGGAAATTCGCCAGTCGCAACGAAAGTATCCAGATGCGCGTGTAGATTGTATTGCCGACGTATATAACTGTGTACTGTCTGACACAAACCCTGTTGTCGCACGTCCGAAGAGGCTCTGTAAGAAGAATTTATATAAGAAAATTCGCAGTGGTTCCTGGTGCCCATCTGGAAGGTAAATTAGATTATCGAGGAATGAAAGTTTCTTTATGTGTATTTCGTTTTCGAGTGGCATAAGACCTAACAGGCTCGTTGAAATAACAGTAGGAGTCCGAGTTGGGAGAGGTTGTATATGCTTAACACACGAGCGATAAGCTTTCTCAATACAGAAAACATTTGAATCTGTAGAGGTTGTCAGAATTTCACACCCATAGAGACATTTCGGAAGAACAATAGTTTTTAAAAGAGAGGTCATCGTGGGCGGTGTGCATTGTTTCGTGATATTTCTACCAGCAATTGCGAAGAATGATTTTCTAAGCTTATCAGAAATATCAGAGGCCCTGGTATTACTGTTCTTGAACTTGCACTGTTTTATCCCTAAATGCACACAGTCTATCGTCTCAGGGAGCGTTTGGTCTCCGGTAGACCAAGTTCTGTTGCTGCGCTCGTGTTGACGCCCCGACTCGTTGAATACAACAACAAAACTTTTTGTGTTCGAGAACATAAATCGCCAATTATCGACGAGATTATCTAGACCAGCTTTTGATGTAGAAATCAAGGCGGTATCGTCAGCAGTTGTTGGAGCAGTGCAGTTTACATGACCGACTGTCAACCCTTCGTTCGTTGAACTGAGACACGCTAGCAAGTCGTTGATAAATAGAAGGTAGAAAAAAGGGGAAGTCACTGCCCGTTGTCTTGTTCCTTGCAGAATATCCACTTGTTTTGATAATGTGCCATTATACATCACTCGACTCGTGCGGTTATAGTGCATGTTGAAGACAATGCGTAGTATTTTGCAAAGTTTAAAGCCGAGTTCATTGAGTTTCACCAAGAGGCCTTGCAATTACAATAGCCTTATTAGCCTAATTATGCAGTTCTCGAAATTGGCCATGGTAAGCAGCAATACACAATGTCGTGGTAAATGCCGTGGCGCAACATGTGGAATATTTCCAAGTTGTCTTCGGGCCGATTCGTCATAGATACTCCGGCCCAAGTCGTTCCCTTCCTTTCCAAATATCCAGCCAGATTATCGCCGGAGTCGATCAGGTCTTTCACATCCGCTGTATCAATGACATTCTCAGGGATGTGTCACTCTCAGGGATGTGGTGACATGGGGATGCTTGGGGATTTGCATTTTGTTGGAGTACTCTTGGGATCCAAATAAGCATACCTGTATGCTAATTCATTTTTGGAAAAGTTGCCGCCCTGTATGGTGCTTATTTGGGTCCGTAGGTTTATTTTAAAGTGAGACGTTTATACTATAGGCTTATCAGAAATGCTGGAGCCTTTACTCATTAGGAAAATATAGTACAAACACGTTGCTGGAGGTCTGTTTGGTAACTCCTATGACAACAAACAATGCAGAATTTGAGAAATATATATGATTGACCTTAGGGTGATATCGCGGGAAGTGGACCACAAAGGAATTGGACACATATCTTCCTTAAATTCATGTTCAGTGTATGGCCAAATCTACCACACATTTTCTATCATATAAAGGTACATTTGTGTAACTTGCCCAAAAAATTTCAGGTGAATTTGACAATATTTTGTGAGTTGATGACCACAGCCCTGGGAATTAGCCTAGGAAATAGGCAATGCCTAGGTAAAAGCAGAGGTAAATTCAGCTTGCCTAAGAAATTATATTCATTCATTCATTGGTTACTAAAATGTCATTATTTCTATCAGAAATAGAACCTCTTTAGCCAAAATGACTTTCTTTCACTCGTATCGTATATGCAATAGCATCAATGGCATTGTGGGGTATTAACTACAAGGACTTTTGTTTTGGAGATGGTTTGGATATTTGTACATATATGTTGAACTTGAGAGTAGTGGCCTGGAAACTATGTTCCCCAAAATAACAATAGATATTAAACATCAATTTCGGTTAATTAGATTTAAGCATACAGTCTTGTCGACAATTTCTTTGATTATAACTAACTATAATCAAATAGCATACCTGGGTTGTAATGTTATTATTGATTTGAGATGGCAGTATTGTAGAAAAATTGTTGCAAAATTTTCTAGTTAAATCTGTTTTTGCCTAGGCCGATTTCTTTCACCTAGGAAAAAATATTGCCTAGGCATGTTTTCCTTAAATCCCAGGGTTGTGACCATAAATGTCCCTTTTTGCCATTTTTCCACTGCAAAACAGAACATGGTCTTAATAATAATGTGATTATAAGAAAATATATAGTGCCAGTGAAACAAATTACATACCCGGTACAGTAATCATAATATAAGACATTATGGTCTCATAAGTGAAAATTTCAAGTAAAAGTAAAAATGTCAAAAAAACTAATTTTTATGTCAATTTCTTTTATTTAGGAGACAATCCGTTAAACAAATAAAATATCACCTATTTCAAATCAACTGCAGCCAGTATTAAAGAAACCATCATAAAATCATTCACATATGGTGTATTTTGAACATTTAGAACATGATGAGTAATATAGATGATTGTGCTATTATTTCTGTGATAAGGAGTTACTGATTAATTTAGTTCTGTGATTAGCGATTATGAAAATTCCGTTAAAAAATGTCCTTTCCTGAACATGCCTTTTCCTAAAGTTGCCGCCCTGTATGGTGCTTATTTGGGTCCGTAGGTTTATTTTAAAGTGAGACGTTTATACTATAGGCTTATCAGAAATGCTGGAGCCTTTACTCATTAGGAAAATATAGTACAAACATGTTGCTGGAGGTCTGTTTGGTAACTCCTATGACAACAAACAATGCAGAATTTGAGAAATATATATGATTGACCTTAGGGTGATATCGCGGGAAGTGGACCACAAAGGAATTGGACACATATCTTCCTTAAATTCATGTTCAGTGTATGGCCAAATCTACCACACATTTTCTATCATATAAAGGTACATTTGTGTAACTTGCCCAAAACATTTCAGGTGAATTTGACAATTTTTTGTGAGTTGATGACCACAGCCCTGGGAATTAGCCTAGGAAATAGGCAATGCCTAGGTAAAAGCAGAGGTAAATTCAGCTTGCCTAAGAAATTATATTCATTCATTCATTGGTTACTAAAATGTCATTATGTCTATCAGAAATAGAACCTCTTTAGCCAAAATGACTTTCTTTCACTGGTATCATATATGCAATAGCATCAATGGCATTGTGTGGTATTAACTACAAGGACTTTTGTTTTGGAGATGGTTTGGATATTTGTACATATATGTTGAACTTGAGAGTAGTGGCCTGGAAACTATGTTCCCCAAAATAACAATAGATATTAAACATCAATTTCAGTTAATTAGATTTAAGCATACAGTCTTGTCGACAATTTCTTTGATTATAACTAACTATAATCAAATAGCATACCTGGGTTGTAATGTTATTATTGATTTGAGATGGCAGTATTGTAGAAAATTTGTTGCAAAATTTTCTAGTTAAATCTGTTTTTGCCTAGGCCGATTTCTTTCACCTAGGAAAAAATATTGCCTAGGCATGTTTTCCTTAAATCCCAGGGTTGTGACCATAAATGTCCCTTTTTTGCCATTTTTCCACTGCAAAACAGAACATGGTCTTAATAATAATGTGATTATAAGAAAATATATAGTGCCAGTGAAACAAATTACATACCCGGTACAGTAATCATAATATAAGACATTCTGGTCTCATAAGTGAAAATTTCAAGTAAAAGTAAAAATGTCAAAAAAACTAATTTTTATGTCAATTTCTTTTATTTAGGAGACAATCCGTTAAAAAAATAAAATATCACCTATTTCAAATCAACTGCAGCCAGTATTAAAGAAACCATCATAAAATCATTCACATATGGTGTATTTTGAACATTTAGAACATGATGAGTAATATAGATGATTGTGCTATTATTTCTGTGATAAGGAGTTACTGATTAATTTAGTTCTGTGATTAGCGATTATGAAAATTCCGTTAAAAACTGTCCTTTCCTGAACATGCCTTTTCCTAAATTTTATCAGTGCCAGCCACTTTAACAGAGGAAGTAAATTTCAATAATGGCATTATATGGCATAACATACATAACTGTCCAAAAGTTTGGTATGTAACACACTAGTAATGTAGAAAAGTTGATTTATCATTGTTAAACAAAATTTCCTTTCCTGAACGATTTTTGACAATACGAATTTTTGACAATACACATCAGAGGGAAAACACCTGTAATCACCAGTGAAATATATATCACTTGGGAACACACATAAAATTTCACAAAATCCTTTCAAGTATTATTTATAATTCTGTAAAAAAATTATTTGTGAAAAGCACACAAAAATAGTGTTTTTGTGTTGTTTTTTACACATTATTCAATTAGTCATAAATCACTCTAAGGCTTTTGCCAAAAAATATGATCATTTCCAAACACTAAAAGTGGTATAATTGTGGAACCGTATTGAATTTTTCAATTCTGTAAAAAGTGTTATATTTTAGAAGCTCTCCTCTACAACTTGAGACTATTTCATCTGTATTCCCTATTAGTAGATGTTTACTGCTGTTGTTGTTTCATCTTTAATTTGAAGATTTTCTAGTGATGCCATATGTATGGTATGATGTAACTTTTTAAATAATGGTTCCCACACTATAACTTTTTGAGACGTGTTCCATGAAGCCTAGCTACAAAATGAAAACAAAACAAAAGTCATTGAGGAAACTTCATTTTTGGGTGTATTTGGTATTTTTTGTGCTCCACTTCCCGTGCAATCACCCCTTATAGCATTTCAGATCGACTTGCTTCCATGTTGTAAATTGCCACTCTGTACTGTTATTGCGCCCTTGCGCCCTGTACTCTTCACGGATTTAATGGAATTGTCCAACCTGTACTCTTATTCCACACCGTATGGTTATTTGGACCCCAAGAGTACATACTCCCCCCCCACCACCTCAACTTTGGTCAAAACGACATCCAGTCCTTTCCAGGAGACGGGGGCGATTGCCATCTCAGTTAAATTATGGGCATGTGAAAGTCTAACTGGACATAGGTCTATCCGAAAATGACAACCCAACTTACGAAAACTTACTGAAATTTTGCGAAAACCATGTGCCAATACATTCTCTTTATCTATTTTAGTCTACCATAGGGAGCCTCGAATATATAAGCGAATACATTGGCCTACAATATTTACCTTAACCTTGTACCTGTGCCAGTGCATTCTCTTATATATGCGATGCTCCATATGGGAGAATCGCATATATATTTATAGGACAATGCAATGGTACAGGGTCTTTAGTGCTGCACCAGCGCAGCTCTTGTCAGGATTAACATGACAACAACTTTAACAGTTATTTTGTAGTTGAACTTGATTTCTTCCCATATGGGCACACAACAACCAGCAACTTTAACAGTACTTTATATAGGGCCCTCAAATCGAATCAGTGATTCCGAATCAAATTGAATCTCATCATTGCATCAGTGGTATCAAGAGTGAAGATATAGATATCACTGGAGTGAGTGGCCGTACCGGTGTAACACGTCATCTCCCCTGGATATCTCCCCCGCTCTGGATATGCCACCCTCATATATGACTAAAAAATAATTTCATCTCATTTGATATCATTTGACCCTAAAATGGCAAGAAAAGTGTTTTTTGAGATTTAATTTTTTTTTCATACTTTTCGTAGTTTGATCCTGAAATGGGCCATAATTTGTTTTTTATTTTTATTTTTTTTTTTTAAATTCCCCCCAAGTGACAATTTTTTTCTCTCTCATACATTTGATTTGTTTTATCCTGAAATGGCCAAAAAAATGCCCTTTGATATTATTTTTTTATTTAAAGTGTCCAGCAGGTCCGGATATCCCCCATCAGCAGCTACATGACCAAAACAATCATCTCATTGTTTTATCGCTTAGTTTGCTTTGTATAGTCTTGAAACCGCGAGAAACTAACTTCTTACAAGAAAAAGTTGTTTGAGTCAGGGTTTGGGCTGAGGGGGGAGATGTCCAGGCCAGGATATCCCCCCCCCACCCCACCCAGCACCTGCGTGACAAAAATTATTATTTGTATAGTCATGAAACGGTGAGAAATTAACTTCATCCATGACATAATTTTTTTTGGATAGGACAATTGAACATGCAACTAAAGGTTCAATTGCAACTGCAGATTTATTAATTACAGAGTAAAGTGACAGTATAGTGTTGAATTAGATAATTATGCGGTCCTTCACAGGAGACGGGAGCAATTTCTCTCGCACCAATTTCCAATAGTTTATTTCTTATAAATCATACATTGTATGACATAAAGAAAGTACATATATAGACAGACCGACCCCTGGTTCACATTTAACTAAACTAAACAATCATTGAATCATTACAATCATTACAACGAACTTTGAAGGATAATTATGACACGTATATGCACTTATAGAACAACATAATAAAGGTGGGGTCGGTCCAAATATAAACAATTGCATGCGTCGGTCCTTGTGGACAAAATATCTCTCGACTTCGAGTATAAACGGTATAATAGCTATAAATGAATAGAATATATTAAATAATATGGATTAATATATATAATTTATGTATATAGCGCTGATTACTAGCATTCCCGACAGATGTGCGAAACATGGCGTCGGTCGATATCCAGGACTTCCCCATGCATGGACAATTTTCCCGGACCACATCCGCCACCGACGACCGGTCCACACATCCATGAAAGGAATGTAGATATTCGAGTCATATGGTTAACATGTATATCGATGCACCCGCACGCACTCGTAAATTTCAATTCACGGGTGGTAAAATTCGCACTCGTCCCTCTTCTCAAAATACTTATGGAGACTGTAATTGTTGATTCAATACTAAACTATTTTAAGGTTTATTTAGATTCTTTACCATCTCAGTTCAATTATGGCATATATAAGTGTAACTGGACATGTCTATTCCTCAATGACATTTTGTTTGAGAAAAAAACAACTTACAATTATACTATGTGTGCAATAGTACACCCGTCTTCTGAATTATGGAAGCAAATAAATGCTCTCGCTGTGTTTTCCCTCGTGGGAAGGACTGAATTTATGCCTTGAAATAATGGAAATTTCAAGTTTATCAAATACTGTCTACTAGGAATTTTTTGACATTCAGGCTTCTAGAGTTTGGGCACACAAACCTGTAACATGTATCGAAACAGTCCTGGATATTTTCCTGCCATTTAGGTGGGGGCATCATTGATTCATTGTACAGAACATTAAATTTATTTTAAATGTTATATAATAAAAATGGAACAAAATACTGTTCCCGGCCACTTTTGTGTGTACTAGTATGTTGGGGAGGGGGCAGTATATTTTGGCCTACTATTGGAGAACAATGACGATAACCCGATATATGATGACAGAGTTAATGCTCAGGTGCGTGATGGGTTGTGGATTGGTGCCGTTATTTGGTGGGCAATATTTGTTTTGCAATTTTAATTCCCCCATCCCACGAGAGTCGATTTCAGGCCTGCTTTATGCCTTCTTGGGGACATGTGGAACATAGGAACACTGTCAACAGACATGGTGGGTGTGTGTGTATATAGATATATATATATATATATATATAACTATATATATATATATATATAGTTATAACTATATATATATATATATATATATATATATATATATATATATATAGCTATAGATATATATATGATCCAAAAGAATGGAGACACGACTTATAAAACGATCATTTAATACATTTGTAAGTCTAGAGGCCGTTCGTGCTTGGTATCATTGTAATCTTCAGTAGACTGTTATTGTCGTACGTAATAGACGCAAGGGAGATAACTCTCCCATGCACTTCCGGCTATTACGTCATTAGTCAGCATTTAGTTTTGCTTTGAATGGGATTTTGAAGAAATCTTCCCGAATCTTGCGATGTATTTTGCTCTTGTACATCTTGCAGAACGGGAAGACATGGAAACTCTTTCTTCCACAATATGGAAAAGGAACTTGAACAAACGCACGCCAATTTTCTAAGATGTGGAAAATCTGTAGAAACATACAGCGGATGGATTCAACAAACAAATCCTATTCTCCCGCGTAAATTCTTAATCAAGGAAATACCGGAAGAACCACAGGAAGAAACAAAGTTGCTTTCGACTTAGCAGTGTGTAAGTTTAAAACGAAAATTAAACTAATTGAGAACAAAAGAGAAAGATACGAAAAATCATACCAAGAGCTCGACGCGATCATATACGGAGAAATTGATAAAATTTCACATGGACTAATCGCTGACAAAATGAAGGAGATTTGGATAAAGGATACATATTTCAACGAAGCTAAGTCGATTAGTATATGGAAAAATAAGAAACAGTCTTTCTTTGATGAATATCAACTTAATTATGATAAAGATATCCCAATAGCAATAAAAGAGAAAAAAATTCGCAAAACACTTCCGAGGAAATCAAAACCAGGACGAATGAACACAGCATAACCAACCGACTGTGCAAAAGGTTTGGAGACCTCGATTAAGACCATCTACTCCAATGCAAAGACGGAATAGGTCTAAAAGTGTGGAGATGAGCAAAGGTAAGTGCGATGTACCTCGCGGGCGATCAAAATCTACCAATCGGACACCACCAAGATTATACACTGATGTAGTGAGAACTGGCAAACCACAAACTACTCCCAGATATAATACGAAACGTCCACCCATGGTGAACCAAACCCAGCAACCTAGAAAACCGCGACAAATCCCATCTAACTCCGCACCAAGATTGGTTCGTTTTTTAGGCCAGAGCCAGTCGGACACAACACGGAAGAAACCAGACCATGCAGGTGACAATGATGTGAAAAAGGTAGAGCCAAAGATTAATAACTTATCAAACAGACCTCTGAGTGACATCGAACTCAAATTATTAGAACGTGGTTTTAAGTTCACACCAACCCCGAGTGAGGACACACAGGAACTAAAAGCGGACACACAAATTTTCGGCAGGAAACTGCGATTAATCGAATTTTTTGCAGATAAAAACACTCAAGGTGATGAGTCGTTAGTTCGCAACAAATCGAAATTTACACCACCAAAAGGTAGGGATGATAAACTGGATGAATATATTGATACCCTGTGTACAGTCACTTCATCCGCGAAAACTAATAAACACGTCGCACAGAATATCCCTAGAAACGAAAAAGACTCCATCAAACGCCTCAAGGATGACAAATCTATAACAATGAAAGAGGCCGACAAGGGAGACGCAATCGTTATAATGAACACAACTTATTATGAAAAACTAGCAGAAGATATTCTTATGGACAGTGAATTTTATAAGGAAATACCAAAGAATACCGATAGTAAAACTATGAGTTCAATATGAAAACTTTAAAAAACACATCATAGCTGCACCACAGAAAAAGAGAAGGAATATATTACCGAATTTGAACACAAGTGCAGCAACTTTTATGGGCTACTTTTGGTCCATAAAAGCAAAGCAATACAGGAAGCAATCAAACAGCAAAACTCAACATATATAGAGATCTGTGAACCAGACGATCTGAAATTGAGACCAATTATCGCTGGATCCTCTTGTCCCACTAACAGACTCAGTAATTTCTTGGACATAATCATGAAACCATTATGTGAAAAAATACCAAGCTACATAAGAGATGACATGGATTTTGTCAGAGAATTGCCAGAAAGAACTGAAGAAGGGTCAACACTTGTGAGTTTTGATGTAATTGGTCTCTACTCAAATATTCCACATGATTTAGGAATAAAACCAGTAGAATACTGGATCGAAAAACATCGCGATATGATAGACAAGAGATTCAGTTCTGACTTCATCGTACAAAGTTTGCGTATTATATTGGAGAACAATAAGTTCTTCTTCAATGACAAATACTACCTACAAATAAAAGGAACTGCCATGGGCACAAAAGTGGCCCCTACATTCGCAAACCTTGTTATGGGCTTCCTAGAAAATGAACTATATACAAGAGCGGAAAACATCTTCCCATTGTCAATAAGTACACATATTCGAACATCTTGGAGGAGATACCTGGACGATTGTTTTGTAATATGGATTGATTCCATGGACAGACTCAACGAATTCCATGTGTTACTTAATTCTCTGGACAAATCTATTCAGTTCACGAAGGATGCAAGCAAGGATATGGATTTCCGCTCTTGCCACCCGTCGCACACCAATAGAAATATTCCATATAGTCTTGCTAGACTTGTGTGCTTGATCGTCAGTAATGCAGAAAAGAGACTTTTGAGACTAAAGGAATTAGAGTCATTCTTATCGAAACAACACCATCCAAAAGCTTTGATTACAAATGGGATTCAGGGAGCCCAACTCATTCCAGAAAATGAATTACGGACTGCCAAACAGAAGTCCTCGGAAACTAACATTATTCCTTTTGTCACAACACACAATCCACACCACTTTCATATATCTGCAAAAGCCCAAGAATTACTACCAATTCTTCATACCAGTAATAAAATGCGATCTTTGGTGACCAAAGCGGACATTTTACCCAGCAAGCGTCAACCAAGGAACCTAAAACGCATGCTCACTGGTGCTAAATCTAACAGATCTAAGGAATATAAAGTCAACAAATGTGACGATCCCAGATGTAAAGCGTGCGAGCACATCATAGAAGGAAATACTATTACCCTTTAAACGGTATGAAGATATACACCAATGCCGATATGACGTGCAAGAAAGTAAATCTGATATACTGTATAATGTGTGATGGATGCGGAGAAAGCTATATTGGGGAAACTGGCAATAGTGTGGTTGAGCGTATGCGAATCCATCGACAGCATATTAAGCAGCCAGAATACAGGAAGATTCCATTGAGTGCCCATCTGGACGATTGTGGAAGAAAGATTTCCATGTCTTCCCGTTCTGCAAGATGTACAAGAGCAAAATACATCGCAAGATTCGGAAGATTTCTTCAAAATCCTGTTCAAAGCAAAACTAAATGCTGACTAATGACGAAATAGCCGGAAGTGCATGGGAGAGTTATCTCCCTTGCGTCTATTTCGATGAAACTTGGTATGTGGGGGTATTTTCGGGTCAGGAGTAACATAGGCCTATTGATTTTCAGATCCGATGTCAACTTTTCACGTGCCGAGGTCAAATCTGTTTTTACGCCGTTTTGCGCTAATATATTTCAGTTCGGTGCTCACAAATCGATTCGATATAGCGCGAATAATAAATTGCCAGTCATATAATTTGCACGATTAGAATCTGTGGCGCTTCATCTTTCCAATGATGCATCACACGCCTGTGTACGTTTAAAGTTTCTACCTTAATTATCGGGAAGAACGCAGGACCATGCTTCGCTCATCGAAAATCATTGCGTAAATATATTACGCCATCAACATATCGTGACGTGATCGCGTTAACTCTTATCCGGCCGATGTCGCGTTAATTCATCACCGGCCGAGGTATCCGCAAATGACACTGGGCTATATATCTCGGAAACGGGTGGAGCTATCGACTTGAAATTTGGTATGTGAATGTATCTTGCCCCGGATACGAATTTTATCGGGTCGCCGAGCCCGTGCGACGCCAGCTTCGCGCATGCGCAGACCAGATCTCGGAAACGGGTGGAGCAATCGACTTGAAATTTGGTTTTTGAATAGCCCGGACGAAGTCGGGTCACCTTCTAGTAGATTATATATTTTGGAAGATCTGTGTGTTTGTGTGAGGGTGTGTGTGTGTGTGTCTGTTCGCGATGGACTCGAACACAGCTGGACCGATTTCGACCAAACTTGGTACGGACACGTAATTCGACCCGGGAACGAACATGGGCCTATTGATTTTCAGATCCGAGGTCAACTTTTCACGTGCCGAGGTCAAATCTGTTTTTACGCTGTGTTACGGGACTTTCATTTGAGTTCGGTGCTTACAAATCGATTCGAAACAGCGCGAATAATAAAATGCCAGTCATAATAATGACACTTTGAGAATCTTTCGTGTTTCCTCTTTCCAACGATATATAATGCGTATGTATCCGTTTGAGTTATCTGCCTCAATTATCAAGAAGAAGTGGTACTATCTTCCATCAGGATAAAAACAATGCGTAACTTCTATGACGTCGTTAGAGTTCATAACGTTAGATCACGTTAACGCTTAACCGGCCGATGCATTTGACTGTTTCAGACATCTTTGCGATATCTCGGGCACCGATGGTAATTTATCTTTACGTTGAAACTTGATAATTAATGAGCGTGTGTATATGAGGCGCGTTTATATACTTGAGTGGAAATCAAATCGGGTTAAACTGGAGGATTTTTACGGACGAAATTTGATGCATAGGGTATCTCGGTATCCGCTGTGCCGATTTCCCAGTATCCGCTGGGCCGATTTTCACCATTTTTGGGGTGTTGGTGTTTGACCCCACCTGACCTTGATCTTCAAAATGGTCAATTCAAGGTCAAAGCTCGGACGAAGTCGGGTCACCTTCTACAAGGTCAAATCGGGTAAAACCGGATGGATTTCGACGGGTACTTTTGTCGGGTACTTTTGTTCGGGCAGTGTTTTGGACGGGTCAAATCGTGACCCCACTTGACCTTGGCCTTCAAAATAGACAATTCAAGGTCAAAGCCCGGACGAAGTCGGGTCATCTTCTAGTATATATATATATATATATATATATATATAGAGAGAGAGAGAGAGAGAGAGAGAGAGAGAGAGAGAGAGGAGAGGGAGAGGGGTTATCACCACGGGTAAAGTTGTAGCTACTGTCTCCAAAAAATCCAGGCATGATTATAGCCATTGCTTGGTTGTGTGTAGTACAGTACTTGATACCTCCATTCATTGGGGATGTAATCACCACAATACTACTCTTGGGCTCTTATTTTGAGGCTATGAAAATTGAAATCAGCACAAACTCAAGATTTCTATATGACTCTGATACCAAAATGATGAGCTTATAACTTTATGCATGTACATATTCAAATAGATTACACAGACGTGAACATTTAAATATTGAATAAAACACCACATGACACATACTATGTTGATTCCTATACTTGACCTACATGAACTATAAAAATAATTTGTTTAACAGTTGATGTTTTGCTCAGAGTTCCCCTTGCACTATTATTTGGGTCTGCACTTTTATTAACTTTCAATGGAATTCCCCCTGCACTATTATTTGGGCCTGCACTTTATTTGGAGCCCGATATTAATACCGGTAGTATGGTGAAAATTCTTGAATTGTTTTTACTGACATCAAAGTTCTACCAAGTTTATAGCCAACATGCAGTATGTACATGTATGTGAATACGGAAAAACACTAAGCATAAAGCAAGTTTGAAACCAAACATTCCCTTTGAGATTTCTTGATCATTATAATGACTACCGTTCTATAACTAATATATGAAATTATGAACATTTACTAATATGAACAACTCTCTCAATTATTTATAGTTAGTATTTCCACGACCAATCTGTCTGTGACAGATATTACGTAATTGATTTTGTGCCTAACATTAGCCTATGGAAAATGAACAAATACCAGTTCGATTTTCACAATTACCTTTTGAACAAGTTTTTTCAGCCAAATAGTGTTCAGAGACGTGGAAAAGGGGGAGGTGGTTTGGACAGGTTGTCTTACTTTGGCCAATTTTTTCATGCCTGACATTTCAGTTGGAAATTTTATACCAAAACTAGGTTTGTTTACCTAATAAGTTCACTAAATAAATAAGTGGATGAGAATCGCCATATAACAACTTATTAGCCTCAACTAAAGTCTGATCACGCTGTTCATTATACCTGGGGACTTGAATTTCCGAATTGACGACCTACATGTACATGTAGCTGAAATATTTTCAGTCCACTTGTAGTTTTCTTTTAAATGAAAACGGTAAGTTATTGACCCTTTTACTTGAAATATTACAGAGGTTTAGCTTGAAATACCTCTTAAGTTTGCCGTCAAGCATTGATCATAGACTACAGATATTCACAGAGTGTGGCGCAAAAATTTGGCCAATAAATGGTGGTGTGCACATAGACAACACAATGTGCATCTTAATCGAGAATCTGTTATCGAATCTTAGTTATGTTCTGAAACATTTTTAAAAATTTGTATTAAATATGTATGCATGTACATGCAATGCTCACAATACATACATGTATGCGAGCATTAGGCCTATTCTAAATTACTAGTAGCAGAGGCACCTATATGCAAACGCATAAGTATACAAATCCAATTATATATGTTCTTACAAGATTTGTATGTCTTCTAGTAGAATCGCAAAACGTGACTGACATTACGTGCCATGATTTCAACTCTTGCTAGAGGTCAACTAAGACATTACATCTACTGAGTATGGAGTTTTCTGAAAACATATTTTTCCAAATGGACACTAGGGACAGGAATATCAACCTAAAATGTGTTATAGCATGAATCTACCTATTTAAATACTTAAATTGTACAGGCCAATCTTTACTAATTGTTATTAATTGCTCATATATTTACAAGCCAAAACTGTTGTCAATAACTTGAATACTATAACTATCAGAATGTCAAACTTTAGTGAATATGAGAAATTTTATTTTTTCACAACTTTCATTCTCCATCGTGGAATTGCCCTGGGACATTCTCTAGTCCATTATCTCTTTCTATACTAACTGCATTTTCCAGCCCTTGAAATTTATGTTTCTCTTCTACGGCATTCCTTTAGAATTCTATATTGGCTTCTACAGCATTGCCTAAATTCGCCTTTTGCCATAGCTATTAATTCCAAGGGCCGATTCTCCAAATCAGTTACAAAATTGTATGTTGGAAATTGGAATTGTCTATTATTCATCTGGTGGAGTTTTTCAGGAAACGTAAGCCAACAACAGATAATAAAAGTGCAGAAGGAGTCCTATTCAAAATTTCTCCGCTGGCGAAAACAAACATTAATTAATGTTGTGTCTGTAATTTCTGAAAAGACAGAAGAGTTCAGGAAACATTTAAATTTGTCGGCGTAATGAATAGAAAACCTCAGAAGAAGTAATCGTCAATGGATTTTGTAAAATTGCATTACCTAACCATATTAATGTGCCTTTTGTGCAGACTATTTAAAGATACACAATCTGAATTAACGCTCAGGACTACATTACTATTTCTTTGGTTTGGGGGTAAAAAGTATTTGATTCGAGTCGAGGAACCCACCCATCAAAACTCAGAGATATCAGACATTCCGTTCTCGAGCGGGTGACAAATCTCAATGTCTCCCGAGAAAAGGGGCAACAACTGTTTTGTTATCCGATTATACCACAGAAAAAAATCCTTGCCATCCAAACGCACGATGTTGCACTGAGTCACGAGTGCTTTCTTTCCCGATTATGAATATTTTCAGCAACTACTTATCATCCTATAGGAGTTCTGTTCCATTAACGATAGTCAAGCCGTTAAGCGTTGATAATTAGCGTTTATTTACGATCAATATCGGTCCATGCAATGTAAACCAATAAGCCACATAGGTATGTTATCGCCTTCTGCAATGTGGCATATTCAATGTCGTCTTGTGCGCAGAATTTAATCGCGATGTTCATTTCATAATGGTTTTCCCGAAAGCTATTGGGAAGTTGTCGATTTCATTAATGTACATTCATATGTGTCAGTGCTCCCAAGTACATGGCGATCCTCACACAAAATACTTCTATGATCACATTGCAGACATCGCGGAGCGGTCTGATATCATGGATAAGCGTACAGTACAATTAATTCGCGACAAACGTATGCATTACGTTGTCCTCCAGCAAACATGTATTACCAACAAACCTCAAGGTATCCACTCTTTCAATCTTGCACGATAATGTCGACATGAACATATTGAATCACCGAGATGTTTCGATGTAAAAAGTACATAACAACGCTTGTCCGATAACTTAACAGTTCGACTTAATAGTGTTCATTAAATGTATATATGCAAATTAGCAAACACCACAACTGGTGTGCTTTGCGAATCCGTGGGGTATATAAGATCTATGATTTTAGTATGTCGTAGTGATGTGAAATAGATGAGTTACGTCAGTGTGTGTTTGGAGATATTCTTGCAATATAACACCAGGCGGGCGACAAAAACAATGTATCCCGGCTCATGGGCCAATCAGAAGGGAGGAGGGTAACAATATTCTTTGTCAATTAAACGATTCTGATCACTGAGGCGACATTCAAGAAATGTTGTTGGATTCTTATGATATGGGGACCATCAAATTGGATTCTGTAACTTTAAAATAACGTGAAGAAATACAGTAAACTAATACTATGGAATGCAGCTCATTTTCATCAAAAATACTGAATGATAAGATATGTAATTCCCTTGTTACATGCATTTCCTTGAATACCAGATTCCCAATGTCTTTATGTCATTCTTGCAGAGATTGTGCGTTCTGTTTTAAAACATTTCTTACAGTGTTATTTGTATGTTAGTATTGCAAAGTTTCTTAGCCCATGAGCAATGTACAGTAATGCCCTAAGTTATTGACCCCCTTAACCACATTTCGATTTTCTTAGGGCATTACTTTACCTGATGGAAAAGATTAGAAATTTTTTTAATCAGCGCATCTGATTTTTAATCGAATCGAAACAGATGAATCGATTCGCATGGCCCTAATTACTGTCGAGCTTTGTGGTACATTAGGGCAAAGAACAAAATATTTATATTTTAAACCCCCTACTCTTAAAAGTTTTTCATGGTTTTCAAGAAATTTTTCTGAAATCTTTTACAAAAAGAAAAAAAAATTCAATGTCTTAGAATAGGCTGTTATCTGTCAAAACATTGTGTTTATTACAGTTCATGCCAGCTGTTCAGACCAAGATCATCAAAATTAATATTGCAGAAGACACGAAAGCCATAAGAATGTAAAAAAAATTCACAAAAACGTGTTAAGCCTACATGTACCTACCCTAATTTGTTGTTCTGACATGTAACCCAAACCAGATATTTATTTTTCTTTGGTCTTAACCTTTTCATGACGGGAACTAAGAACAGAATTGCTAGTAACCCGTTCTATTTAGTATACTAAGTGGATTCTCCCAATCAGTTAAAAATTGTACTTCGGAAGGGTCTATTATAGATTTGAGGTCCCCGATGTTAAGGTGACCAAAGCAGACGATAGATAAATAAAAGTGCAGAAGGAGCAGGGAGGAGCCCTATTTATTGAGGGAATTTATTAGATAATATTAAAGTTCAACACACATGGAAGGGTTAACGACTCTCTAGAAGTGATTAACAGTCATTCACCTTGTTAATTGCCTTTGACTTCATCTAGGGTCTTTGCTAGTATAAGGTGTTGGGCTGTTAATTATTTCTGTTGCACGCTAATATACACAACGCCCTCTAAAATCACGTTATATATTGTTATATTAGTGGTGATGTTTTTACAGACTTTTATAATGTTTGCACATTATCATCCCTCGAAATGTACCATGGCAAATCCACGGACTGCATTATCCACTGTGAGTGCCTTGTGTCCCTTTATTAATCCTTTCACGATGGGACTGCACTGGGGCGGCATTAAAGATCCTATGCCAGTGCATTCTCTTATATATGGAAGTTTCCCATGGGGAGCCTCACATATATAAGAGAATGCACTGGCTTACAAGATCGAGGTAAATAATGTTATGCCAATATATTTAAACTCCCACATGCATTCGCGCTGTGGAACATGAATGCAGGACGTCGGTTGGTCAAAATGATGTCACATGTATGGTCATGTCATGCGCTGACCCATACTGGTGCTTGCTTCCATTTTTGTGTAGATGCAACTTGCAACAAGCTACAAGAATATAGTTGGAAATAGGCACTTAAGCCTTAATGCTCTTTTAATCTGCCAGTTGACTCAATTGAGTGTAAATGTAAGTAATGGATGTTGATTTTGTTGCATTCCATAGAGTATGGATTCCAGTTAGTCCAGGGGGGGGGGGGGTAATACAAAATTTGCAGGCAGGTATTCCTGGGTGGGTGGCCCGAGTGGCAAAAAACATGTTTTTTACAATCTCATGCAATTTTTTTTACTAAAGACATTTTGTATCCTTATTTTTACATTTGTAACAGTTTAAAATATATTATAAGAATTTATAACAGTAAAAACACCATATTTATGTTACTGGGACCTCATTTGGACCTTAAAGGTACGGTTGGCCTTGGCGGTGGGTATCCTGTGAAAATATTTCCACCCGTCAAAAACCGCCACAAACAGAAAGAACATAAAAATGTAGACGGACTGTGTCCGTATACAAATAAGAAATATCGCATAAACAGTATGTTATTGTCAAATGTTTGACCATTGTTATGTAAACAAACGCATAAAAAGTAACTGTTCTGGTGTTTGTTTATATTATGATGGTAAACATAAAGAGCGTTCTTTGTTGGTGAATTCCTGATATGGAACTAATAAAGAGCGTTTATGCCATTTGTGTGTGATTAGCCAGTAGCATTGTGCTGTCTTCTGTAACACAATCAGGCTCTTGCTTAGGTAAAATATAGTAGGTCTTTATGCTAACATGCTGTTTACGTGATGGTCATGGTGTATATGAACGAAACTGTATGCGTTTTAATGTTTTTTCTGTTTACGGTGATTGGAACACATATGAATATTTTCGATAACTAAGGCCTCACGTGCCTTTAATGGAGATTACATTAAACTATGGCATGTTGCATATTGGACGGTGGGGTGAAAAAATTCCTTCCTGACACCATTCGGAAAGAAGCTTCGAGAAATGTAAAACTGAAATAAATAAAATTTATTGATGTAACAAAAGCCTGGATCATTGTGTCCATGGAAACTTATAGAACGCTTTGATGTCATTTGTTTCTCGGAAAATGAAAACACTACATGATAGCATCGTGATTATACCAGGCTTTACAGTTTTTCCTACTAACGGTAGAGGGATGGCGGGGTGTGTTTCGGGTGGCATTATCATTGCCATCAAGGAGGGGTTGGAAAACTATGTACACCCTATATCTTCAAAGTCAAATTTGGTATCATGGGTTAGAATAGATTATGGCTATATGGGTACAGGGCGCGATAACTGGCAGATTGATCTCGAAAGGGAGCTTAGGAAAGTAAGAAACAATAACGATGTTCTTCCAGTGGGCGACTTTAATTCCAGAACATCCCGCCTTAAGGAATTCGTGGACGATAGGGCCCTAGCAGGTGTTCGCTATGTAACAGACGGCAATGATCTTCGACAATATATCTTAGTTGGAAAGTACGATTATAAATTTGGACGGCGCTGGACTGAGGATCAGGGGGAGGCAAGTTCATATATGGCTATAGACTGATTGACATGTGCAGCACTCAAGAAATGATTATTACGCCACAATGTGGTGTAAGTTGTTTTACAGTTTTTCATATCGCCTGTATCACTGTATCACTGTGGAGAAAATTATGTTTTGTACCCTGCCTCAATCGTACCGGTATGCTCCGTTGGTTCAGAGTGCCGGGATGAAGATAATTAATCGATTGTTGTTTATCACAGAATGCGTTAACTGCCAAACTCCTTTAAGCGCCCTCTACACTATCGCTCCGAAACGATGAGATACATGTGTCTGGAGTTTGGTTAACTGCTTCGCCTTTGGCTTTGAAAAGCAGACGAAATTCATAAACGATGTGTACATCTGTTAGAAATTTCTTTGGATTTTCAAAGAGAAATGTAGGCTATTTGGCAATGCGTTTGTCACAAGACAACAGATCTGTTTCTTGCGTGCATGCATAATTCGTGTTTTATTGATAGTAATGATGAAAAGAGTAACGAATTGTATTAATCGAATAATAAAAATGAAGTTAGTTTGCCGTATCGTAATCAGGATGGACTTTATTTTACCTACGGACTGTCCATTCTTGAAAGTGCAGCCTACTCGTATAGTAAAACTGGGAACTATACTTGATTCATATCAAGGCGACGTCCAGTCGCGGAATGTTGGCCAGTTTCTGTACCGATGACACGGGCGTACATTGGCGATGGCGGGGTTGTTGACGGGGATGTCAGGCGTGAAAATATAGAGTGACATATTAGCATTAACTTTTACTATTATAAAAATAAATTGAGTTCGTGTGTCTGTAAGGCAAAAGGCGACAAAACGACTGAACCCCTCTGAAAATGTGTACATGGGGTCATAGCATGCACGTAACCTGGGGATTAAGGGCGCTAATAATGTTTATAACTTTTGCTATAAATTATATAGGCGATCAAACGGACGGGCATGCAGATCGGTAGATTTTTTTTTTAATTTTCATTTTTTTTTTAATTTGGGAATAGATCTTTAAAACTTGTTTTGCATAATTCTATTTTATGGATGTTAGTTTTGATGACTATTATAATATTTAAGGAAGGGGCAGTCCTGTCAACACATTTGGTATTTTGAAAAAAATAGTGTCCGGGGAGTGTTTTGGACGGGTCAAATCGTGACCCCGACCTCACCTTGACAATTGACAAGGTCAAATTGGTTAAAACGGACGGATTTCGACGAAATTTTACAGATATGGCTACTTTTATCCGGGGAGTGTTTTGGACGGGTCAAATCGTGACCCCGGCGTGACCTTGACCTTCAATATGGCAAATCAAAGGTCAAATCAGGTAAGACGGATTGATTTCGACGAAATTTGATACCTAGGGCTACTTTTGTCAGGGGTGTTTTGGACGGGTCAAATCGTGACCCCGACCTGACCATGACCATCGAAATGGTCAATTCAATGTCAAATCGGGTAAAACGGACTGATTTCGACGACATTTGATACCTAGGGGTACTTTTCTCCGGGGAGTGTTTTGGACGGGTGACATCATGACCCCGACCTGACCTTGACTTTCAAAATAGTCAATTCAAGGTCAAATCGCGCCTTTCGCCGGAAATCAGATGGGAAACAGCCCTTACGAAGTCGGGCCCACCAGCTAGTGTAATAAAAAAGACAGCTTGAAGAATGAAATGTATAAAACGAGAAACGAGGAAAACTTGATATATGGAAGTATCCAAATTTCCCACATGGGATTTGAAAGCTAGTTTATATCATATTATTATAATTTCTATTTATGGCTAATAATATGATCTTGGTGGCGTTACCATTTCTGACTATGGTTTTCTTGTTCTAAATGGGCGAGTAGGCAACGATCGAGAACATGGGAAATTAACCTGCCGAGACCGGAGCGTTATCGATTATGGTATTTGCAGTCACGGGGGTTTTGACCATGTCAATGATTTTTGTGTTGGAGAACTGAGTAAATTTTATTCAGACGCGCATTGCCCCATTAAAATATCTTTGAATAGAAACACTGTAACAAACCCACTCAAAATCAACTCAGGGGGGTCATAGCTTTGGTAATAAACCACGGAAGTGGAATCACGAAAAGGCACACATACTGGTCCACAAAGTTGCCAGGTTTTGTCCAAGACGTAATTGATCCCATTTCAAATAGAATCGGCAATGAGAACGAAATTAACGAATTATGCGAAGCAATTGAACACATGTTTACGTCATCAGCTGCCGAGGCATTCGGTGTATACAAGGGTGGGGAAGTTTCGCGGATTAGTAAACGGGAGGAACAGAAAGAATGGTAAGACGAATGCGAAATGTTTTTCATAAATCGAGGGAAAAATATCGGCGACAGAAAACATCGCACAATCGCACTCTCATGAACGCGTCAGCGCGGAACTACAGATGTGTAATTAAAAGGAAAATCGCGGAACATAACCAAAAGAGATGTAATCAACTACGCAATGCATGTAGAAATCCGAGTGAGTTCTGGAAAATGTTAAAAGATATGAAAGGGAAACATACCGGGCCCAAGAAAAAAAACTACGATATCAATTGACCTATTCTATAAACTTAAACTTGGTAAATCGTCGGGTCTAGATAATATATGCCCAGAATACATAAAACACACTATACATATAATGTCTCAAATTTACTGTAAGCTATTTAAAATTTTAGATACAGGTCGCTTCCCATCTAGATGGACCGAAGGAACTATTCAGCCAATTTATAAACGAAAGGGCGACACGAGTAACCCCGATTCATACAGAGGGATAACCCTCTCAGTGTACTTGGCAAACTATTTACATCCGTCCTGAATAATCGACTCACAACATTTTGTGAGGGTGAGGGCATACTAACCCAGTTTCAGGCAGGATGCCGTAAAAGTCAATCAACTACCGACAATATATTCATTATGTAAAGTCTTATTGACTTTTATCTTGCAAGAAGAAAACAAATATACTGCTGTTTTGTCGATTTTAAGAAGGCATTCGATACAGTATGGAGGGAGGGACTTTGGATTAAACTTATGACATCCAGTATAAATGGAAATTTTTTAAGAATTATTCGTAGCATGTACCGAAACATAAAATCTTGTGTAGTTCAGAATAGCGAGCGGTCAGAATTTTGTACTTGCAGCGCGGGTGTTAGACAAGGGGTTTTCTATCTCCATTATTGTTCTCGTTGTTTATAAATGACCTCGAACCATTCCTCACAGATTGTGCTATCGACGGATTGAAATTCCTAGGCGATCAATTCACACAAAAACTATGAGTATGTATTAGATTCATGTGTTTGTTGTATGCGGATAATACCGTGTTGTTCGCCGACAACCAGGCCAGTGTGCAAAGGGCCCTCGACGCGTTTGGGGATTACACATCGTCATGGAAACTAAACGTAAACACATCATAAACAAAAGCAATTCTCTTCTGCAACCGAAAACCAGAAGATTTTGACGATCTGTACCTAGGTGGCAATAAAATAGAATATGTTGACACTATGAATTATCTCGAAATCGAGTTCTTTTACACAGGCAGATTTTGCAAAGCAGTCAAAGCCATATCGGCGATTGGGAATACAGTATCTTCGACACCTGTTTCAGCTAGTTTAGTATAATATAAGTAAGTTGCTCAAGTAGACTAACATAAGTGGTATGGAATATGTTAGATAATGGGCTGGTTGACAGACTAATCAGGAAATTGTTAGAAATTAAGAAATTGTGTGTATCCTGCACAATGATCTTGGTTTACAGATGATCAGCAATTTGTAAAACTTTTTTTTTTCAATTAAAATAGCTTCTGAAACAGGTTAAAACTGTTATTTGTACTAAATGAGATCATTCCCAGTCATATGATTGATATCAGAAGAGTTCTATGCGGTTTTAGACCAAATTTAATTAAATTTTGGGGGTGGGGGTCAAAGAATTGGGAGTAAAAACTATTTGCAGGTTTGGGGGTGGTGGGTCCCCGAAAATGCCAGATGCAAAAAACGGCATATCTTCCTGCAAATGTTTTACTACAACCCCCTCCCCCTCCCCGGTTAGTCTGACATTTTTATGTGTGGAACGCTTTCGCTTATCACAACTTGCATCCATACTATATGGAACACATGCAAACCAACATTCATTTTTAATATTAAGTATTCTCTTATATATGCGAGGCTCCCTACTTATGGGAGACTCCCATATATAAGAGAATGCATTGGTTCAGGGTTTTCGCAAAATTTCAGGAAGCTCCAGTCATGGAAGGGTTAAACTCTTATAGCTATCAAAATTGCTTCACCATATTTTCAATTAACATCAGTATTTTGTTCTTCTTCATGATGCATTGATGGTGAAAGAAATTGAAGGACGGAGGATTATGTGCAGCAGAACATATTACACTGGAAAAATGTGTTTACAGAAAGGACCCAGTGTCAGTTCAAGTTGAAAATGACACCAGCAAGGGAAGACGCTCACTTCAATACAGGATTGTGAACCTAAAGTTGACATTCAGTTCTTGACTTGATAAAGTCTTTTTGAAATGCCCGTGAATGCATTTATCCTGTTGTGATTGTTGGTGTGTACATAAATTTCATGTTTGTATTCCACTGGCACTTGCTGTGGTACAAACTGAAGATACGTTACCTACCAAATTCAATCTGGATTCTGAAATTTGGATAACTATGGAAATGGACTATTGCTGTTGCCAGCTCAGAAGTAGATGTTGTTACTAGTACCAATCAGCCTGTCATCAATATCACATATGATATGATAAAGAGATATTGGTTAAATCAACTTAAATGGTTTGTCTTCATGATATACATGTATATTTAAGAGTGCATTAAATGTGAACTAATATTTCAATTTTGTAACATGTTGACCCTATGCCGGCCCATTTCTAATCAATATTAAGAATACTTTCAACACCCAAGGCTCAAAATTAAAGACTCGTATAGTGTTCGAATCTTAATTTTACTAGTTTATAGCATGCAAAATTATTTATCTTTTGTATGAATTTGTTTATTGAAATACCGGTATTTTATAATGACAAAATATGTATATGCTCCCCTGATATGGCATATCTGTGGTCATAATGTGTGTACCAAATAAATTTATAATAGAAATATCTTGCTTCACCCAGAAAAAAATGCCTTGTTTACCTTTCATAATACTTCACACGCAATGTTAACCCTTTCATGACTGGAGCTTCCTGAAATTTTGCTCAAAAAAACCCTGTGTCAATGGCCGAGCCTCGAATATTTATATTTATTTTAATACCTAGACCTTGTAAGCCGATGTATTCTCTTATATATGTGACGTTCCCCGTAAGTCCAGATAATTATAAGCGATCTATATTTGATTTGTTTTGCTTCTTCTTTCAAATGCTTTAGACTTTAATATGATCATGTACGTGAACGTAATTTGTGCCCGCTTGTTACTGTTCATTGGATTATCGGATGAATTTTTATCTTTATAGAAGGATTTGATGATAAACCATAAGGGTGAATACACACATGCATGTAATCTCTGCAATTATCGTGTATTTGGCGTTTTACATGGATCATACAGACGATGTAATATGTGTCCACTGACAACACAATCATTGCCTACGTGTTGACCGCACTGAGTTCTAGTTCCAATTAAGTCGGAATGTTGATAAGCCGTTATCTTGGACCGAGTCGCCAGGCCACTTAAAATAATTGTTTGTGGGATAACCCATATGGAAGACTTTCTATTTAAATAATTACCAGTCCTCTCTTATTTATAGAAGTGGTGGATCAGGATTTCCCCGACGCATGCATGGGCGAAAGCTACCAGGCGGGTGGCTAACTGAGCTATTTAAAGGGATACTGTACTCAAATTTTGTTGTTGGTTTCTATAGTCTCTGAGTCGTAGAATAAAGTAACAATTTTTCCATTATTTGAAAGTCTGGTGAGTACGAAGTAGTGTTACGGATGGCAAATTTACTAAATATACAAATAGTCGTTGTAGAAATATTTTTGTTATAGTTTGCAACCAAATGTATCAAATACAAGTTATATTATATGCATACTAGTTCCATATACTCATTTAAGTTATTGTATCGTCACTAGTCAGTGAGTGGCTTGAGTTTTCTCCCCGTATCAGCATAATGTTTTAACACGTTGAGTGCCACTACGAGTTATCTCGTAGTACGCAACCTTCGCAGGTTGCCACTACGAGTTATCTCGTAGTGGTTTCCATGTCGTGTAACTGACAAACGGAAGCAGTGGAATAGCTCGATGCACCACGAAAACCCGCATCGGGACACCAGAACAATGATTTTATAAAATAAATAGTTTGGCTCTCCTTGCATTGTTCAACAGAGGTGAGCACCATGAGCACATATATTCTACTCAAAATGATCCAGTTGTGAGTGAATACAGCTGACACTGTCTCACTGAGTGATCACCAGAGGCAGTCATGTGTGAGCAATTGGACTGGGTTTTTGGTATTCAATAGACTGATAATGTGCATGCACAGTCAGGGGGGGTGGATATTCACAATGTACAAACATGCGAAGGCGGTATCGAGGAATGGTTACATCGTTGTGTTTCAACACATTGAAACTTCGCACAACCACCCACACACGTCACACAGGCCTGCCAAATATGTTCCCTCTCACGCATGTGCGAATGGACGCATCCAATACAAAATAAGCGGATAATCCATGACGTTACGCACGTTGATGCTACCATTATCTCATTATTAGGAAACACAGCAGTTGTTTTTGGAATAGGCCTACACTGTGCGGCTCCATTTGGGGACTAGGTATTTTATTATTTATAATTCAAGTAAAGCGGAACTATTCCCCAAAGCTACATTGTACCCTCTTCCGAACGTGTTGGACAATGGAAAGCAAAACAAAAACCGTACTCTAGACGTCATGCAGTTCATCAAGCTGTTCCACATGTATGTACGGATAAATGTTTTTGTGTAGCATAGAGGTTTGGGATAAGGGTAACTTATTTCCAGACGGATGGATGATATGGAATCGTTACATGTAGCACACTCATGAATTTGGCTACTGTTGCATCGTTGCTTTAATTTTGTGCTGACCATTATTCCTATACACTATTATTTCGGGCGGTACTTTGGAACCGGGCCTAGCATATATAGGCCTAAATCAGGCTATATGGGAGATAACTTACAATGCCCGAAACAACAGAAGATGCATGCTCGTAAATATGCATGATCGTAGTCATGGACGAAATAAACTCATCCTCACAGGAAACAAGTTCACCCGATTCCACATCGGATTCACCGTCTGTATAGCCATGCATGCATGCTCATATAAGTAATTTGCTCCAGCGTGCATCAGCCATAATATAACTATATAACGAGCTATAACCACCACAAGGACAGACACACCTCCATAAATATGCTGACCACCAAAATAACTTGTTTGGGTTACATTCTACTTCATATTTGTTGCTCAAACGTGTCCAATTGTGTCTACGAGATAACTCGTAGTTGGCACTGGTGGTGGGAATACCCAAATTCCTTCCGCCATTGCCGGCTACGAGTTATCTCGTAGTACTATCAATCGCCGTTTCTGTCATCTAAAGTCGCGACGTCGTCCAATTCTTGCTTCATTGAAGCCAAATTATGGTCTACTACGGGTATCTATCTTGCCACGATTTGGCAAACTGGCGAGATTACTAATTGATTTCCGGCACTCAACGTGTTAAACGATCGTGTGTGCCATGGCTTTACCAATCCACTATCCCTCACTTAATTTGATTACGTCTTGTACACGGATATTTGTAATTTAATTTACGTCATTTTATGGCTCCAGCCATAAAATAAATTTATATCAAATTATTAACTTTGATTTTAAGATAGCCTATTAACCTGAACGTCTACAGAATACATCTTCGACTCAAATTACTTATTTTTCCATATATTATCGATATTAGATCGTTTCTATTACCGGAAATTTATTGAAAATGGCGTACAGTACCCCTTTAAGTAAAACATATATGCAATCAACGTCGTTTTCGATGCATCTGTCGGCGTATAGAAGTGTCGGATGCCGAATTACATACTGTATAATTTCGCGAAGCGAAATTATACAAAGTATGTAGTTCGGCATCCGACACTTCTATACGCCGACAGATGCATCGAAAACGACGTTGATTGCTTGTAATTACGACAATCCGCATATTAGTTGGTGATTAAACAAGTTCTTTTTAAAGAAACTATATTAAAAACACTAAAATGGTAAAACTACCCAAGTGATATTTGTGTCTGGACTCAGCTGCTCTTTCAACCGAAAGTAAACAAACGCTACAAAGGTGCATTATATGCTCTCATGACCACTGCCATGTCATATTAGTATTGGCACGAAGCTGGATAAATGCTAATACTAATGGTGGAATAGTTATGTAATACATTCTTTTATCCCCAAATAAATTAATGTACTATTTTGCTGTTTAATCGGCGATCATTTTTCGCTAAGATTTGGCGTCTTGTGTTACCACTAGAAACGGAAGGGATTTCTTGCGATTTGATTGGTGGACAAAATAAAATTCCGGGTAAATTCGCCCCATGGATATTCGACTTGGTTTGCGAACATTTTAAGGTATCACTACCCCCAGTGATGCGGGAAACGACACTTCCCTCCACTGATAGATATTGTCGCTACCAAGCGTATCTAAGGGCCTTGACCAATCAAATGCACGCATTTTAGTCAAAGCGAAAGTAGTTGTAATTATATCATATTGTACCTTCTTGCCCCGATTATTCCGACCGATACATTTAACCAATTCCCTTAGCGATTTGAAGCTTTCGAGACACCACGCCAAACAAGCACCATGAACGAAAATGTTCCATATCAAGTCTGTATATGCCAGAGGTGTCGCTTCTGGTGTTCGTGCATTAATAAAATGCCAGATATCAAACAGACTTGACTAATTTCCGCATCCGTAAGAGAAGACATGTTTTGGACTGGCCTTAAATGTACTGATAGAAGACAATTTGACTTCGCTTAGCACTACTCACTTGTCTGGCCTGTTAACAATGAACCGCTCGCGCGCCGGTGATTAATGTTGTCAATTATTGGTATGGCCATGTAAAATACATGTATTTTACATACAGAAATGTCATGCATGTGTGTATCCACCCTAACGGGACACGGGAAATGATATATACATTGTATGTAAATAATCACATATAACGTAAATGTGGATATTTAGCCTGCCCTGTAATACGAGTCTCAGCTGTCTGGCCATCGACGCAGTCCTGTCTGGAATTTTGCGCACAGGTGTAGGTAGTGACGTCTTTATGTACTTCTTAATGTACTGACGCCTTTACTGGTTTCACAAAGAAGCAATCTTAAAATTACTCTGCGATCTTTCAATCGGAACTTATAGTTTCCGTTGTCGGCCTTGAACTTTGAGAATATTTCATCAATCTTTTAGGCGGAAATACCGTTATAAAATTGAAGATAATATGTAAACGGCTAGTAAGGTCGTTAGATTCCTCTTTCGGGGCAAATATTTTTAATAATTTTATGAAATATGTAAACAAAACTTTTTCATGCAATTTAACTTTTTCGTTAACTAGAGCTTTTGTTCAATTTACATTCACTTTTTGAAAATATATTTGACTTTAGGGACATGCTGTTCCTATGTATGATGAAGTATAGCTAACAATTGCTGGATCAAAGTTTTTATTTTTGCCCTGGAGCATTTTGCCCAATTACAAATTTCGAGGTGCTATTAATCAATACAAAATGGCGGCCATCGCCAACAATAAATTTTGGACTCCGCTGACCTTTGAATTATGAATAAATTATTCTACTTTAGGTAAGTTCAATCTATTTTTAAAGTGGGCTGAAAAAGTCGATTAGTATATCTGATATTCGCATACGTATACCCTAGGTCGCTTCGCTTCCGCGGCTTCGCCGCGGGAGAGCGGGCACTATAATTTAATATTAACATTACATGTAATACATATATAGTAAGATTCGAACACAATGCATGTCTTTAATAAACAAATGGCGCATATAGTTTCTTAGAGGTTGGCTATTTGTTAACTTCCCCACATTGATACAATGTTAGCCTAATTGTTGAGTGCTGGTTGCTCCTCAAATGTTGGGCCATGGACTATTCCAATATTGAGTCAATAATAATATATCAACACATTGGAATAACATAATATTTCAACATCGATGGCTGTAGCGTTGTTAGTTGAATTTCCAATGTTGGATTAAAGTTATAAAGTAAACAAGTTGGATTGATATGTCATTTAATTTCTGTAACGTTACTTCAACAAAATTGTTCATTGATTTCCCCAATGTTATTCTAATGTTAAGCCTAGGTGTTATATTAACGTTATTTAAATGTTAATAGTTAGTTGCTGTAACGTTACCATCAGAACGTTATTTTGACGATAAATAAACCGTTATCTTAACGTTGGAATAACGTTGAAAAAACGATATTTTAACGTTGTGAATTCGTTAATTAGAAATTAAACGAACAACGTTAAATTAACGTTAGAAAAACCAATTATTAACGTTATTTTAAACGTTATTATAACGTTAAATAAACCGTTATCTTAACGTTGGAATAACGTTGCAAAAACGTTCTGGTAACTTTAGGTAACGTTACAGAAACCAATTATTAACGTTATTTTAACGTTAAAATAACGGTTTATTCAACGTTAAAATAACGTTGAAAATAACGTTAATAATTGGTTTTTCTAACGTTAATTTAACGTTGTTTGTTTAATTTCTAACGTTATATTAACGTTATAATAACGCGTTAAATTAACGTTATTTCAACGAGCAAACCGAACGTATTCACAACGTTAAAATAACGTTTGTTCAACGTTATTCTAATGTTAAGATAACGGTTTAGTCAACGTTAAAATAACGTTCTGATGCTATCTGGGATACAGTACATAGTGTCGTCTGCTTCAGTCTATGTGGGGCTCTCTATGGGTTAATTAACGTCGTTCATTTCGGAACGATGATACATGCAGTACATTAAAGACCCTGTTTAATGTTTAACCCAAAGGGAGACTCACACAAATAGAAGCATGCACTAGAGAGTGTCGTCTGCTTCAGTCTATGTGGGGCTCTCTATGGGTTAATTAGCGTCGTTCATTTCCGAACTATGATACACACAGTACAGAGTGTCGTCTGCTTCAGTCTATGTGGGGGCTCTATGGGTTAATTAACGTTGTTCATTTCGGACCTATGATACATACAGTACATTAAAGACCCTGTTTAATATTTAACCCACAGGGAGCCTCACACAGATGGAAGCATGATACATGCAGTACCATTGCTTCTTGAATCGTGAATAATTTACGGCAAACGATTCTGGGGATTATTTTGTGAAGGTCTTCGGTGGTTTATTGTCACCATTCACATGCATCTCATATATATACTCAAAATACGTATTAACATATCGCATATGGTCGACATATTCCAAGTAAGTATATATATCTTTATTTATCCTCCATATATAATGAAGATATAAGTATATAAATACATAGTACAAATAATGCAAACATATATAGGAAACATTTTCAAACAAGCTGATACGTCATGTGTCCAAACTCACAGTTGTTTGCTTAACATTCTGATCAAAGTTGTCAGTCGAAGGATTCTGGATATGTGGACTGGTGTATTCCACGAACCACTGACTGACAACTTTGGTCAGCATGTTATAAAAAACTACTGAGTATTTCCGAACAAATATGGTATCAACTTGTTTTAAAAATAAACTAGCATATGCTCGTAACAGACACAATGCAATGGTTTGTGTCAGTTCCGCATATAATATGTTTTTGTGCGTTTGCACTCGCCTCGGCCCTTTTGAATGCGTCGTATAGATTCACCATGCACCCAGAGATATGGCTACGGGGAGGGTGGGGTGTCTCACCATGCATCCCCGAGACCACATGATTCCCATCGTGAATTCGTGATAAAGCCCATAATTGTCCAAAAAAAAGATTGTTACGCGTTTTGTTTTGTCAAAGCCGCGCAATTAGTGCATATATCTATACTATATATTATATTATTTTATATTTTATTGTATATGGAGTGACATATAGGTCATATGGGCCGGGCGTGATCCAATTTTTGTATATTTATATTGTTAATTATTTGCAAATTCATGCATGTCACTATAATAAATAAATCATTCAAATCAATTCAATTCACTGCCGTGGAAACGACATACGTGGTGGCAACATTACTAGGGTGTGTGAGCCACCAACGCTCCCCAGCCCCATATGTCCCTATATACATCCCTGGGGATATTATGGTCTTGGGTCATCACGTTACATTGTTTGGGTTTAGGTTGATAAATATCAATTTGCACACCGACCAATATTTTTCGCTTGTTATCTATATAAACATCGAATTTAATTTTCAACCTGTTTTCAGATATAACCAATGGCAGTTATAGGTTATAAACTCTAGTCAGCACAAACAGTCTGACAGTTGAATGCTGAATACTACCTTGGGTTGTTCTGGTAGTTCAATATCAAAAATAAAGAAAGAAATTAAAAAGCAATAGTATTTCCTCGACCATTTGTGTGGGACGCATGTCCCTTAAACAAAATTGTTCATAACTATGGGCAACCGTTTGGTCGGAAAATACGTCAAATACAAAATTACTAGCGAATTGTTTAACTGATTGCTTGCACCAGGCATTCAATATAGGCCTAGGTAGATTCCATTTTAATAGCAATCTTGTCTAAATCAATGTATTATTTCCCTACCAATGGTGTTCATTTCCAAACCAATGGTCTTTCTTATATTCAATAAGAGACAATTTCATTCTAATATTTATCGTTTTCTAATCAATTTTGAAAGACGCAGAATTAATTTTCTATTTCAATTCAATAGTACTTATATTCCAACTAATATGTACAACAAATTATAATACAGCAATTATACATTCTAATACAGCTATCGTTCATTTAATATACGTCAATTTCGTTTTAATAGCATTTATATCAATATACGACAATACGAAACTGATTTGCCATGCAAATCTAATAAACGTCAATTCTTGACCAATATACTAGCATTAATTTTCAATAGAGTCGCTAGAGGGCGCGTTAAATGTAAAATAGATAGAGATAACTCTATACCAATTATGAACAAGCTCTCACAGCGTCGAAATTGAAAACTGATGCCAATGATGTATAATCATCATTGGCAAATAACATAAGTGGTACATTAGATGGAAATATTAGGTTTTTTTTTAAATGTATATATATATATATCTTTAACAAATATTCACTCTTATAATCTGTACATGGAAATGTTTTATTTTACATATTAATATATATCTTATCTATATGCAGGAGGCCTCAGCTTACTAGGTGAGTTGGGATAAACAGTGGCAGGAACATACATCACTAATGTAATCACAATATAAAATTGAGTCATAAATATGATTTTTTTTAACGATTACTGATTTTTAATGTGCATTGTGAATTTCCACAGCTCGTGTACTAGAGAACAATTTAAAGTGATGTGAAACACTCGGGTGGGGTGATCAGATAGAAATGGAGAATAATCTTGCACAAAATAGTTATTTTTACATAATTATATCCAAATTACCTACACATAGTCATTCTTATATATTAATTAAAGTGACTCTCAATGGCAAATCATTTCCGTTAGTTTATCGCCGATAGATGCGTCTCGAATCGAGAAGTAAATATTTACAATTAAGCGTAGTTCAAATGATGTTTTATATGGAATGGTACGGTTGATTTGCTTGAGAATTTTGGCGACGTTAGTAGAATGCTACATTCCTCCAGTTGACATAGCACCTGTATAGTAACATCAGTTTCACGCACATGAACAAGTCCATAATGTGTCTTTAAATAAATTTAAAATCAAAACCGATTTGCAATTGGGTTGGAGAATAGATTGGTGATGTAGGTTCCTGGCCCTGAGAAATAGTCGACATTCTTTGGTAATTTCTCCCGATGTCATGGCCAGAGAGTAGTCTCCATTAATTTGGCTGCCAGGGGTTATTACTAGTAACCTGACTTTTTCAAATTCCAAACCAATTTTTATTTTTTTCCCTCCTGCTACTCTATCTTTTAAATCAACACATAACAAGAGCGTCGCTAGAGCATGGCAATATATGGCCATGTTGATTTCTACAAAGGGCCATACCATGGTGAAATTTGGGGCCGGAACCCAAATTTGAACTTGACCTCTATTTTGTGCTAGTAAACCCACATACCAATTTCATTCCAATCAGTTCAGACTTACTCAATTTATCATCCGGAAATTAAAAAAAACGAACAGACGGATGGATGGACGGACAGACCAATAACATAATACATCCTGTTTTTTCAAAACTTATGACATTATGATATATTCATTCTTCCCTGATTCCAGAGAAAGAAGCCACATATCCCATATCGATTCCTCTAAGCTGAGGCCTGTTATATGGATATGTGTGGATGGAAGGATATCACAAAGACTAGGTATCACATCATTGCCGTTAGTAGCAGATTAATATCAGACATGTCAGGTCAAGGCGAATTATTCTTCTTCTTTTTTCTTTTTCTTTTTTATTGAATAGCAAAACATACACGGAATATCACAGACATACATTAGCATACGATACTTCAAGGGCGATATGGGAAACTATCTCACTGTCACATGCGCACAGTCTTACACTCTTCATTCGCACCTGGTGTCATCATATAATGTTACATGGACATATAATATGTTGATATCAAATATGGGAGATTGGACACGATACACGACACAGCGCTGCGAAACAGTCAGGATATGTCAAAACAGAAGATACAGCCTCGATGCCGGGGGCTATATTAATAGAGTTGTTACCCTTTGTTCTTTGTCGACAAATTATTTCGTTGTTTACGAATAATCGGTCAATGAATGGCCATGTTTCAACTTTCTATTCTACCAATATAATATTGAGATATATATCCGAACGGCCTTTAAAGTGTTGTATCTTATCGGGTTTCGTTTTCAAGTGCTCGTTTCATTAGAAGCCACTTGTTATCGAACATATTACGTTCAAGTCTGCAGTATGCATTGTATTTTTCGCAATTATACCTAAAGTTGAATTCTGCAATTAAAGCATTCATAGACAATTGGTCCGTTGTAAATTTTGTTTTGTAAATATAGTTTTTAATAATCAAAATTAAATAATTTGTAATGTTATCCGTTCGATTGCTCATGTTTCCAAGCGTCATTGTCTTTTTTGTTAAAGGAATGACGAAATTGTTTGATATTGTCCATTTGGAAAGCTTGTCTAGGAATGATTGAACATGCGGACACTCCCAAAATATGTGGCATATCGTTTCTTGTGTTTGACATCGGTTGCAAAGATCGTTTTGTCTAATCTTGGCCAGTTTTAGAAATTTATTGGTAGCTAAAATTCTACAGTTTATACGAAATTGAAGCCAGTGTAATTTAGTGTCAGATGTGGACTGGAATGGGGCCTTGAAGCAAATATCCCATGGAATGTTGTACTCGCCTAGTTTGGATTCCCATTTCGAGCACACGTCCAGTTTCTTGTTTCACGACACTAGACAGTTGTAAAAATCGCGCCCACCTTTCGCATTGCGTAATAATAATATGTAATTACTTGGGAGGATTGGTGCCATCAGGGGATTATTAGGTGGTTTAAGGGTTTTGACACTTTTTTCTGCTTGTCGAAGAAGTGCATGCAATGTGATGAAATCTGTTCGGACATTAAATGTCGATAAGAGGGAATGTCTAGTGTGAAATGTGCCATCAGTCTGGAAAAGATCGTTAACGAAAATGATTCCATGTTCTCTCCATGTCCGTATATTTAGTGTCGAACCATTTATTTTAAAATGTTCATTATTCCATAAAATTGAAGACAGTAAGGGTAGGGTCTCTTTTTCTGCTACCAATAGCTCAGACCAGGCGATAAGGACATCTCTCCAGAAAAGATTCTGGATGCGGGCAGAATATAGATATATATTTCGGCCGTTTCAGTATAATTTGGCGGATCCATGTTATCTTCATAGATGAATTGAAAGCTTCGACATCAACCATTTCCAGGCCCCCTGCTTCGAAATTTTGGCAGAGTTGGGTTCTTTTAACTCTGTCTCGTTTTCCTCCCCAAACAAAGTTAAACAGAATCGTTTTTAAATTTAAAAAAAATGATGCTGTCGGGTTGGGAAGAGACTGAAATAGGTGGGTTATTTTTGGCCGTATAAGAGATTTTATTACCGTGATTCTACCCAAAGGAGTCAATAGCCTATGTCCCCATGATTTTATCAGGGTCTTAATATCGGATAGCTTTGAGTCGTAGTTATCTAATATTTTATCAAGGTTGGTATTAAATTTGATCCCTAATAGAGTAAAGGAGTTGGTGAATTGTACATGTAGTTCAGGGCATATGTTGTGTGTATTTCCCTTCAGAGCCCCAATCCACGATGCCTGACATTTACTGTGGTTGATATTCAGTCCTGACACCGAGGCGAATTTGTCTAATGTACTATAAGATTCTAATAGACTTTCCTGACTGCCATCGAGGATCAGCGTTGTATCGTCTGCGTACTGTGTTATTTTATATTCTAAACCGCCGAGGATTATTCCTTTAATTTTAGTGTTTTGTCTCATTAGGATACCTAGAATTTCTGCACAAATTAAAAAATATAAGGTGAAATAGGTTCACCCTGCCGACAGCCTCTGAATAGATTGAAACTTTTGGAAATATGCCCGTTTATGGGAATTGAAGAGGATATATTATTGTAGAAAATGGATATCCAAGACTTGATTGATTCACCAAAATTAAAAAACTCTAGGCACTCATGTATGAATGACCATGATACAGAGTCGAAGGCCTTTTCAAAATCTATTAATAGCAGCATTCCTGGTTTTGATTCTTGCTCTGTTTTTTGAAGAATGTCGTATATGAGTCTGGTGTTGTCTCCAATAAATCTATTTGAGAGGAAGCCTGTTTGATCGGGGTCTATTATTACAGGTAAAACTTTTTTCAGTCTATCTGCTATGCAAGCTGATGCTAGATTATATGTCACATTCAACAGTGAGATTGGGCGCCAGTTTTTTAGGAGTTGCCTGTCTTTGTCTTTCTTTGGAATAAGAGTGATCAAGCCCTGTTTCTGTGTAATGGACAGCTCCCCGGTTGTAATTGATTCATTTAGGGATTCCAAGAGAATGGGACCTACATCTACCCAAAAGAATTTGAAGAATTCTACTGTATAGCCATCTGGACCAGGACTTTTGCCGTTCTTTGTTCGTTTCAACGCAGAAGTTAGTTCATTAAGGGTTAGGGTGCCTTCTAAGCTTTCAGATTGTTCGGGGGATAGCCTGGGGACATTTTCGTTACGGATGATTTCGTTGATTTGTTGCTTATTGACCGGTCGGTGTGAGTAAAGAGTTTTGTAAAAGCTACGCGCCTCATTGATGATTTCTGTCTGGGACGATAAGGTGTTGCCTGAGTTATCGTTAAGGGATGTTATTGTCTTAGATACATAATTCCTTTTTTCTAAATTAAGAAAGTATTTAGTAGGTTTCTCGCCTTGGTCGACCCATTGAGCACGTGACCGGATCATGGCTCCGCGAATATTATCTTTTCTCATATTTTGAATTTTTGAATCTAATTCGTCAAGTTTTCGTAAAAGGGAACTTTTTTCTTCGAGACTGTTGTCAGACTGATCAATTTTCAATTCAATTTCTTTTCGATCACAAATGAGCTTATTTTCTCTGAGCTTCGATTCTCGTTTGCGTTTGGATGAGAACGGAATTGTCGCACCACGAATGTCTAGTAGCATTGCGTCAAGGAATAGTTGTTTAGTGATCGTGGGGGGTTTTCGACGACAGGGGGTCCCATCTGACTGTGTGATGCCATATCTAACTGTATTCTCATGTATGATTGTTTTTACAGTCGATGCATATTCTTTTTCGTACAGTAGGGAGTTATTAAATTTCCAAAATCCGGGTCCCCTTTCCGAGTTATTAATTTTGAGTGTGAGAATAATCATGGAGTGGTCCGATCTATAAGCAGGTAAAATGTCTGGGTCAGTTTCGAGTAATCTTAAAAGATCTGAAGAGATCATAAAAAAGTCCAACCTTGCCATTTTAATTGGGGATTTTCTTCGCCAAGTATATTGTCTTTCATTTTTATTTTTCAATCTCCATGGGTCCACGAGTTCGAGGCTGGCGGCAAGATTTTTCAGTGCGTCTTTTGCGTTTGGATTATTAATGTTGTTGTAATTGAAGGTATCAAGTTCTTGATCTTGCGAGATGTTCCAGTCACCACATATGATTATTTGAGTATTACCGATGTCTAAAAGAAGTTTGTTGATATTTTTATAAAAAGTTGGATTATCGTCATTCGGGCCATAGATTGTCACGAGACTGAATCTAATTTTTTCGATCGATATATCTAATATAATGTAGTTCCCTTCTGAATCCCGTGTCGTGTCATGTATTTCATATTCGAAGTTATTATTAAAGAGGAATGCCACCCCACGGGATTGAGACGAGTAAGAGGCCATTACTGTTTTGAATCCCCATTCTGCTTCAATGTATTTTTCCATGGCTTTGGTGAAATGAGTGTCCTGTAGACAATATATTGAAGCTTTTTTATCTCGAAGGTGATGGAACAGATCTCGGCGTTTTTCGTTTTGGTTAAGCCCTCGGCAGGTTAGAGAAATTATTTCGATATTAGACATAGGAAAGTACAAGCACGCAGACGTATCGGCCAATCTCCATGCAACATATTATTAACAAGTATCTATGTAATGTATATATAGAATGATTTGTATACACAATATAAATGGTACCAGTTTCAGCAGACACACTCTGTGGAGGGGGGTAGGTAATAACATATCTATGTACAAATGATATAACAATACAAATAGTCCGGCATGTGGGCGCCATTTTTATATATATATTATTTTGGTTGGAGATGGATAGTTGCCATGAATTGTGTGATATTGTGATCCTAATATATGCATAAGATTTACAGAAGAAAAGAAATTATCACTAGTATTAGTATTCGATACTAAACAAACAAGATAAATTGTGTTTTTTTTTTACCATTTAAGGGCTTTGTCAACCCATTTCCCCCAAAATTTGATGGAGTAAAATTAAAGGATTCTGTTAATTTATATTATTATCACAGTATAAACCAAGCCAATGAATGCACCATTTTAAGAGTATAATTCATGATGTGAACTTTATAGAGGTTTAAAAACAAATTCGAACCCAAATTCAACAAACACAAAGTCCATATCTAAGAAAAAAATATGAGAATGTGTATGGAACACGATGAAGAATGATGAACAATTAAAATATATTCATATGTACGAAGCGTTCTTTGAAAACATTACTCAGAACCACTTGTTTACAAATGATAGATTTATTTTCTTAGTAATGCTGTCTAGAAGATGACACTTGATGTGTGGATTGTGGGTCACCTTGTGTCCAATGTAAATGGGATTGTTATCAGCATGTGTAACAGACATAAGGGATTATTCCATGACTGGTGACCTATTTAGTGGTTACAGTGTGGTGAGGGATTATTCCATGATTGGTTACATATTTTGTGGTTACTGGGTGGTGTCCTAAATTGAAGCTTAAGAAATTATTTTATCAACTCACCAATGGCAATAGTTTACCAATTGCTGCCAGGTCCCATTCAGCCATATTGGGGGAGTAATTCTATCATTTGTAAACAACTGGTTCTAAGTAATTTTGTTCAAAGACTACTATAGTTGTATTGTTAATCATTATTCGCAGTATTCAGTACACATTTACATATTGTTTTATTGTTCATCATTCTTCGCAGTATTCAGTACACATTTACATATTGTTTTCTTACAAATTGATTTTGTTTTTGTTGGGACTTGGTTTCGAAAAACAATATATTTGTTTAAACCTGTATAATGTTCACATTTTGTATTTCTAAGATAATCCACCATGACTTATAATCTGAAAATGGTGCATCCGTGGCAAAGCTCAAAATAAGTGGCCGGTCAAGGTCATTTGTCCGACGAAAAATAGCTTGTGTCCAGTGCACTTCTGTATCAGTCGGACATTTTAAACAAATTTTAAACAATCAACAATCTGTATCTGTTTGGGTACATCCAAGTAGCCATTACTGGCTAAATCGGACATTGAAAGTAAAAAATAGTTCTTTTTTAATTTCAGATCAATTCAGAGTGAATATAAATATCTCGTTTGTAAATTGCATGTGTATTTATTAATCGACGTAAAGTTTTTGAACTTTTGAAAACAAAAATAACACGTTGTTATCCTGGGTGGCGATTGGATGCTCACTAAAATGTGTGCATCATTGACGTATAATAAGTCGATTGGAAATTTAAATACTGTCTCATACAGTACATCTGAAAATTTGACAGGCACCATTTTGAAATGACCAACATTTGGTGCCTGTCATTTTGACAGTCAGTAAAACAATAATATTTTGAGCCGTGATCCGTGGGTTTGTTTAGTTGCTGTGATTACTAATAAAAGTGTGAACATAGTCCTTTATTTTGACTACATCAAATTTGGTTTGAGAATTGGTTAGCAAAGCCCTTAAAGATTTACTATATTAAAAGTAGGATTTAAATTCTATGGAATAGTTAGAAAAAGTAACCTGTTAATGGTAGGATTTACATTCTATGGAATAGTTAGATAAAGTAACCTGTTAATGGTAGGATTACATTCTATGGAACAGTTAGATAAAGTAACCTGTTAATGGTAGGATTACATTCTATGGAACAGTTAGATAAAGTAACCTGTTAATGGTAGGATTACATTATATGGAACAGTTAGATAAAGTAACCTGTTAATGGTAGGATTACATTCTATGGAACAGTTAGATAGTTAGATAAAGTAACCTGTTAATGGTAGGATTACATTCTATGGAACAGTTAGATAAAGTAACCTGTTAATGGTAGGATTACATTCTATGGAACAGTTAGATAAAGTAACCTGTTAATGGTAGGATTACATTCTATGGAACAGTTAGATAAAGTTACCTGTTAATGGTAGGATTACATTCTATGGAACAGTTAGATAAAGTTACCTGTTAATGGTAGGATTACATTATATGGAACAGTTAGATAAAGTAACCTGTTAATGGTAGGATTACATTCTATGGAACAGTTAGATAAAGTTACCTGTTAATGAAAGGATTGTCCAGATTAGACAGAGCGTTAGTCGTTAATTATTCCGTATAAGTTCAAATGTTAAAGGTACTCAATCCGATTTAACGCTCCTAAATTACTATTTCTTTGGCTTCGGGGGTAAAAAATATTTTATTCGAGTAGAGGAACCCACCTATCAAAGCTCAGATATCGATTTTTGAAGTTTGTTATTTCAATTGTTTGTGGCTCAGAAACACGCCGTTATAACTGATGGTATCGGTCAAAATTTCGAATGAAAATGGATAACAAGTGGTAATACGGCCATATTTCGTGAATACTGAAGTGATAACACGGCAATATTTCGTTGAACAAAATGTTGATAAATAAAACGGTTTGAGAAATTTGATACCACAGTTGACAGTGGTTAGCATTATTTTGTTGCAATTAATCGATTGTGATAACTAAATCGTATTTTGAAGAATTGTTGTTGTTGTTGTTGTATCTTGATGATATGGGGACCCTCTGATCGGACTGAATACCTTTAATGAAATTATTGATCAAATTGTTTGTAAAAGGCCATGTCGCATCACATATATCAAAATTCACAGATTAACAGTATATATAAATGAGACACGAGAACCCACACAGGAGATAAAAAGAAGTAGATCATTGAGGCACACGTATTAACAAAATATATTCCCTGCCTTGTTTGTTCAAAGTTATAAAGTTCCTTGTCAGAATGCGAAAAGCGTCCGATACGATTTGGAGGGACGCATTGTGGCTAAAAATGATGAACTATGATATTAATGGTAAAGTCCTAAATATTATAAAGGATATGTATGGCAAAATTTAAATTTGTGTCGGAGACAACAACTCAATGTCTGACGTTTTTTAAGTAAAATTTGCCTATTTCAAGGTGAGTTAATGTCACCTTTCTTATTTTCTTTCTATGTAAATGATTTACAATGTTTCTTGTATGATTGAACCCTCTGAAATTTCTAGATGAATCACGTATGCAAAATGTTGGCTGCTTTATTAAATTGTTATGTCATTTATTTGCATGCATAGAGCTCTCCTCTTCTTTGCTGATTATGCAGAAGCTTGGAAACTTCAAGTCAATACAAAAAAAAGACCCAAATTAATGATTTTCAAGAAGAAATAGTCGAAAAATCTTCCCACACTTCCTCACGAATAGAGGCTGTAGCCTAGCAATAGTTAAAGGAATTCACTTATTTAGGGGTTAAATTGTTTTATAATGGTTGCTTCTGCCAGAACATAAAGAAAACAGTTAATTCTGCAACGAGAGCCATGTACGGACTGCTTAATAAGGTCCGAAAACTTGACCTACCCATTAATATAATGCTTGATTTATTCGATAAGATGATTTCACCTATTTGACTGTATGGAAGCGAGATATGGTGCTTTGAACGTACTCAAAGTGTAGAGACACAGTTCTCTATATATAGTCACAGAAAAGCATGCAATTTCGAGTTGGGACCTTCACCTAGAGTGCAGTACATTATTAAGGAACATATAATAACTAAGAAATATATTCCTCGAGTTATTTTTTCGACTTTGTAAGGTTCCCTGTCAAAACTACTAAAAGTTCCCAGGTTTTGTACTGGTGAAATATGATCTCTACGTGCGTTAGCCAGAGAAGATATTCATGGCATGATCTAGGTTGATCCAAATGTCTGACACCGATAGGCTGATAGGTAGAAAACCGCTTTCAACCATGACGTGATTCAGCAAGCTATACAATAACAAAAATCTACAATGAAATAATCAAACGCGATTTCACTGTAGCTTCTAAGGGTACGTTCACACACTGGCAAGTTTGCACGGCATTTTTTGCAGGCATTTTCTCATAGAAAACCCTTTGGTGTCAGAATATGAACGCCAACATGGATATAAAATGTATACTGACCAAAGCTAACGACACGAAGAGTAACATTTCGGTAGTTCCACATGTAACGGTGCTACTAAACATTGCCTTAAATTACCTGCATGATTTATTCTTCCGAGTTAATTGCATGCTATTTACAGGCAAATATTGATAGCGTCGCTGCTAGTTGAACTACATAGTTTTTACTTCTCGTGTAGTTAGCTGTGGTATGATGCATGTTATATTCATATTACCGGTTATATACATAGTTTTCACTTCTCATGTAGTTAGCTGTGGTATGATGCATGTTATATTCATATTTCCGTTTATATACATAGTTTTTACTTCTCATGTAGTTAGCTGTGGTATGATGCATGTTATATTCATATTTCCGGTTATATACATAGTTTTTACTTTTCACGTAGTTAGCTGTGGTATATGATGCATGTTATATTCATATTTCCGGTTATATACATAGTTTTTACTTCTTGTGTGGTTAGTGCGGTATGATGCATGTTATATTCATATTACCGGTTATATACATAGTTTTCACTTCTCATGTAGTTAGCTGTGGTATGATGCATGTTATATTCATATTTCCGTTTATATACATAGTTTTTACTTCTCATGTAGTTAGCTGTGGTATGATGCATGTTATATTCATATTTCCGGTTATATACATAGTTTTTACTTTTCACGTAGTTAGCTGTGGTATATGATGCATGTTATATTCATATTTCAGGTTATATACATAGTCTTTACTTCTCATGTAGTTAGCTGTGGTTCTGATGCATTTTATATTCATATTTCCGTTTATATACATAGTTTTTACTTCTCATGTAGTTAGCTGTGGTATGATGCATTTTATATTCATATTTCCGGTTATATACATAGTTTTTACTTCTCGTGTAGTTAGCTGTGGTATGATGCATGATATATTCATAATTCCGTTTATATACATAGTTTTTACTTCTCATGTAGTTAGCTGAAGTATGATGCATGTTATATTCATATTTCCGGTTATATACATAGTTTTTACTTCTCATGTAGTTAGCTGAAGTATGATGCATGTTATATTCATATTTCCGTTTATATACATAGTTTTTACTTCTCATGTAGTTAGCTGTGGCTCTGATGCATTTTATATTCATATTTCCGGTTATATACATAGTTTTTACTTATCATGTAGTTAGCTGTGGTTCTGATGCATTTTATATTCATATTTCCGGTTATATACATAGTTTTTACTTATCATGTAGTTAGCTGTGGTTCTGATGCATTTTATATTCATATTTCCGGTTATATACATAGTTTTTACTTATCGTGTAGTTAGCTGTGGTATGATGCATTTTATATTCATATTTCCGGTTATATACATAGTTTTTACTTCTCATGTAGTTAGCTGTGGTATGATGCATGTTATATTCATATTTCCGGTTATATACATAGTTTTTACTTCTCGTGTAGTTAGCTGTGGTATGATGCATGTTATATTCATATTTCCGGTTATATACATAGTTTTTACTTCTCATGTAGTTAGCTGTGGTTCTGATGCATTTTATATTCATATTTCCGTTTGTATACATAGTTTTTACTTCTCGTGTAGTTAGCTGTGGTTCTGATGCATTTTATATTCATATTTCCGGTTATATACATAGTTTTTACTTATCGTGTAGTTAGCTGTGGTATGATGCATGTTATATTCATAATTCCGTTTATATACATAGTTTTTACTTCTCATGTAGTTAGCTGTGGTATGATGCATGTTATATTCATATTTCCGTTTATATACATAGTTTTTACTTCTCATGTAGTTAGCTGTGGTTCTGATGCATTTTATATTCATATTTCCGTTTGTATACATAGTTTTTACTTCTCGTGTAGTTAGCTGTGGTTCTGATGCATTTTATATTCATATTTCCGGTTATATACATAGTTTTTACTTATCGTGTAGTTAGCTGTGGTATGATGCATGATATATTCATATTTCCGTTTATATACATAGTTTTTACTTCTCATGTAGTTAGCTGTGGTTCTGATGCATTTTATATTCATATTTCCGTTTGTATACATAGTTTTTACTTCTCGTGTAGTTAGCTGTGGTTCTGATGCATTTCATATTCATATTTCCGGTTATATACATAGTTTTTACTTCTCATGTAGTTAGCTGAAGTATGATGCATGTTATATTCATATTTCCGTTTATATACATAGTTTTTACTGCTCGTGTAGTTAGCTGTGGTATGATGCATGTTATATTCATATTTCCGGTTATATACATAGTTTTTACTTCTCATGTAGTTAGCTGAAGTATGATGCATGTTATATTCATATTTCCGGTTATATACATAGTTTTTACTTCTCGTGTAGTTAGCTGTGGTATGATGCATGTTATATTCATATTTCCGTTTATATACATAGTTTTTACTTCTCATGTAGTTAGCTGAAGTATGATGCATGTTATATTCATATTTCCGGTTATATACATAGTTTTTACTTATCATGTAGTTAGCTGTGGTTCTGATGCATTTTATATTCATATTTCCGGTTATATACATAGTTTTTACTTCTCATGTAGTTAGCTGTGGTTCTGATGCATTTCATATTCATATTTCCGGTTATATACATAGTTTTTACTTCTCGTGTAGTTGGCTGTGGTATGATGCATGTTATATTCATATTTCCGGTTATATACATAGTTTTTACTTCTCGTGTAGTTAGCTGTGGTATGATGCATGATATATTCATAATTCCGTTTATATACATAGTTTTTACTTCTCATGTAGTTAGCTGAAGTATGATGCATGTTATATTCATATTTCCGGTTATATACATAGTTTTTACTTCTCATGTAGTTAGCTGAAGTATGATGCATGTTATCTTCATATTTCCGTTTATATACATAGTTTTTACTTCTCGTGTAGTTAGCTGTGGTATGATGCATTTTATATTCATATTTCCGTTTATATACATAGTTTTTACTTCTCATGTAGTTAGCTGTGGTATGATGCATGTTATATTCATATTTCCGTTTATATACATAGTTTTTACTTCTCGTGTAGTTAGCTGTGGTTCTGATGCATTTTATATTCATATTTCCGGTTATATACATAGTTTTTACTTCTCATGTAGTTAGCTGTGGTATGATGCATTTTATATTCATATTTCCGGTTATATACATAGTTTTTACTTCTCGTGTAGTTAGCTGTGGTATGATGCATGATATATTCATAATTCCGTTTATATACATAGTTTTTACTTCTCATGTAGTTAGCTGAAGTATGATGCATGTTATATTCATATTTCCGGTTATATACATAGTTTTTACTTCTCATGTAGTTAGCTGAAGTATGATGCATGTTATATTCATATTTCCGTTTATATACATAGTTTTTACTTCTCATGTAGTTAGCTGTGGCTCTGATGCATTTTATATTCATATTTCCGGTTATATACATAGTTTTTACTTATCATGTAGTTAGCTGTGGTTCTGATGCATTTTATATTCATATTTCCGGTTATATACATAGTTTTTACTTATCATGTAGTTAGCTGTGGTTCTGATGCATTTTATATTCATATTTCCGGTTATATACATAGTTTTTACTTATCGTGTAGTTAGCTGTGGTATGATGCATTTTATATTCATATTTCCGGTTATATACATAGTTTTTACTTCTCATGTAGTTAGCTGTGGTATGATGCATGTTATATTCATATTTCCGGTTATATACATAGTTTTTACTTCTCGTGTAGTTAGCTGTGGTATGATGCATGTTATATTCATATTTCCGGTTATATACATAGTTTTTACTTCTCATGTAGTTAGCTGTGGTTCTGATGCATTTTATATTCATATTTCCGTTTGTATACATAGTTTTTACTTCTCGTGTAGTTAGCTGTGGTTCTGATGCATTTTATATTCATATTTCCGGTTATATACATAGTTTTTACTTATCGTGTAGTTAGCTGTGGTATGATGCATGTTATATTCATAATTCCGTTTATATACATAGTTTTTACTTCTCATGTAGTTAGCTGTGGTATGATGCATGTTATATTCATATTTCCGTTTATATACATAGTTTTTACTTCTCATGTAGTTAGCTGTGGTTCTGATGCATTTTATATTCATATTTCCGTTTGTATACATAGTTTTTACTTCTCGTGTAGTTAGCTGTGGTTCTGATGCATTTTATATTCATATTTCCGGTTATATACATAGTTTTTACTTATCGTGTAGTTAGCTGTGGTATGATGCATGATATATTCATATTTCCGTTTATATACATAGTTTTTACTTCTCATGTAGTTAGCTGTGGTTCTGATGCATTTTATATTCATATTTCCGTTTGTATACATAGTTTTTACTTCTCGTGTAGTTAGCTGTGGTTCTGATGCATTTCATATTCATATTTCCGGTTATATACATAGTTTTTACTTCTCATGTAGTTAGCTGAAGTATGATGCATGTTATATTCATATTTCCGTTTATATACATAGTTTTTACTGCTCGTGTAGTTAGCTGTGGTATGATGCATGTTATATTCATATTTCCGGTTATATACATAGTTTTTACTTCTCATGTAGTTAGCTGAAGTATGATGCATGTTATATTCATATTTCCGGTTATATACATAGTTTTTACTTCTCGTGTAGTTAGCTGTGGTATGATGCATGTTATATTCATATTTCCGTTTATATACATAGTTTTTACTTCTCATGTAGTTAGCTGTGGTATGATGCATGTTATATTCATATTTCCGGTTATATACATAGTTTTTACTTTTCACGTAGTTAGCTGTGGTATATGATGCATGTTATATTCATATTTCCGGTTATATACATAGTTTTTACTTCTTGTGTGGTTAGTGCGGTATGATGCATGTTATATTCATATTACCGGTTATATACATAGTTTTCACTTCTCATGTAGTTAGCTGTGGTATGATGCATGTTATATTCATATTTCCGTTTATATACATAGTTTTTACTTCTCATGTAGTTAGCTGTGGTATGATGCATGTTATATTCATATTTCCGGTTATATACATAGTTTTTACTTTTCACGTAGTTAGCTGTGGTATATGATGCATGTTATATTCATATTTCAGGTTATATACATAGTCTTTACTTCTCATGTAGTTAGCTGTGGTTCTGATGCATTTTATATTCATATTTCCGTTTATATACATAGTTTTTACTTCTCATGTAGTTAGCTGTGGTATGATGCATTTTATATTCATATTTCCGGTTATATACATAGTTTTTACTTCTCGTGTAGTTAGCTGTGGTATGATGCATGATATATTCATAATTCCGTTTATATACATAGTTTTTACTTCTCATGTAGTTAGCTGAAGTATGATGCATGTTATATTCATATTTCCGGTTATATACATAGTTTTTACTTCTCATGTAGTTAGCTGAAGTATGATGCATGTTATATTCATATTTCCGTTTATATACATAGTTTTTACTTCTCATGTAGTTAGCTGTGGCTCTGATGCATTTTATATTCATATTTCCGGTTATATACATAGTTTTTACTTATCATGTAGTTAGCTGTGGTTCTGATGCATTTTATATTCATATTTCCGGTTATATACATAGTTTTTACTTATCATGTAGTTAGCTGTGGTTCTGATGCATTTTATATTCATATTTCCGGTTATATACATAGTTTTTACTTATCGTGTAGTTAGCTGTGGTATGATGCATTTTATATTCATATTTCCGGTTATATACATAGTTTTTACTTCTCATGTAGTTAGCTGTGGTATGATGCATGTTATATTCATATTTCCGGTTATATACATAGTTTTTACTTCTCGTGTAGTTAGCTGTGGTATGATGCATGTTATATTCATATTTCCGGTTATATACATAGTTTTTACTTCTCATGTAGTTAGCTGTGGTTCTGATGCATTTTATATTCATATTTCCGTTTGTATACATAGTTTTTACTTCTCGTGTAGTTAGCTGTGGTTCTGATGCATTTTATATTCATATTTCCGGTTATATACATAGTTTTTACTTATCGTGTAGTTAGCTGTGGTATGATGCATGTTATATTCATAATTCCGTTTATATACATAGTTTTTACTTCTCATGTAGTTAGCTGTGGTATGATGCATGTTATATTCATATTTCCGTTTATATACATAGTTTTTACTTCTCATGTAGTTAGCTGTGGTTCTGATGCATTTTATATTCATATTTCCGTTTGTATACATAGTTTTTACTTCTCGTGTAGTTAGCTGTGGTTCTGATGCATTTTATATTCATATTTCCGGTTATATACATAGTTTTTACTTATCGTGTAGTTAGCTGTGGTATGATGCATGATATATTCATATTTCCGTTTATATACATAGTTTTTACTTCTCATGTAGTTAGCTGTGGTTCTGATGCATTTTATATTCATATTTCCGTTTGTATACATAGTTTTTACTTCTCGTGTAGTTAGCTGTGGTTCTGATGCATTTCATATTCATATTTCCGTTTATATACATAGTTTTTACTTCTCATGTAGTTAGCTGAAGTATGATGCATGTTATATTCATATTTCCGTTTATATACATAGTTTTTACTGCTCGTGTAGTTAGCTGTGGTATGATGCATGTTATATTCATATTTCCGGTTATATACATAGTTTTTACTTCTCATGTAGTTAGCTGAAGTATGATGCATGTTATATTCATATTTCCGGTTATATACATAGTTTTTACTTCTCGTGTAGTTAGCTGTGGTATGATGCATGTTATATTCATATTTCCGTTTATATACATAGTTTTTACTTCTCATGTAGTTAGCTGAAGTATGATGCATGTTATATTCATATTTCCGGTTATATACATAGTTTTTACTTATCATGTAGTTAGCTGTGGTTCTGATGCATTTTATATTCATATTTCCGGTTATATACATAGTTTTTACTTCTCATGTAGTTAGCTGTGGTTCTGATGCATTTCATATTCATATTTCCGGTTATATACATAGTTTTTACTTCTCGTGTAGTTGGCTGTGGTATGATGCATGTTATATTCATATTTCCGGTTATATACATAGTTTTTACTTCTCGTGTAGTTAGCTGTGGTATGATGCATGATATATTCATAATTCCGTTTATATACATAGTTTTTACTTCTCATGTAGTTAGCTGAAGTATGATGCATGTTATATTCATATTTCCGGTTATATACATAGTTTTTACTTCTCATGTAGTTAGCTGAAGTATGATGCATGTTATCTTCATATTTCCGTTTATATACATAGTTTTTACTTCTCGTGTAGTTAGCTGTGGTATGATGCATTTTATATTCATATTTCCGTTTATATACATAGTTTTTACTTCTCATGTAGTTAGCTGTGGTATGATGCATGTTATATTCATATTTCCGTTTATATACATAGTTTTTACTTCTCGTGTAGTTAGCTGTGGTTCTGATGCATTTTATATTCATATTTCCGGTTATATACATAGTTTTTACTTCTCATGTAGTTAGCTGTGGTATGATGCATTTTATATTCATATTTCCGGTTATATACATAGTTTTTACTTCTCGTGTAGTTAGCTGTGGTATGATGCATGATATATTCATAATTCCGTTTATATACATAGTTTTTACTTCTCATGTAGTTAGCTGAAGTATGATGCATGTTATATTCATATTTCCGGTTATATACATAGTTTTTACTTCTCATGTAGTTAGCTGAAGTATGATGCATGTTATATTCATATTTCCGTTTATATACATAGTTTTTACTTCTCATGTAGTTAGCTGTGGCTCTGATGCATTTTATATTCATATTTCCGGTTATATACATAGTTTTTACTTATCATGTAGTTAGCTGTGGTTCTGATGCATTTTATATTCATATTTCCGGTTATATACATAGTTTTTACTTATCATGTAGTTAGCTGTGGTTCTGATGCATTTTATATTCATATTTCCGGTTATATACATAGTTTTTACTTATCGTGTAGTTAGCTGTGGTATGATGCATTTTATATTCATATTTCCGGTTATATACATAGTTTTTACTTCTCATGTAGTTAGCTGTGGTATGATGCATGTTATATTCATATTTCCGGTTATATACATAGTTTTTACTTCTCGTGTAGTTAGCTGTGGTATGATGCATGTTATATTCATATTTCCGGTTATATACATAGTTTTTACTTCTCATGTAGTTAGCTGTGGTTCTGATGCATTTTATATTCATATTTCCGTTTGTATACATAGTTTTTACTTCTCGTGTAGTTAGCTGTGGTTCTGATGCATTTTATATTCATATTTCCGGTTATATACATAGTTTTTACTTATCGTGTAGTTAGCTGTGGTATGATGCATGTTATATTCATAATTCCGTTTATATACATAGTTTTTACTTCTCATGTAGTTAGCTGTGGTATGATGCATGTTATATTCATATTTCCGTTTATATACATAGTTTTTACTTCTCATGTAGTTAGCTGTGGTTCTGATGCATTTTATATTCATATTTCCGTTTGTATACATAGTTTTTACTTCTCGTGTAGTTAGCTGTGGTTCTGATGCATTTTATATTCATATTTCCGGTTATATACATAGTTTTTACTTATCGTGTAGTTAGCTGTGGTATGATGCATGATATATTCATATTTCCGTTTATATACATAGTTTTTACTTCTCATGTAGTTAGCTGTGGTTCTGATGCATTTTATATTCATATTTCCGTTTGTATACATAGTTTTTACTTCTCGTGTAGTTAGCTGTGGTTCTGATGCATTTCATATTCATATTTCCGGTTATATACATAGTTTTTACTTCTCATGTAGTTAGCTGAAGTATGATGCATGTTATATTCATATTTCCGTTTATATACATAGTTTTTACTGCTCGTGTAGTTAGCTGTGGTATGATGCATGTTATATTCATATTTCCGGTTATATACATAGTTTTTACTTCTCATGTAGTTAGCTGAAGTATGATGCATGTTATATTCATATTTCCGGTTATATACATAGTTTTTACTTCTCGTGTAGTTAGCTGTGGTATGATGCATGTTATATTCATATTTCCGTTTATATACATAGTTTTTACTTCTCATGTAGTTAGCTGAAGTATGATGCATGTTATATTCATATTTCCGGTTATATACATAGTTTTTACTTCTCATGTAGTTAGCTGTGGTATGATGCATGTTATATTCATATTTCCGGTTATATACATAGTTTTTACTTATCATGTAGTTAGCTGTGGTTCTGATGCATTTTATATTCATATTTCCGGTTATATACATAGTTTTTACTTCTCATGTAGTTAGCTGTGGTTCTGATGCATTTCATATTCATATTTCCGGTTATATACATAGTTTTTACTTCTCGTGTAGTTGGCTGTGGTATGATGCATGTTATATTCATATTTCCGGTTATATACATAGTTTTTACTTCTCGTGTAGTTAGCTGTGGTATGATGCATGATATATTCATAATTCCGTTTATATACATAGTTTTTACTTCTCATGTAGTTAGCTGAAGTATGATGCATGTTATATTCATATTTCCGGTTATATACATAGTTTTTACTTCTCATGTAGTTAGCTGAAGTATGATGCATGTTATCTTCATATTTCCGTTTATATACATAGTTTTTACTTCTCGTGTAGTTAGCTGTGGTATGATGCATTTTATATTCATATTTCCGTTTATATACATAGTTTTTACTTCTCATGTAGTTAGCTGTGGTATGATGCATGTTATATTCATATTTCCGTTTATATACATAGTTTTTACTTCTCGTGTAGTTAGCTGTGGTATGATGCATTTTATATTCATATTTCCGGTTATATACATAGTTTTTACTTCTCATGTAGTTAGCTGAAGTATGATGCATGTTATATTCATATTTCCGGTTATATACATAGTTTTTACTTCTCATGTAGTTAGCTGTGGTTCTGATGCATTTTATCTTCATATTTCCGTTTATATACATAGTTTTTACTTCTCGTGTAGTTAGCTGTGGTATGATGCATGTTATATTCATGTTTCCGGTTATATACATAGTTTTTACTTCTCGTGTAGTTAGCTGTGGTATGATGCATGTTATATTCATGTTTCCGGTTATATACATAGTTTTTACTTCTCGTGTAGTTAGCTGTGGTATGATGCATTTTATATTCATATTTCCGGTTATATACATAGTTTTTACTTCTCATGTAGTTAGCTGAAGTATGTTTTATGGTTTATGGCAATTATGCCAAAGGGGATGTCAGGAATGATAACTTATTGGCAAGGTCCGCAAGCACCACACCGACACACCGAGCAGGCAGATAAAAACCCGCGTGATGCATCGACTGGTAACCGGAAGGCGTGAACCCACGGCTATCTAAAAGTCAACAAAAACAGTTAGGATAGTAGAACGGTTGATTATTCATCGGTTATGTGAAGTTTTAATTGTGCGATAATAGTATAAGGCATATACATGTATATATTGAGTATACAGAGAAGTTACACACCCATAGTTACACAAATATAGATAAAGGTCATCGTAGCATGCATTGGATGAGTATATATACCTGTAGTTCCCGATAAATATAGTTAAAGGTCATCGTAGTGTGCATTGGATGAGAATATATACATGTAGCTCCCGATAAATATAGTTAAAGGTCATCGTAGTATATTAGATATGGATATTGTTTGCAAATTCCCAAATATATGTTTATGACGTATATTACCACATTTCCATCCATAGTTATGATGCATAGTAACCCTCCCCATTTATGTATGATGTATACGACGCACATCTTACAGTTATAATGTATATCACTCCTTTCCCATTTCATAGTTAAGTTCTATGCCAACATGTTAACGTGTATGTCAGATATGATAATTTGGGCAAACTATATATAGTTGAAGGTTATCGTCTCTTATTGGACGAGCAGTTACTCATAATATCGTTAAGGGTTATCGTTGCCCATAGGATGAAAATTGTTAGTAAATTCATAAATATATGGATAGAGTTAAATGGTTTCCATAGATGCATACATACAGCAACAGTTTATCGCTGTCAGATATTATATATTTTGATTTTATAAACCTTATTATAAATGGCACACCTTTTCTGGTGGTATGTTTATGTATATGTTTATTGTTATGCAGTGTTTGACTATCAGTATATCCTGATGGTTTTGGAGGAAAAATAATTAACCAATTTTGGAAAATGTTTACTAAGACCATGTCCAAAAGATAGCATTTAAAAAGTTGGGATCGAAAAAACTATACCAGCAAAGAGTTCTCAAGAGCATAACTCTGGTATAACAGACATCAAATACAGCCTGTTTGTGTGATAGGTTTCGGCCCTTAATGCTCGACCTAATTGGTCACCAGAGAGGGGCCGTATAGAACAAATTACCATTCTATACCTCCAGCTGGAAAAATGTGGCCAAATTTCCCTCTCCATCAAAATACATGACGTCAAACTAGATAAAAAATCCGCGCGAACGAGAGTCTCTCATACCGGTAAACACGAGTCCGTTAATTGTTTAGATTTTACACGATATATTAACACGATATTCGTGTGATGAACGAGGCGCGTTCACGTGGTTGTAGGGAAATCATACATGGGGGGAGTTGTGTTTATATTTTATAACAAATCAATTTCATGCGATAATGTACGCTATAACTGAAAAGCTATGTTACCTTTTTATAAGAATATAGGTCAGAGTCCTCATATGTGGTCCCTCGCGTAATATATGATTGTCCGTGCGGCATATATGCCTGATTTTAGAAAACACTACATATGTCATGGTACTGAATACAAATGTGTAGTCTACCCCAAGATGGCTGTCACAGCTCTGAAGTACCAGACGTTACAGAAACACGTCAGAACCACGCGCTCCGGTATGACGTACTTACCAGTGACGTCACAAGTCAGGTGCGTGCACAAATTATTTAAAGGGATATATATCGGATGCGTTTTATTTACAAACTAAGTTGTAGATTTCAGAAAATAATTTCGTTGTATGTAACCAACTGTACTGTTGGTGTGTGCATAATATATATTAATTCCAAGATAGATTATGGTGAATGGTTCCGAGCTGCGAGCATTACATTAAGTTGGTGTGAGCTCTTTTGAAGAGCGTAGTTGCATGAGCATGTACTAGTACTAGTAAGTGGCTAATAACCATACCTTTGAAGAGTATTCATACTATTGTAAAAAATATCGTAAATGGGTATCTAAAATGGACGTGTCCATCGCGAAATTAATGATTATAACAACGAGGCGCGTTCACGTGGTGTTAGCGAAATCCTAAGGTGGAGTTGCGTTTATATTATTATAAAAATTCAATATCATGCATCAATATATGCTATCCCCTAAAAGTCACGGAAACAAATTCGTTTTATATAACCAACTGTAATGTTGGGGTGTGGATATTATATCTTAATTCCAAGATAGATTATGTTGAATGGTTCTGAGCTGGGCCATACCATTAAGTTAGCGTGAGCTCTGTTAAAGAGCGTTGTTGTTTGAATGTGTAAGTGACTCAACATAAAATTTTATAAATTATCGTAAATGGGTATCAAAAATGGACATGCCTACCGCGAAATTAGTGATTATAACAAAGAGGCGCGTTCGCGTGGTGGTAGGAAAATCCTAAGGGGTGTGATTATATCATTATAAAAATTTAATTTCATCGCCAATGTGTTCTATAACCTAAAAGCTACGGAAACAAATTCGTGCTATATGACCAACTGCATGTACTGCTGGGATGTGGATGCTACATATTAATTCCAAGATTGATTATGGTGAATGCTTCCGAGCTGCGGCCATTATTTATGTTAGTATGGGCTCTTATAAAGAGCGTTGTTACTTGAGCATATAAGTGATTAAAACCATATCATTAAAGAGTATTCATAAAATTGTAAAATATTGTAAACAGGTATCAAAATGGACGTGATCATTCCGAAATTAATGATTATAACATACCGCTATTACCATTTATAATTGTTATATATGCTAGGAATCAAATTACCTAATATAACCAACTATACTGTTGGAAGTAATGTTAGTCTATGTGTCAATTAGCAAAAGTGTAATAATAATGAACTCAGTGCCACCATCTGTGATATATGTAGGTATACATGTATATATACATATTTAACATGTGCAATCAATAAGTTTTGTAACTAGTTTTGTAACTAGTAATTTTTTGCAACCATGTACATGCCATCGGTACCTGTATCGCACTAATGCCAATATGGCCGATCTGAAATACATAACGTCATGAAGATCAACAAATGAACGGGTACTTAAAATAAGAACGAGTCTGTCTATTAACTAAAGGTATAATAAACTGAATATAACAAGAGTGTGAAATTAAGTCGTCAAACGTTTAAAAACGAATGTTGCGTGTTGCCAAAAGCCTCACCGACGGATAGTATATGTTTTATGGTTTATGGCAATTATGCCAAAGGGGATGTCAGGAATGATAACTTATTGGCAAGGTCCGCAAGCACCACACCGACACACCGAGCAGGCAGATAAAAACCCGCGTGATGCATCGACTGGTAACCGGAAGGCGTGAACCCACGGCTATCTAAAAGTCAACAAAAACAGTTAGGATAGTAGAACGGTTGATTATTCATCGGTTATGTGAAGTTTTAATTGTGCGATAATAGTATAAGGCATATACATGTATATATTGAGTATACAGAGAAGTTACACACCCATAGTTACACAAATATAGATAAAGGTCATCGTAGCATGCATTGGATGAGTATATATACCTGTAGTTCCCGATAAATATAGTTAAAGGTCATCGTAGTGTGCATTGGATGAGAATATATACATGTAGCTCCCGATAAATATAGTTAAAGGTCATCGTAGTATATTAGATATGGATATTGTTTGCAAATTCCCAAATATATGTTTATGACGTATATTACCACATTTCCATCCATAGTTATGATGCATAGTAACCCTCCCCATTTATGTATGATGTATACGACGCACATCTTACAGTTATAATGTATATCACTCCTTTCCCATTTCATAGTTAAGTTCTATGCCAACATGTTAACGTGTATGTCAGATATGATAATTTGGGCAAACTATATATAGTTGAAGGTTATCGTCTCTTATTGGACGAGCAGTTACTCATAATATCGTTAAGGGTTATCGTTGCCCATAGGATGAAAATTGTTAGTAAATTCATAAATATATGGATAGAGTTAAATGGTTTCCATAGATGCATACATACAGCAACAGTTTATCGCTGTCAGATATTATATATTTTGATTTTATAAACCTTATTATAAATGGCACACCTTTTCTGGTGGTATGTTTATGTATATGTTTATTGTTATGCAGTGTTTGACTATCAGTATATCCTGATGGTTTTGGAGGAAAAATAATTAACCAATTTTGGAAAATGTTTACTAAGACCATGTCCAAAAGATAGCATTTAAAAAGTTGGGATCGAAAAAACTATACCAGCAAAGAGTTCTCAAGAGCATAACTCTGGTATAACAGACATCAAATACAGCCTGTTTGTGTGATAGGTTTCGGCCCTTAATGCTCGACCTAATTGGTCACCAGAGAGGGGCCGTATAGAACAAATTACCATTCTATACCTCCAGCTGGAAAAATGTGGCCAAATTTCCCTCTCCATCAAAATACATGACGTCAAACTAGATAAAAAATCCGCGCGAACGAGAGTCTCTCATACCGGTAAACACGAGTCCGTTAATTGTTTAGATTTTACACGATATATTAACACGATATTCGTGTGATGAACGAGGCGCGTTCACGTGGTTGTAGGGAAATCATACATGGGGGGAGTCAGCCCTGGGAATTAAGGAAAATTTGCCTAGGCAATCTTTTTGCCTAGGTGAAAAAATCGGCCGAGGCAAAAATAGATTTTACCTAGGCAATTTTGCAACAATATTGCCATCTCAAATCAATATGATTCAATAATAACCTGAAATGCTTAGTTATTTTGGAGAACATTTCATGGCCACTACTGATCATATAATTTTATATACATTCCACAAATCATCTCCAAAACTAGTGCCCTTATGGGTAGCTAGTTAATGGCCCAGTGCCATGGAAACAATTTTAGGACAATATATGTAAAGAGTGATTTAAGGAAGTCATTTTGGCTAAAGAGGTTCTATTTCTGATAGACACAAATCAATTTTAGTAACCCAATGAACTTGTTTTACCTAGGCAATATAATTGCCTAGGTAAACTGATTTTGCCTCTGCTTTTACCTAGGCATTGCCTATTGCCTAGGCTAATTCCCAGGGCTGGGGAGTTGTGTTTATATTTTATAACAAATCAATTTCATGCGATAATGTACGCTATAACTGAAAAGCTATGTTACCTTTTTATAAGAATATAGGTCAGAGTCCTCATATGTGGTCCCTCGCGTAATATATGATTGTCCGTGCGGCATATATGCCTGATTTTAGAAAACACTACATATGTCATGGTACTGAATACAAATGTGTAGTCTACCCCAAGATGGCTGTCACAGCTCTGAAGTACCAGACGTTACAGAAACACGTCAGAACCACGCGCTCCGGTATGACGTACTTACCAGTGACGTCACAAGTCAGGTGCGTGCACAAATTATTTAAAGGGATATATATCGGATGCGTTTTATTTACAAACTAAGTTGTAGATTTCAGAAAATAATTTCGTTGTATGTAACCAACTGTACTGTTGGTGTGTGCATAATATATATTAATTCCAAGATAGATTATGGTGAATGGTTCCGAGCTGCGAGCATTACATTAAGTTGGTGTGAGCTCTTTTGAAGAGCGTAGTTGCATGAGCATGTACTAGTACTAGTAAGTGGCTAATAACCATACCTTTGAAGAGTATTCATACTATTGTAAAAAATATCGTAAATGGGTATCTAAAATGGACGTGTCCATCGCGAAATTAATGATTATAACAACGAGGCGCGTTCACGTGGTGTTAGCGAAATCCTAAGGTGGAGTTGCGTTTATATTATTATAAAAATTCAATATCATGCATCAATATATGCTATCCCCTAAAAGTCACGGAAACAAATTCGTTTTATATAACCAACTGTAATGTTGGGGTGTGGATATTATATCTTAATTCCAAGATAGATTATGTTGAATGGTTCTGAGCTGGGCCATACCATTAAGTTAGCGTGAGCTCTGTTAAAGAGCGTTGTTGTTTGAATGTGTAAGTGACTCAACATAAAATTTTATAAATTATCGTAAATGGGTATCAAAAATGGACATGCCTACCGCGAAATTAGTGATTATAACAAAGAGGCGCGTTCGCGTGGTGGTAGGAAAATCCTAAGGGGTGTGATTATATCATTATAAAAATTTAATTTCATCGCCAATGTGTTCTATAACCTAAAAGCTACGGAAACAAATTCGTGCTATATGACCAACTGCATGTACTGCTGGGATGTGGATGCTACATATTAATTCCAAGATTGATTATGGTGAATGCTTCCGAGCTGCGGCCATTATTTATGTTAGTATGGGCTCTTATAAAGAGCGTTGTTACTTGAGCATATAAGTGATTAAAACCATATCATTAAAGAGTATTCATAAAATTGTAAAATATTGTAAACAGGTATCAAAATGGACGTGATCATTCCGAAATTAATGATTATAACATACCGCTATTACCATTTATAATTGTTATATATGCTAGGAATCAAATTACCTAATATAACCAACTATACTGTTGGAAGTAATGTTAGTCTATGTGTCAATTAGCAAAAGTGTAATAATAATGAACTCAGTGCCACCATCTGTGATATATGTAGGTATACATGTATATATACATATTTAACATGTGCAATCAATAAGTTTTGTAACTAGTTTTGTAACTAGTAATTTTTTGCAACCATGTACATGCCATCGGTACCTGTATCGCACTAATGCCAATATGGCCGATCTGAAATACATAACGTCATGAAGATCAACAAATGAACGGGTACTTAAAATAAGAACGAGTCTGTCTATTAACTAAAGGTATAATAAACTGAATATAACAAGAGTGTGAAATTAAGTCGTCAAACGTTTAAAAACGAATGTTGCGTGTTGCCAAAAGCCTCACCGACGGATAGTATATGTTTTATGGTTTATGGCAATTATGCCAAAGGGGATGTCAGGAATGATAACTTATTGGCAAGGTCCGCAAGCACCACACCGACACACCGAGCAGGCAGATAAAAACCCGCGTGATGCATCGACTGGTAACCGGAAGGCGTGAACCCACGGCTATCTAAAAGTCAACAAAAACAGTTAGGATAGTAGAACGGTTGATTATTCATCGGTTATGTGAAGTTTTAATTGTGCGATAATAGTATAAGGCATATACATGTATATATTGAGTATACAGAGAAGTTACACACCCATAGTTACACAAATATAGATAAAGGTCATCGTAGCATGCATTGGATGAGTATATATACCTGTAGTTCCCGATAAATATAGTTAAAGGTCATCGTAGTGTGCATTGGATGAGAATATATACATGTAGCTCCCGATAAATATAGTTAAAGGTCATCGTAGTATATTAGATATGGATATTGTTTGCAAATTCCCAAATATATGTTTATGACGTATATTACCACATTTCCATCCATAGTTATGATGCATAGTAACCCTCCCCATTTATGTATGATGTATACGACGCACATCTTACAGTTATAATGTATATCACTCCTTTCCCATTTCATAGTTAAGTTCTATGCCAACATGTTAACGTGTATGTCAGATATGATAATTTGGGCAAACTATATATAGTTGAAGGTTATCGTCTCTTATTGGACGAGCAGTTACTCATAATATCGTTAAGGGTTATCGTTGCCCATAGGATGAAAATTGTTAGTAAATTCATAAATATATGGATAGAGTTAAATGGTTTCCATAGATGCATACATACAGCAACAGTTTATCGCTGTCAGATATTATATATTTTGATTTTATAAACCTTATTATAAATGGCACACCTTTTCTGGTGGTATGTTTATGTATATGTTTATTGTTATGCAGTGTTTGACTATCAGTATATCCTGATGGTTTTGGAGGAAAAATAATTAACCAATTTTGGAAAATGTTTACTAAGACCATGTCCAAAAGATAGCATTTAAAAAGTTGGGATCGAAAAAACTATACCAGCAAAGAGTTCTCAAGAGCATAACTCTGGTATAACAGACATCAAATACAGCCTGTTTGTGTGATAGGTTTCGGCCCTTAATGCTCGACCTAATTGGTCACCAGAGAGGGGCCGTATAGAACAAATTACCATTCTATACCTCCAGCTGGAAAAATGTGGCCAAATTTCCCTCTCCATCAAAATACATGACGTCAAACTAGATAAAAAATCCGCGCGAACGAGAGTCTCTCATACCGGTAAACACGAGTCCGTTAATTGTTTAGATTTTACACGATATATTAACACGATATTCGTGTGATGAACGAGGCGCGTTCACGTGGTTGTAGGGAAATCATACATGGGGGGAGTTGTGTTTATATTTTATAACAAATCAATTTCATGCGATAATGTACGCTATAACTGAAAAGCTATGTTACCTTTTTATAAGAATATAGGTCAGAGTCCTCATATGTGGTCCCTCGCGTAATATATGATTGTCCGTGCGGCATATATGCCTGATTTTAGAAAACACTACATATGTCATGGTACTGAATACAAATGTGTAGTCTACCCCAAGATGGCTGTCACAGCTCTGAAGTACCAGACGTTACAGAAACACGTCAGAACCACGCGCTCCGGTATGACGTACTTACCAGTGACGTCACAAGTCAGGTGCGTGCACAAATTATTTAAAGGGATATATATCGGATGCGTTTTATTTACAAACTAAGTTGTAGATTTCAGAAAATAATTTCGTTGTATGTAACCAACTGTACTGTTGGTGTGTGCATAATATATATTAATTCCAAGATAGATTATGGTGAATGGTTCCGAGCTGCGAGCATTACATTAAGTTGGTGTGAGCTCTTTTGAAGAGCGTAGTTGCATGAGCATGTACTAGTACTAGTAAGTGGCTAATAACCATACCTTTGAAGAGTATTCATACTATTGTAAAAAATATCGTAAATGGGTATCTAAAATGGACGTGTCCATCGCGAAATTAATGATTATAACAACGAGGCGCGTTCACGTGGTGTTAGCGAAATCCTAAGGTGGAGTTGCGTTTATATTATTATAAAAATTCAATATCATGCATCAATATATGCTATCCCCTAAAAGTCACGGAAACAAATTCGTTTTATATAACCAACTGTAATGTTGGGGTGTGGATATTATATCTTAATTCCAAGATAGATTATGTTGAATGGTTCTGAGCTGGGCCATACCATTAAGTTAGCGTGAGCTCTGTTAAAGAGCGTTGTTGTTTGAATGTGTAAGTGACTCAACATAAAATTTTATAAATTATCGTAAATGGGTATCAAAAATGGACATGCCTACCGCGAAATTAGTGATTATAACAAAGAGGCGCGTTCGCGTGGTGGTAGGAAAATCCTAAGGGGTGTGATTATATCATTATAAAAATTTAATTTCATCGCCAATGTGTTCTATAACCTAAAAGCTACGGAAACAAATTCGTGCTATATGACCAACTGCATGTACTGCTGGGATGTGGATGCTACATATTAATTCCAAGATTGATTATGGTGAATGCTTCCGAGCTGCGGCCATTATTTATGTTAGTATGGGCTCTTATAAAGAGCGTTGTTACTTGAGCATATAAGTGATTAAAACCATATCATTAAAGAGTATTCATAAAATTGTAAAATATTGTAAACAGGTATCAAAATGGACGTGATCATTCCGAAATTAATGATTATAACATACCGCTATTACCATTTATAATTGTTATATATGCTAGGAATCAAATTACCTAATATAACCAACTATACTGTTGGAAGTAATGTTAGTCTATGTGTCAATTAGCAAAAGTGTAATAATAATGAACTCAGTGCCACCATCTGTGATATATGTAGGTATACATGTATATATACATATTTAACATGTGCAATCAATAAGTTTTGTAACTAGTTTTGTAACTAGTAATTTTTTGCAACCATGTACATGCCATCGGTACCTGTATCGCACTAATGCCAATATGGCCGATCTGAAATACATAACGTCATGAAGATCAACAAATGAACGGGTACTTAAAATAAGAACGAGTCTGTCTATTAACTAAAGGTATAATAAACTGAATATAACAAGAGTGTGAAATTAAGTCGTCAAACGTTTAAAAACGAATGTTGCGTGTTGCCAAAAGCCTCACCGACGGATAGTATATGTTTTATGGTTTATGGCAATTATGCCAAAGGGGATGTCAGGAATGATAACTTATTGGCAAGGTCCGCAAGCACCACACCGACACACCGAGCAGGCAGATAAAAACCCGCGTGATGCATCGACTGGTAACCGGAAGGCGTGAACCCACGGCTATCTAAAAGTCAACAAAAACAGTTAGGATAGTAGAACGGTTGATTATTCATCGGTTATGTGAAGTTTTAATTGTGCGATAATAGTATAAGGCATATACATGTATATATTGAGTATACAGAGAAGTTACACACCCATAGTTACACAAATATAGATAAAGGTCATCGTAGCATGCATTGGATGAGTATATATACCTGTAGTTCCCGATAAATATAGTTAAAGGTCATCGTAGTGTGCATTGGATGAGAATATATACATGTAGCTCCCGATAAATATAGTTAAAGGTCATCGTAGTATATTAGATATGGATATTGTTTGCAAATTCCCAAATATATGTTTATGACGTATATTACCACATTTCCATCCATAGTTATGATGCATAGTAACCCTCCCCATTTATGTATGATGTATACGACGCACATCTTACAGTTATAATGTATATCACTCCTTTCCCATTTCATAGTTAAGTTCTATGCCATGCAACATGTTAACGTGTATGTCAGATATGATAATTTGGGCAAACTATATATAGTTGAAGGTTATCGTCTCTTATTGGACGAGCAGTTACTCATAATATCGTTAAGGGTTATCGTTGCCCATAGGATGAAAATTGTTAGTAAATTCATAAATATATGGATAGAGTTAAATGGTTTCCATAGATGCATACATACAGCAACAGTTTATCGCTGTCAGATATTATATATTTTGATTTTATAAACCTTATTATAAATGGCACACCTTTTCTGGTGGTATGTTTATGTATATGTTTATTGTTATGCAGTGTTTGACTATCAGTATATCCTGATGGTTTTGGAGGAAAAATAATTAACCAATTTTGGAAAATGTTTACTAAGACCATGTCCAAAAGATAGCATTTAAAAAGTTGGGATCGAAAAAACTATACCAGCAAAGAGTTCTCAAGAGCATAACTCTGGTATAACAGACATCAAATACAGCCTGTTTGTGTGATAGGTTTCGGCCCTTAATGCTCGACCTAATTGGTCACCAGAGAGGGGCCGTATAGAACAAATTACCATTCTATACCTCCAGCTGGAAAAATGTGGCCAAATTTCCCTCTCCATCAAAATACATGACGTCAAACTAGATAAAAAATCCGCGCGAACGAGAGTCTCTCATACCGGTAAACACGAGTCCGTTAATTGTTTAGATTTTACACGATATATTAACACGATATTCGTGTGATGAACGAGGCGCGTTCACGTGGTTGTAGGGAAATCATACATGGGGGGAGTTGTGTTTATATTTTATAACAAATCAATTTCATGCGATAATGTACGCTATAACTGAAAAGCTATGTTACCTTTTTATAAGAATATAGGTCAGAGTCCTCATATGTGGTCCCTCGCGTAATATATGATTGTCCGTGCGGCATATATGCCTGATTTTAGAAAACACTACATATGTCATGGTACTGAATACAAATGTGTAGTCTACCCCAAGATGGCTGTCACAGCTCTGAAGTACCAGACGTTACAGAAACACGTCAGAACCACGCGCTCCGGTATGACGTACTTACCAGTGACGTCACAAGTCAGGTGCGTGCACAAATTATTTAAAGGGATATATATCGGATGCGTTTTATTTACAAACTAAGTTGTAGATTTCAGAAAATAATTTCGTTGTATGTAACCAACTGTACTGTTGGTGTGTGCATAATATATATTAATTCCAAGATAGATTATGGTGAATGGTTCCGAGCTGCGAGCATTACATTAAGTTGGTGTGAGCTCTTTTGAAGAGCGTAGTTGCATGAGCATGTACTAGTACTAGTAAGTGGCTAATAACCATACCTTTGAAGAGTATTCATACTATTGTAAAAAATATCGTAAATGGGTATCTAAAATGGACGTGTCCATCGCGAAATTAATGATTATAACAACGAGGCGCGTTCACGTGGTGTTAGCGAAATCCTAAGGTGGAGTTGCGTTTATATTATTATAAAAATTCAATATCATGCATCAATATATGCTATCCCCTAAAAGTCACGGAAACAAATTCGTTTTATATAACCAACTGTAATGTTGGGGTGTGGATATTATATCTTAATTCCAAGATAGATTATGTTGAATGGTTCTGAGCTGGGCCATACCATTAAGTTAGCGTGAGCTCTGTTAAAGAGCGTTGTTGTTTGAATGTGTAAGTGACTCAACATAAAATTTTATAAATTATCGTAAATGGGTATCAAAAATGGACATGCCTACCGCGAAATTAGTGATTATAACAAAGAGGCGCGTTCGCGTGGTGGTAGGAAAATCCTAAGGGGTGTGATTATATCATTATAAAAATTTAATTTCATCGCCAATGTGTTCTATAACCTAAAAGCTACGGAAACAAATTCGTGCTATATGACCAACTGCATGTACTGCTGGGATGTGGATGCTACATATTAATTCCAAGATTGATTATGGTGAATGCTTCCGAGCTGCGGCCATTATTTATGTTAGTATGGGCTCTTATAAAGAGCGTTGTTACTTGAGCATATAAGTGATTAAAACCATATCATTAAAGAGTATTCATAAAATTGTAAAATATTGTAAACAGGTATCAAAATGGACGTGATCATTCCGAAATTAATGATTATAACATACCGCTATTACCATTTATAATTGTTATATATGCTAGGAATCAAATTACCTAATATAACCAACTATACTGTTGGAAGTAATGTTAGTCTATGTGTCAATTAGCAAAAGTGTAATAATAATGAACTCAGTGCCACCATCTGTGATATATGTAGGTATACATGTATATATACATATTTAACATGTGCAATCAATAAGTTTTGTAACTAGTTTTGTAACTAGTAATTTTTTGCAACCATGTACATGCCATCGGTACCTGTATCGCACTAATGCCAATATGGCCGATCTGAAATACATAACGTCATGAAGATCAACAAATGAACGGGTACTTAAAATAAGAACGAGTCTGTCTATTAACTAAAGGTATAATAAACTGAATATAACAAGAGTGTGAAATTAAGTCGTCAAACGTTTAAAAACGAATGTTGCGTGTTGCCAAAAGCCTCACCGACGGATAGTATATGTTTTATGGTTTATGGCAATTATGCCAAAGGGGATGTCAGGAATGATAACTTATTGGCAAGGTCCGCAAGCACCACACCGACACACCGAGCAGGCAGATAAAAACCCGCGTGATGCATCGACTGGTAACCGGAAGGCGTGAACCCACGGCTATCTAAAAGTCAACAAAAACAGTTAGGATAGTAGAACGGTTGATTATTCATCGGTTATGTGAAGTTTTAATTGTGCGATAATAGTATAAGGCATATACATGTATATATTGAGTATACAGAGAAGTTACACACCCATAGTTACACAAATATAGATAAAGGTCATCGTAGCATGCATTGGATGAGTATATATACCTGTAGTTCCCGATAAATATAGTTAAAGGTCATCGTAGTGTGCATTGGATGAGAATATATACATGTAGCTCCCGATAAATATAGTTAAAGGTCATCGTAGTATATTAGATATGGATATTGTTTGCAAATTCCCAAATATATGTTTATGACGTATATTACCACATTTCCATCCATAGTTATGATGCATAGTAACCCTCCCCATTTATGTATGATGTATACGACGCACATCTTACAGTTATAATGTATATCACTCCTTTCCCATTTCATAGTTAAGTTCTATGCCATGCAACATGTTAACGTGTATGTCAGATATGATAATTTGGGCAAACTATATATAGTTGAAGGTTATCGTCTCTTATTGGACGAGCAGTTACTCATAATATCGTTAAGGGTTATCGTTGCCCATAGGATGAAAATTGTTAGTAAATTCATAAATATATGGATAGAGTTAAATGGTTTCCATAGATGCATACATACAGCAACAGTTTATCGCTGTCAGATATTATATATTTTGATTTTATAAACCTTATTATAAATGGCACACCTTTTCTGGTGGTATGTTTATGTATATGTTTATTGTTATGCAGTGTTTGACTATCAGTATATCCTGATGGTTTTGGAGGAAAAATAATTAACCAATTTTGGAAAATGTTTACTAAGACCATGTCCAAAAGATAGCATTTAAAAAGTTGGGATCGAAAAAACTATACCAGCAAAGAGTTCTCAAGAGCATAACTCTGGTATAACAGACATCAAATACAGCCTGTTTGTGTGATAGGTTTCGGCCCTTAATGCTCGACCTAATTGGTCACCAGAGAGGGGCCGTATAGAACAAATTACCATTCTATACCTCCAGCTGGAAAAATGTGGCCAAATTTCCCTCTCCATCAAAATACATGACGTCAAACTAGATAAAAAATCCGCGCGAACGAGAGTCTCTCATACCGGTAAACACGAGTCCGTTAATTGTTTAGATTTTACACGATATATTAACACGATATTCGTGTGATGAACGAGGCGCGTTCACGTGGTTGTAGGGAAATCATACATGGGGGGAGTTGTGTTTATATTTTATAACAAATCAATTTCATGCGATAATGTACGCTATAACTGAAAAGCTATGTTACCTTTTTATAAGAATATAGGTCAGAGTCCTCATATGTGGTCCCTCGCGTAATATATGATTGTCCGTGCGGCATATATGCCTGATTTTAGAAAACACTACATATGTCATGGTACTGAATACAAATGTGTAGTCTACCCCAAGATGGCTGTCACAGCTCTGAAGTACCAGACGTTACAGAAACACGTCAGAACCACGCGCTCCGGTATGACGTACTTACCAGTGACGTCACAAGTCAGGTGCGTGCACAAATTATTTAAAGGGATATATATCGGATGCGTTTTATTTACAAACTAAGTTGTAGATTTCAGAAAATAATTTCGTTGTATGTAACCAACTGTACTGTTGGTGTGTGCATAATATATATTAATTCCAAGATAGATTATGGTGAATGGTTCCGAGCTGCGAGCATTACATTAAGTTGGTGTGAGCTCTTTTGAAGAGCGTAGTTGCATGAGCATGTACTAGTACTAGTAAGTGGCTAATAACCATACCTTTGAAGAGTATTCATACTATTGTAAAAAATATCGTAAATGGGTATCTAAAATGGACGTGTCCATCGCGAAATTAATGATTATAACAACGAGGCGCGTTCACGTGGTGTTAGCGAAATCCTAAGGTGGAGTTGCGTTTATATTATTATAAAAATTCAATATCATGCATCAATATATGCTATCCCCTAAAAGTCACGGAAACAAATTCGTTTTATATAACCAACTGTAATGTTGGGGTGTGGATATTATATCTTAATTCCAAGATAGATTATGTTGAATGGTTCTGAGCTGGGCCATACCATTAAGTTAGCGTGAGCTCTGTTAAAGAGCGTTGTTGTTTGAATGTGTAAGTGACTCAACATAAAATTTTATAAATTATCGTAAATGGGTATCAAAAATGGACATGCCTACCGCGAAATTAGTGATTATAACAAAGAGGCGCGTTCGCGTGGTGGTAGGAAAATCCTAAGGGGTGTGATTATATCATTATAAAAATTTAATTTCATCGCCAATGTGTTCTATAACCTAAAAGCTACGGAAACAAATTCGTGCTATATGACCAACTGCATGTACTGCTGGGATGTGGATGCTACATATTAATTCCAAGATTGATTATGGTGAATGCTTCCGAGCTGCGGCCATTATTTATGTTAGTATGGGCTCTTATAAAGAGCGTTGTTACTTGAGCATATAAGTGATTAAAACCATATCATTAAAGAGTATTCATAAAATTGTAAAATATTGTAAACAGGTATCAAAATGGACGTGATCATTCCGAAATTAATGATTATAACATACCGCTATTACCATTTATAATTGTTATATATGCTAGGAATCAAATTACCTAATATAACCAACTATACTGTTGGAAGTAATGTTAGTCTATGTGTCAATTAGCAAAAGTGTAATAATAATGAACTCAGTGCCACCATCTGTGATATATGTAGGTATACATGTATATATACATATTTAACATGTGCAATCAATAAGTTTTGTAACTAGTTTTGTAACTAGTAATTTTTTGCAACCATGTACATGCCATCGGTACCTGTATCGCACTAATGCCAATATGGCCGATCTGAAATACATAACGTCATGAAGATCAACAAATGAACGGGTACTTAAAATAAGAACGAGTCTGTCTATTAACTAAAGGTATAATAAACTGAATATAACAAGAGTGTGAAATTAAGTCGTCAAACGTTTAAAAACGAATGTTGCGTGTTGCCAAAAGCCTCACCGACGGATAGTATATGTTTTATGGTTTATGGCAATTATGCCAAAGGGGATGTCAGGAATGATAACTTATTGGCAAGGTCCGCAAGCACCACACCGACACACCGAGCAGGCAGATAAAAACCCGCGTGATGCATCGACTGGTAACCGGAAGGCGTGAACCCACGGCTATCTAAAAGTCAACAAAAACAGTTAGGATAGTAGAACGGTTGATTATTCATCGGTTATGTGAAGTTTTAATTGTGCGATAATAGTATAAGGCATATACATGTATATATTGAGTATACAGAGAAGTTACACACCCATAGTTACACAAATATAGATAAAGGTCATCGTAGCATGCATTGGATGAGTATATATACCTGTAGTTCCCGATAAATATAGTTAAAGGTCATCGTAGTGTGCATTGGATGAGAATATATACATGTAGCTCCCGATAAATATAGTTAAAGGTCATCGTAGTATATTAGATATGGATATTGTTTGCAAATTCCCAAATATATGTTTATGACGTATATTACCACATTTCCATCCATAGTTATGATGCATAGTAACCCTCCCCATTTATGTATGATGTATACGACGCACATCTTACAGTTATAATGTATATCACTCCTTTCCCATTTCATAGTTAAGTTCTATGCCATGCAACATGTTAACGTGTATGTCAGATATGATAATTTGGGCAAACTATATATAGTTGAAGGTTATCGTCTCTTATTGGACGAGCAGTTACTCATAATATCGTTAAGGGTTATCGTTGCCCATAGGATGAAAATTGTTAGTAAATTCATAAATATATGGATAGAGTTAAATGGTTTCCATAGATGCATACATACAGCAACAGTTTATCGCTGTCAGATATTATATATTTTGATTTTATAAACCTTATTATAAATGGCACACCTTTTCTGGTGGTATGTTTATGTATATGTTTATTGTTATGCAGTGTTTGACTATCAGTATATCCTGATGGTTTTGGAGGAAAAATAATTAACCAATTTTGGAAAATGTTTACTAAGACCATGTCCAAAAGATAGCATTTAAAAAGTTGGGATCGAAAAAACTATACCAGCAAAGAGTTCTCAAGAGCATAACTCTGGTATAACAGACATCAAATACAGCCTGTTTGTGTGATAGGTTTCGGCCCTTAATGCTCGACCTAATTGGTCACCAGAGAGGGGCCGTATAGAACAAATTACCATTCTATACCTCCAGCTGGAAAAATGTGGCCAAATTTCCCTCTCCATCAAAATACATGACGTCAAACTAGATAAAAAATCCGCGCGAACGAGAGTCTCTCATACCGGTAAACACGAGTCCGTTAATTGTTTAGATTTTACACGATATATTAACACGATATTCGTGTGATGAACGAGGCGCGTTCACGTGGTTGTAGGGAAATCATACATGGGGGGAGTTGTGTTTATATTTTATAACAAATCAATTTCATGCGATAATGTACGCTATAACTGAAAAGCTATGTTACCTTTTTATAAGAATATAGGTCAGAGTCCTCATATGTGGTCCCTCGCGTAATATATGATTGTCCGTGCGGCATATATGCCTGATTTTAGAAAACACTACATATGTCATGGTACTGAATACAAATGTGTAGTCTACCCCAAGATGGCTGTCACAGCTCTGAAGTACCAGACGTTACAGAAACACGTCAGAACCACGCGCTCCGGTATGACGTACTTACCAGTGACGTCACAAGTCAGGTGCGTGCACAAATTATTTAAAGGGATATATATCGGATGCGTTTTATTTACAAACTAAGTTGTAGATTTCAGAAAATAATTTCGTTGTATGTAACCAACTGTACTGTTGGTGTGTGCATAATATATATTAATTCCAAGATAGATTATGGTGAATGGTTCCGAGCTGCGAGCATTACATTAAGTTGGTGTGAGCTCTTTTGAAGAGCGTAGTTGCATGAGCATGTACTAGTACTAGTAAGTGGCTAATAACCATACCTTTGAAGAGTATTCATACTATTGTAAAAAATATCGTAAATGGGTATCTAAAATGGACGTGTCCATCGCGAAATTAATGATTATAACAACGAGGCGCGTTCACGTGGTGTTAGCGAAATCCTAAGGTGGAGTTGCGTTTATATTATTATAAAAATTCAATATCATGCATCAATATATGCTATCCCCTAAAAGTCACGGAAACAAATTCGTTTTATATAACCAACTGTAATGTTGGGGTGTGGATATTATATCTTAATTCCAAGATAGATTATGTTGAATGGTTCTGAGCTGGGCCATACCATTAAGTTAGCGTGAGCTCTGTTAAAGAGCGTTGTTGTTTGAATGTGTAAGTGACTCAACATAAAATTTTATAAATTATCGTAAATGGGTATCAAAAATGGACATGCCTACCGCGAAATTAGTGATTATAACAAAGAGGCGCGTTCGCGTGGTGGTAGGAAAATCCTAAGGGGTGTGATTATATCATTATAAAAATTTAATTTCATCGCCAATGTGTTCTATAACCTAAAAGCTACGGAAACAAATTCGTGCTATATGACCAACTGCATGTACTGCTGGGATGTGGATGCTACATATTAATTCCAAGATTGATTATGGTGAATGCTTCCGAGCTGCGGCCATTATTTATGTTAGTATGGGCTCTTATAAAGAGCGTTGTTACTTGAGCATTAAGTGATTAAAACCATATCATTAAAGAGTATTCATAAAATTGTAAAATATTGTAAACAGGTATCAAAATGGACGTGATCATTCCGAAATTAATGATTATAACATACCGCTATTACCATTTATAATTGTTATATATGCTAGGAATCAAATTACCTAATATAACCAACTATACTGTTGGAAGTAATGTTAGTCTATGTGTCAATTAGCAAAAGTGTAATAATAATGAACTCAGTGCCACCATCTGTGATATATGTAGGTATACATGTATATATACATATTTAACATGTGCAATCAATAAGTTTTGTAACTAGTTTTGTAACTAGTAATTTTTTGCAACCATGTACATGCCATCGGTACCTGTATCGCACTAATGCCAATATGGCCGATCTGAAATACATAACGTCATGAAGATCAACAAATGAACGGGTACTTAAAATAAGAACGAGTCTGTCTATTAACTAAAGGTATAATAAACTGAATATAACAAGAGTGTGAAATTAAGTCGTCAAACGTTTAAAAACGAATGTTGCGTGTTGCCAAAAGCCTCACCGACGGATAGTATATGTTTTATGGTTTATGGCAATTATGCCAAAGGGGATGTCAGGAATGATAACTTATTGGCAAGGTCCGCAAGCACCACACCGACACACCGAGCAGGCAGATAAAAACCCGCGTGATGCATCGACTGGTAACCGGAAGGCGTGAACCCACGGCTATCTAAAAGTCAACAAAAACAGTTAGGATAGTAGAACGGTTGATTATTCATCGGTTATGTGAAGTTTTAATTGTGCGATAATAGTATAAGGCATATACATGTATATATTGAGTATACAGAGAAGTTACACACCCATAGTTACACAAATATAGATAAAGGTCATCGTAGCATGCATTGGATGAGTATATATACCTGTAGTTCCCGATAAATATAGTTAAAGGTCATCGTAGTGTGCATTGGATGAGAATATATACATGTAGCTCCCGATAAATATAGTTAAAGGTCATCGTAGTATATTAGATATGGATATTGTTTGCAAATTCCCAAATATATGTTTATGACGTATATTACCACATTTCCATCCATAGTTATGATGCATAGTAACCCTCCCCATTTATGTATGATGTATACGACGCACATCTTACAGTTATAATGTATATCACTCCTTTCCCATTTCATAGTTAAGTTCTATGCCATGCAACATGTTAACGTGTATGTCAGATATGATAATTTGGGCAAACTATATATAGTTGAAGGTTATCGTCTCTTATTGGACGAGCAGTTACTCATAATATCGTTAAGGGTTATCGTTGCCCATAGGATGAAAATTGTTAGTAAATTCATAAATATATGGATAGAGTTAAATGGTTTCCATAGATGCATACATACAGCAACAGTTTATCGCTGTCAGATATTATATATTTTGATTTTATAAACCTTATTATAAATGGCACACCTTTTCTGGTGGTATGTTTATGTATATGTTTATTGTTATGCAGTGTTTGACTATCAGTATATCCTGATGGTTTTGGAGGAAAAATAATTAACCAATTTTGGAAAATGTTTACTAAGACCATGTCCAAAAGATAGCATTTAAAAAGTTGGGATCGAAAAAACTATACCAGCAAAGAGTTCTCAAGAGCATAACTCTGGTATAACAGACATCAAATACAGCCTGTTTGTGTGATAGGTTTCGGCCCTTAATGCTCGACCTAATTGGTCACCAGAGAGGGGCCGTATAGAACAAATTACCATTCTATACCTCCAGCTGGAAAAATGTGGCCAAATTTCCCTCTCCATCAAAATACATGACGTCAAACTAGATAAAAAATCCGCGCGAACGAGAGTCTCTCATACCGGTAAACACGAGTCCGTTAATTGTTTAGATTTTACACGATATATTAACACGATATTCGTGTGATGAACGAGGCGCGTTCACGTGGTTGTAGGGAAATCATACATGGGGGGAGTTGTGTTTATATTTTATAACAAATCAATTTCATGCGATAATGTACGCTATAACTGAAAAGCTATGTTACCTTTTTATAAGAATATAGGTCAGAGTCCTCATATGTGGTCCCTCGCGTAATATATGATTGTCCGTGCGGCATATATGCCTGATTTTAGAAAACACTACATATGTCATGGTACTGAATACAAATGTGTAGTCTACCCCAAGATGGCTGTCACAGCTCTGAAGTACCAGACGTTACAGAAACACGTCAGAACCACGCGCTCCGGTATGACGTACTTACCAGTGACGTCACAAGTCAGGTGCGTGCACAAATTATTTAAAGGGATATATATCGGATGCGTTTTATTTACAAACTAAGTTGTAGATTTCAGAAAATAATTTCGTTGTATGTAACCAACTGTACTGTTGGTGTGTGCATAATATATATTAATTCCAAGATAGATTATGGTGAATGGTTCCGAGCTGCGAGCATTACATTAAGTTGGTGTGAGCTCTTTTGAAGAGCGTAGTTGCATGAGCATGTACTAGCAGCCCTGGGAATTAGCCTAGGCAATAGGCAATGCCTAGGTAAAAGCAGAGGCAAAATCAGTTTGCCTAGGCAATTATATTGCCTAGGTAAAACAAGTTCATTGGGTTACTAAAATTGATTTGTGTCTATCAGAAATAGCACCTCTTTAGCCAAACTGACTTCCTTAAATCACTCTTTACATATATTGTCCTAAAAATGTTTCCATGGCACTGGGCCATTAACTAGCTACCCATAAGGGCACTAGTTTTGGAGATGGTTTGTGGAATGTATATAATATATATATATATATATGATGAGTAGTGGCCTGGAAATGTTCTCCAAAATAACTAAGCATTTCAGGTTATTATTGAATCATATTGATTTGAGATGGCAATATTGTTGCAAAATTGCCTAGGTAAAATCTGTTTTTGCCTAGGCCGATTTCTTTCACCTAGGCAAAAATATTGCCTAGGCAAATTTTCCTTAATTCCCAGGGCTGACTAGTACTAGTAAGTGGCTAATAACCATACCTTTGAAGAGTATTCATACTATTGTAAAAAATATCGTAAATGGGTATCTAAAATGGACGTGTCCATCGCGAAATTAATGATTATAACAACGAGGCGCGTTCACGTGGTGTTAGCGAAATCCTAAGGTGGAGTTGCGTTTATATT